>CM021797.1:58944350-58954439 GCA_011076525.1 Nettapus auritus | reverse complement strand
AAGGAAAGGAAAGGAAAGGAAAGGAAAGGAAAGGAAAGGAAAGGAAACTCTTTTAGTTTTCTGCTTGAAATTTTGAAAACTTACAGAAGGACTAGCTTGTCTTTTGAGGAAGAAAGGATTCTTTTTCCCTTTTTGTAGTTAGTTTTAATTTCCAAACCTTTCACATGTTTATTAAATAAATATGAGAAAAATGGGGGTAGGACTTTACTACAGTCTCAGTAGTGTAGTGCAGAAATATGCAAGCTAGTTTGAAATTCAAATTGCTAATTTTATTTAAAAATTACAAGCAATAATTGAGTGTGAAAGCATTAGAAGTACATTAGCACTTGCAATTAAAAGCCAAAGTTAACAACTTTATTCCTAGCAGGATGCTATTCCTCTTCTGTCTTCCCCACCCCAGTCTTCTGGTTCCACAGCCACTCCTCCATTCAGCCCCATGATTTCCTCTGCCCTACTCCTGCCTGGCCTGAGCCAAGGCCCACTGGAAGCAGAGGAGCTGATTCCTGCAAGTATGCAAAGGAGAAAAAAAAAAAAAAAAAAAAAAAAAAAAAAAAAGTGTTAGGGAAATGAAAAAGCTCTTGCTTCAGCACATCTCTCACAATCGTTAAACATACTGTCTTCCAGTCTCTCCCCTTTGCTCCCACACAAGTTAAACCTCTACTTTCATGCTAAACCAAAACTGATTAGCATCAGTACCTCAAACCTGCCAGTATGGACAATGGGAGTGGTAAAGCACGGCTTCAGACCCAATTGCAAAATACAGACAGCACCTGAGGAGCTTGGTGATCACCTGGACAAATGCTGAGGCCTGTGGTTCTGCACCTCAACACCCATCAGACAGAGCACTTCATTGCCAAACTGGATGGAACAATAACAGCCATCCAGGAAAAATACATGAAGAATTCAGTTTAATATCCCAGGTCTGTCTTCGCCTCTTGCATGACTCATCTTCTGTGAACTCATCCTTTTATGTTCGCTAGCTACCTAATTGCCAGAGAATTTTCAGTGACTGTGACACTAGAAATCCCCGGGGATTTACTTCTTAAATGGTGAAAGCCTTGTCCTACTCTGTCAAGCTCCAGGTTTCAGGACTCTTTTTCTTTCTGTTCTTCTGTTTGCTGCAGCTCTTCTGGTACATTGCCTGTCTATAGTTCAGTCAGCACATTTTCATAATTTTGAATGCTTCTTTTCTACCTTTATCGTATTTCTTTGTTTATGGCTCATTGCCTAAAATTCCTGAATGCAACGTGCAAGTTATCTGCCTTATACTGCTGATATTTGTGCTGAAAAACCTTAAAGTTACTCTTGGGGGACAGATACCATAGCATTATATTACTTCAAGAATGATAGCAACTTTAAATTAAATTACAGGCCTGGAAGGGAAATATAAATGTAGGAAAGAGAGAGGGGGAAAGATCCTCATTATCACTCTTCCAAAATGCTAAAGTAAAGGGGAAATGAATGCAAAATTCAACATCAAAAACATCTCCTGGATATACTTAAGAATTCTATTATACACAAGTCAGTAATAGCGGGGAGTTGTTACAGAGGTATACTCAGAATAAAATATTGCAAAGAGATGCCTGTGAGGGATAAAAATAATAAGTTAAGGAAAAAAATCCCCAGTAATCTCAGGCTTTTGACCAACAATAAGATTCCTTGATCCCCTAAAAGGTCATATTAATTCTTTCCTGTTGAGTTAGATTTACTGCAGTTCCTTGATGAGTTAGGCATGAATGAGTATCTTTTTCTGAACTGTTGTACATCTTGTGAAATAAAATAAATAAATAAGTAAATAGAAAGAAGTTTACCATTTTACTCATACTTTCCTTATTCACAATCACTATTCTTATAACAAAATACAGTAGAGGGATTTAAATAACTAAGCAAACAAAAGTGTAAAAGCACTGGAGCTTTTGCGTCAGATACAGTTACTACCACTGTTATTAAAAGGCACAAAAATTACTCTGGTTCTTCTATTACATATCTACAGAATAACATCATAAAACCCACGCATGCTAAAGCAATAAAACGAAGAGCATGTGAGTGCAGAGCAGAGCAACCAGCTGAACTTTTTCTTTTCACCTCTGCCTTAGACATTCAACTTGAGCAAAGCTCTCTCTTTCTCTCTCTCTCTCTCTCTCTCTCTCTCTCTGCCTCAGTATTTCTATCTATAAATAGTAACTTTAATACTTTCCTTGAGGGATGTTAGAATGCAAGATTGTTAATATTTATAAAGCATTTTCGAATTGGAAAAGGTAAACAAATGCCAATAATAGCATGCAGAATAAGCATATTTTAATTATTTCCATCATTGGTCATTAAAGTTTAATTTTCACATTCTTTTTAAAGATTTTCACGATTACTTGATGTTTTTCTGTTCTCTACCCTTCTTTTTCTCCCACCCCCATTTTGTACTTCATATTTTGAATTTCAATGTCTGTTGCTATGACAACACCACGATCTGACTAGTGCTGCCTTCAGACCCTTTTCAAGTCTACGCTGTGCTATTTAAAACCACACATTTTGTGCTTAAAGAGCCTGGAGATTTCCTTAGAATAACCCAACAGGGTTTTCCCAGTCATAAGCTACGGTGCAGATATGCATTACTAAATCCTAGTACCTACTATTACTTTTCTAACCATTTATACGTTACTTTGAATAATTGCCTCTCTAAGGGCATGGTGGCCAAATAGAAGATGGTGGGATTAGCAGAAGGAAATATTTGTCATGTATATGTACGTATGAGACAAACTTCCATATATATGTACATTAAAATGATATATTTCTCTATATATGTACGTACATGTACATGTAGGCAGGCACATGTACATTGAAAATGTACAATTTATTTTTCAGTTGCATGCAAGATGGACTCTGCAACAGAGCTTCGTAGAGAGAATTCACACTTGGAGCCTTAGCCATGCCAGAACAATAAAAGCAAGCAAGTTCTGTCTAATTTCAAAGACCTGAAGGGACTCAGAAGTCATAAGGGAAGATTACCGGAGATTTGAGAGAATTGAAGGCATGGTTTGCTCTTAAAAGGAGCTAGTGATTCTTGCTAGTGCCTGAATAGAAAAGATGCATGTAATGGAGAGCCAGACGTAACCTGTAGCAAAGGACAATCATTCAAACCTCTGATTTCTTAAGGCTTTTTAAATTCCTGATAAATTTACTGCTGTTATCATTAATTAGAATCATAGGCTGCAACCTAAAAGGTGCTCACAGATGTGCTGCTCAACTCCTGGAACAGACACAGCTGTAGTTTAAATCTGGAATCTAAATGATGCACTGCACCAGCTAGTGATAAGGGAGGGGACAAAAGCTCTCAGAAGCCTTATGGGTACGCTCCTATATCCACTTAGAAAAATTTACAGGGCTTATGTCAAGTCATTGCAAACACTGGGCCCCCATTCCTAGCGGGGCAAGCCCCAGTTTTCTCACATACATCAGATGGTTTTGCAGACTGATACACTGTCTTCATTTTCTGTTTTCCCACCTCTAGCTCTATGGAGCAAGCATTTTACTCTGTAATATTCTGCTCCTGAAAAAAAAAATTCTGCAATCTGCTCTGAAAAATTGTTTCTAGTTTCCCTTCAGTTGATGACTGAAGAGGTAGTTATTACTCCTGAACTTGCAGAATAATAATACTCTCTCAGCTAAATGTCTCTCCTCCAAAGTCCTGGGATTTTTATCTTTCTGCTTAGTTAACCTGGACTGAAACACTGTGAGTATTTATGATTCCCACAGCGCAGAAACCTCCTGGTCTGAGCACACTGAGGTTTCTGTTGATGTTTCCTCTCAGACTGTACACTCATGATGTGAAGTCTCTGGGTACAATACCTTAGGTCAGTATTGCACCCTCTACCAGCACTTTTACTGCCACATTTTCCTCTCCTCAGTCTTCAGCATGTTTGTTCCCTCACTTCTGCCCGCAGAACATGTATGCAGCCGTTCTTTCAAGTAGATATGGGAAACGTCCCAGCTTAAAAAAAATAGTCCTGATATCACTTCTAAACAGTCTGTACATACATATTTTTTTATATGTATTGCCATGCTTTCCTAAACCAGATGTGTGTTTCTGCATGATTAACTGCAAAGCCAGACAACTGGTCAGTCCAGCACGCTCTGCCACACAAGTCTGGGAGTGAGCAGGGAAGGGGGGTGAGTGCGACAACACCTTGGCCTATTACTGCCACCAGAGAGTTCAGTTCCTAAAGTGGCAGCCTGAGATTACCTCCTTGATGAAGTCTTACTAGCCTCCCACGCCACAGTTAGGAAATCCCTCTCCTTTTCAGTGTGTTTGGTCACTGCCATGTCTACTCTGAAGTCAGTAGAGTAGTGTAACACACATGCTGAACTACTATGCCTCGCTGTGTGTACAGCTCTATAAAAGGATGAAACAGTTGTCATTGTGTTAAATAAATATATATATATTAAATTAAAAAAAAAAAAAAAAAAACTTGAATTAAAACTCCATTTTAATGTATTCCTGCCTCACTCTCACAATGCACGTTCTTTTTCCTGTGCTGCAGTATGCTACTGCCATAGCTCATGCTGATACAAATGAGGGTAGGATTACATTGTGAACAAAACAGATAAGCCTAAATAAAAGCCTGCAAACAAACAAACAAAATCTTTAAAGCAGGACTTGTTGATCCATGAACCTGAAGTTGAGCCTTTGCTTTAAGACATCAGCATTTTTCTTTCAGAGTAAGATGATTTAATCCATCTGAACAGGTTATGATTATGCCTACTATGGTGAAGGGCAGTGGTCTTTCTAAAATGAAAGCAGCAGCTGAAGGTAATTGTATAGGAAAAGGTAAAGGTCAACATCTTGATTACCTTGAAAATACACAAGAAGGCAGACAGGAAAAAGAAGAAAGAGTTTATAAGATTACACATCTCTTCTGTGTCTTTTCTTTAAGGAGAAGCATTTAGGACGTATCCACAGCAACACGGCAAGTTGAGTGACTTGACATCTTCAGAGGTGAATGTTGAAGAGCGATGTTTCTCAGAGTTACTGTACCAATAAATGCAACTCTTCCTCTAGATCTCTCCCTAGACATAGCAACCAAGTTGTTATTCCACCTGTTTGAAATCAAGTTGCTTTACTTTTGTTTTAACCTGACTGATGTCAAGAATAAAGTTATTATTAAAACCTGCATAAACCTTTTTCCTCGGTTTCCTTTTTATGTACTTCTTGGTTGTTTTTGTTGTTGTTGTTTGCCTGTTTTGTTTTGGTTTGGTTTGGTTTGGTTTATTTTGGTTCATTTTTCTGGATGTAGTACAATTTGCTTCGTACTTTAAAATTTGGGGTTTGCTACCTAGGTGCAGGTCAAAGAAAGAGCTAAATTCAGCTGGTGCTTCCTGGGGTATCTAACATGTTTTGTTATTGGACAGTCAATGAGTCTTTAGCAGACCATACCACCTTTATATGGTTAGTCCCTGGCAGGCCTACACAATCTTTTAAGGATGAGTGAGTACACACACGCTTTTTTATGAGTCCTTTGGTCAGTAAATCACACTGAAACCATCAGTAGGATTTGCAAATGAGTTTTATGCAACAGCTATCATTATTCCACATAGTGGGAAGCCTTCCCTGTAAGGTACTGATACCCTGGATACTGCAGCCAATGTATATCTACATCAGTGGAGTGGGAGCACATCCAACACCCAACACTATGAATTCCACAGCTTGCAGCAATATACACCAAATGAAAACCAGGCAGATATCCATCCTCCAGCTTTGAACACCTGCAGGTAAAGCTGTAACAAATTGATTAGTGGTTTTTACTTTTTTGCCCTTGTCTAATCAGTTACAGCAAATCAATTGTGCCCTCTAGAATCCAAAGGAGTATAAGACAAGCCTCTGACTTGCTTCAACGTCATTATTTAAATATAAAGGTCTGCAAAATATATTTTAAATGATTTTTTAAATTAAAATAGTGTTTGCTTTATTTCGTCTCAGTTTTATCTGTACACTACGTAATGATAGTGTATGTTATAAAACACAAGCTTTCTTTCTGCTTTGGTAGGCATTCTAGGATTATATTGATACAATTTTAGTAGGAACCACAGTAAAATTGTTAATGTAAGTGCAGAGAATAAAATGTCTGCAGCTTATCAGCATTCCTCACTTACTGTTAAATATGAAATTACAGGAATTTCTAGGGCAATTTATATTAAATATTTAGAAAGTGTTAGTGCTTAGCTAAAAAAGTAAAAATATTTCTCAACAACAGGAAACATTGGTTTGATCCAATTTATTATGATCCTTTAAGATAATTGAGGAAGCACATTGAACATTAACATTCTGTTAATTCTATCTGAGTCTCTTTTTATATAATTTATAAATGCAACAACATGCCCAGCCTTGAAAACTGTGAATGTGTAAGACTGGTCTTGTTGCATTATGGAGAGTTTATTTATTGCATAAGACTATAAAATTGAAATAAAATATATACTCCAAGATTTCTATTGGCACCTTCTCTATAGATTAGACAAATAAGCATTTGTAAGTATCAGTGTCTGATATTATTATTCTGTCTCAGATCCAGAAAGAAGTGGCAGCATTATTATCTTAACCCTCTCTATAATACCTGGGAGAACTGTGAACCTTACAAGTATTTGTCACCATGTGATGAGCTTAGGTGTCTTGTCCCCACAATACCAAGTTAGGCACCTATATTTAACCTTTTTAAAGTAATTGTGGAGGACTGGCCACCTCAAAATGTAGTTAAGAGTAGGCAGGTGCCAGAGCACAAGGAAAGGCAGCTGAAAGACAACCTAAGTGCCAGTGTCTCCAAAGGAGCCAGGGAGTAAAGGGGAATCCTAGGGCTGACAGGGACCTCGCCTGCCTTCCCACCACCCCCAGGGAGGGAGCTGGGCAGGTAGGGATTGCAGGAGTTAGGAAGGACAGCCCCAAGTCCAAGGACGCTTCACAAATCTGTGAGGAGCAGGCAGGTCCAAGATAATCCAGGAGGTCAGCCCACACGAGAGCATCATTAAGGTCTGGTACCGCCAGACACAGCTAGATCTGGCCAGGTCCAGCTAGAGACCAGCACTCCTAAGAGCCAAAAGCCCAGGGCTAAATTAAATGAAACCTCATTGCCCCGGGGGGAGTGCTCCAGCATGTGTCTGAGGGTCCCAAGTGAGGCTGATCAGAGCCATTAAAGTCTGTTAATGCCTACAGCGTCATAACAACATGATACCAAGAAGGGATATTTGCGGGGAAAATGGAGACCCTCTTAGTGGCCTTTGTGCTTGACCTGCTCTGGTTTATAAACTTCCCTTGTACTTACTGTACTGTCCAAAACTGTATGCAGTAGTACTCTAGGTGTGCTCTAGCAAGTTCTATGTAGAGCTGAGTAGTCACTTCTCTCGATCTGTGCTTGTGTTAGTGATGTCTGGGATGCTGCTGACCTTCTTTGCTATCAGGCCATGCAGCTGGTTCATGCTAAGCTTGCTGTACATCAGGACCTCCAGATCTTTTCCATCAAAGCTGCTCCCCAATTTGTTAGTTCTTGCATCCATAACAACCTAACCCAGACACAAAAAAATTGTAGGAGAGCGTGTTTAAAGCCTTGCCAAGACTTCCAATGAATTCAGTGAATGAAGCTGAAAACACCAAAGGGAAAAGGTAGTTCAAAAGTTTAGAGATTAAGACAAATGAACCAACGTTCATCAAGGGAGTTGGATTCTGTCCCTGCCTTTGTTGTGCAGACCATATGCAGTGTTAACACATTAATAGCAGCTTTGAGGGTCATGAACCTGATATTTCCTTCTCTTAGTGTACTTGCTGCGGCAAGTTTAATGAGTCTATTTTAAGATAGGTCTTCGTATGCAATTAAACAAAATGTTACTAAGTTCTTTTCCCTGCAATTCTGTTTTTCATGAAATACACAAGTCATTTGTCCAACTTTTAATGTAATCAATAATCTCTCTCCCCCTCTTTTTTTTCCACTCTTCAGCTTTTTAAAACAATAACACTACCTAAAAATGTTTCTCAGACTCATGTTGAAATGCTTTATGAATATTTAATAGCCCAGTTTCAAATTTCCATGCAGCCAGCTGTCACCAGATGGCACTACAGAGAATCTGGTATAACTTCGGTGCAAGCTGCGGAGTCATATCCATCCCTAAATCTAAATTTGCTTGATAGCTGGTAGATGTAGCTGTCATCAAACCCAGGAATAAATCCTTTGTTGCTTCTGTCTTGAGTTTCATTGTCTACTTGGCACAAATTGGCTTCCATACATAATGGATGTTGAGTCTCGCCAATAAGCTGGCTGAAAAGTTCATTGTCTGTTGTGAAAGTCTTTAACATTACTCCAGAAGACCTTCAAAGCTTTGTGGTATATACATCTGTTGTTTTGTTGTTGTTGTTGTTGTTGTTTCACTTCTCTTAGTCTGTCGCTGGAGGAAACTGGCAGACAGCTATAGCTGAAAATTATTTTCTGATGAGCTGAATTAAAAATAATCAGACTCATAAGTGCTTTTCCAAACTATGATTTAACAAATTGAGAGTGACTATAGATTTAATGGGCAATAAGATCATAAAACTGTAAAATGGTCACTAACTTGAACGTCTATCAAAGTCCAACTGCTCACCTACTAAATTGCTTCTTTTCATTTAATTGGTAGCTATTCTTTTAATTTTCACATAACACCACCTGCACTTTTATGGAGATTAAATTTAGCTTAGATGAAATTTAGCTTAGAATCCACCTCTTATTTTAGTAGGATAAATGCCCCACATTCCAGCTGTGCATTAAATTTTTTAACTTTCTTCTCAAGCTCCCAGGTAATATATGAATTCTGGCATAAATCTATGATTAAGACTGCATAAATCAAGTAGTGCTTTCCAGAATGCTTTTAAGATTGGAATGCCTAGTAATAAAGTCTCCAAAATTTATGTAGAAGTGATCATCCCCCAGAAACAAAAATGCTATAAAAACTGTGCACACAGTCATCAATTCCTGACTCACAGTAACAGTAATGCAGTCCAGATCTGTTGGTGAAGTCATTTGTGATAAGCCACAAAGGTTATTTTCTCAGACACTAAATCCTAAGGCTACCAAACTCTTAGAATATTTCCCTGCATATTTTTGTCCCATGGTTAATATTGCCTAAAATCATTTTGGGGCATGATTTGGGAGTTAGAAAGACTGGGGGCCTTTCCCTCTTCCAGAAGGTAGTTTGCTTGTATCCCCTGTTTAGGAGAGCTGCTTAGAGACTTTGTGAGAATAGCAGCAGTCATTTTGTGCTGCTTGGCCTCAATCTTCAGGATCGTGTGCAATTTCCCTAGTACATTTAATTTACTGTTATGCATGAGGCCTCTGAGCTTATGATGAAGGAAGGCTACTTAGTATCAGCTGCAGTAGCTGCCCAAGGTGTTTCAGAGTACATTCACATCTCTAGGAGAGGAAAATGGGGAGAGGATTTCTCCTTTGCACAATTCTTCTAAGAAGGGCACTGATTTGTACATGCTGAAGTGAGCTAAAACTTAGCCCTTGCCAGAAAGATCTCTGCAGACTGATTATCCCAAGTACTGATTCCCTACATATGTCTCAGGCTGTGGGTTCATTAAGATTTTCCTGTATTCCTCTGTCATTATTTGCTGACTCTGTAGCCATTGGAGATCATCAACATATCAGCATCACTCAGACAGCAGAAATCATACACCATAACCCAGTATTAAATATTACATAAAATATTAGTCATGCACAAATTGCATGATGCTCAGGATCTCTGATGTGTTACAGGCTTCCAACTAAGGGCACACAATGTTAATAGCGATGACAGGTATGATCACAAGTTGTTTTGCTTGGAAATACCTGAGTCAGCGGTGTTTACAGTCTATCCCTCAGCTGGTAACAAGGCTCAGAATCATAGAATCACAGAATCACAGAATGGCTTGGGTTGGAAGGGACCAGTTCCAAGCCCCCTGCCATAGGCAGGGATGCCACCCACTAGATCAGGTTGCCCAGGGTCTCGTCCAACCTAACCTTGAACACCTCCAGGGATGGGGCATCCACAGCTTCTCTGGGTAACCTGTTCCAGTGCCTCACCACCCTCTGAGTGAAG
>CM021797.1:58903632-58934505 GCA_011076525.1 Nettapus auritus | reverse complement strand
ATTAATGTAAATTTTTTTTTTTTACAATAACAGAGCAGGACAGTAAAAAAATAAAATAATAATAATAATAATAATAAAAAATCTGAAAATACTTTCCTTCCTTCCTCCTTCACTCCTGGCTCTTCTAATTCTCCCCACTCAAAGCAGCACAGGAGGACGGGGAGTGGGGCCTGTGCTCTGTCCATCACAGCTCCTTTCTGCTGCTCCCTCCTGGTTACATTCTTCCCCTCTTCCAGTGTGGGTTTGTGCCCTTGGGTTGCAGTCCTTCATGTGGGGTACGTGGCAAGGTTTGGTTGCAAGGGGCGATACGGGTGGCCTCTGTGAGAAGAATCTTGAAGCTGTTAGGTAAGGGCCCTGCTGCTGACCAGAGCCGAGCCAGTAAGCGATGTTGTTTGTGCCTCTGTGAGAGCATATTTAAGAAAGGGGAAAAAAAAAAAAAAAAAAAAAAACCTGGGAGAGTGAGAAGAGTGAGCACCAGCCCTGCAGCCCCCCAGGTGAGTGCAGCAGGAGGGCAGGAGGTGCTCCAGGCACACAGCAGCAGTTCCCCTGCGGCCTGTGCAGGGAGAGGCCCCTGGTGGAGCAGGCTGTCCCCCTGCAGCCCATGGGTCCCACATGGAGCAGATCTCCACGCTGCAGCCCATGGGTGGAGGAGCCCCCGCTGGAGCAGGTGGATGTGGCCTGGAGGAGGCTGCGGCCCATGGAGAGCCCCCGCAGGAGCAGGCCCCGGGCCGGAGCTGCAGCCCGTGGAGAGGAGCCCACGCAGGAGCAGGGAGTCTGGGGGGAGCTGCCGCCCATGGGGGACCCGTGCTGGAGCAGTTTGCTCCTGGGGGATGGATGGACCCTGTGGGACGGAGCCGTGTGGGAGCAGTTGTTGAGGAGCTGCTGCCTGTGGGCAGCCCCCGCAGGCTCAGTTCGGGAAGGACGGCATCCATGGGAGGGACCCCAGGGGGAGCAGGGGCAGAGAGGGACTGTGAGGGAGTGGTGGAGACAAAGTACTATGGACTGATCTCACCCCCCATTCCCCCATCCCCCTGCACCTCTTGGGGGGGGAGAAGGTGGAAGAGAGTGAATAGGGGAAGGTGGTTTTTTTTTTTGTTTTGTTTTTTGTTTTTTTGTTTGTTTGTTTGTTTTGTTTTGTTTTGTTTTGTTTTGTTTTTGCTTCCTTTGTTTTCTCACTTCTCTAGCTTGTTAGTAATAGGCAATAAATCGTACTGTCTTCCTATGCTGGGTCTGCTTTGCCCGTCACAACAATTGTTGAGCGATCTCCCTGTCCTTATCACAACCCTTGAGCCCTTTGCATTCTATTTTCTCCCCCTTTCTCTTAGAGGAGGGGGAGTGAGAGAGCAGCCATGGTGGAACTCGGCTGCCCACCCGAGTAAGACCACTGCAGTTGCAAAGTACTGGAAAAATTTTCAGAAGAAACAAGTTGTTTAACAAGGAAATGTAGAGTTTCCTTTTTAAGGCTTCCTGGAGAATTGTGGTTATTTCATATTCCCAACTCATAATTTTTGAACTACTCTAATTAAAGACTATTTGGGGATAGTGGTACTTCTCTAATTGTTTCTGAGATGTACGCATTAGCAACAGAGTGTTCTGTTGTCATTGCAAGGCGCCTACGGTGATGACTTCAGAAACAGAATAGAATTATGTCACCATGGCAATTTGGGAACAGCTGCCTCTGTGCAAGTTGAGCTCAGAGGGACAGAGAAGTGTGCTGGATGGGATGAAAGCACGTGAGGATTTGTGGATCCCACCTTGAGGTGCCTAGAGAGGGCCCATGCCCCTCTGTAAGTGGTTTGATGCTTGGCTAAGGAAAAAAAATGTGTTTTTAGTGGGAATGCTTCATTTTAGTATTCTGTAGTTTTTGTAAAGTCCTTTCACAAGCATTAAGTTTGGTACTTTTGCTCAGTGATGTAGCTGCACAGAGTGACAGATGCAGCGTATGGGTGAGGGCCTCTGCATGTTCTCTTTTTCTTACACACCATCAACAAATAAGGGTAGACAAATAAGAGTGTGCTGTGGTCCTCCCGTAGACCTCAAGTACTAAAGCATAAACAAGAGACTTAAAAGTACCCCTGGCACATTACAATTCAGGACAGCAATGTACTTCATCAGATGGGCTGGCCTGTTGAGAAGAGTGTCTCAGGATGTTGTGTATGAAGATACACTCCATTTGCTTTCAGGTTAGCACTTGCAGTGAGCAAGCTGCCTGATCTTAACATTTTTCATTTCATTTTTTCACCTGAGTTTTGCTGGTTCTTCATGATTAATTCTTCGTCTAAGGGGAAAAAAATGTGAACTCAGATCAAAATAAAAGGATTTCCTTTTCATTCATTACATGTTCTTAACTTGACAGGTTTGGTTATTGACTTAGAAGGCAAATATCTGGCCAGATTGCAACACTTACTCTCGCAGCGTGGGACAGCTCTCGTAAGGGTGATTCAGGGTAGTTTCTGTAAAACAAGACATCAGATCTCCAAAACAGTTTTCCTTCTGCTAATGTAGGAAGGGCAAGTAAGAGAAAAGGTAAGAGCTCTGGAAAAGCAAAGGGGAGGGATGGATGGTCATACAATATGATCACTTAAATCTTATTTCTCTAAGAAACGTTACTGAGAAAACAAAACAAAACAAAACAGAACAAACCAAAACAGAACAGAACAAAACAAATGAAACAAACAGCAAGCTTACTGGAGACATTGTTTGGGAAACAGTGAAAACACTTGCAGGCAAAAACATATCAAAGGACTAACACTTTGAGCTTAATTCTAAAGAAACATCATAAACTCCAACTCTTGTTTATGTCCGTAACAGACGGGTATAGTAACATGTCACATCTGATGACTGCAGCATAGATGTCAGGAATGCCGCTTGGGATCACCTTCTCAGAGTTCAGTTTGAAGGGATGAGCAAGTAATTTTTACAGGGTTGATGGAAATCTGTTCTCAAGTCTGTTTTCTAACACTCTTACAGATACTTCTCTGTCCATCAGTCTGTCCTGCCAACTCTGGTGTGAGTGTGAAGTTGTGGCAAGAGGGACTTCCTGTTCCTAATTTGACCTGGTGGACACCGACTTTCCTAGTAAATTGCTGATGTTGCTGAGGAGGCAGCAGTATCAAAGCCTTTGTTGATGAAGATATAACAAGTCTGGGGAGGCTCTGGCATTTCTGTACGATGCTGCTCCCTGATTGTGACCCAAAACTCAGATTCTGAATGAAGTAAAGCAAGCTGGAGGAAAACTAGCAAGCTGGAGGAAAATTGTATGTCCTGGTAATTTTCTTTTTTTTTCTTTTTTTTTTTTTAATTCTTCACTTGTAAGAAAATCAAAATCTTTAAACCATTTGTTTGAAAACACAGTTTTATGGAAATGATTATGGGTGTGCTCCTTAACCTTGTTTGGAACTTGTTTAACCTCACTTCAGTTACAGGAGACCTATGCTCAAATTTATGCTTACCATGATAAAGCAGTATTCTTTTGGTATTCTTTTCTTTGATGATTGTAAGTGAGGCTGAAAAGAGTTCTAAGTATGATTCTTCTTTTCGTTTGCAGTATCCAAAACTCCATATTACAGCTGAACTTCATCTCTGATCTTAAAAGCTTCATAGGCCAAAAGAGAATTGAGATGAGGAAGGAAATAGAGAATGCTGATGAATATTTCCAATTACCACTCGTAAGTTTGGTGAAAGAATCAAGTGCATTTAAAGAAAGTCAATAAAATTTAAAGAAAGTCAATAAAATAATGATCATGCACTGGAAGGCAAGTAAGAGTATAAAAATGAAGAACACAAGGCCGTGCTTAAAGACAGTCTTTAGGCTGCTTCTAGATCAACAGTTTATTTGGTTATTCCACAACCTCATCTCCACTTGCTTAGAAGCTGTGAAGACTGGAAGTACACTTAGTGTTTTTCATCCACTCTGTGTAAAGTTAGACGAATTTTCGCTGGCTATAAAAGCAGAAAGGACGAAGAGACCCCCCTCTGGGTCTTCAGAATGCTCATAAGATCACCCAGACTGGATAAGGAGAGATGCTCTAGTAGAGATGGATATAGATGCAGTACAGCTGGTGGTAGAGATGCTCTAGCATAGACAGGACACACTTTGACAGCATCTTTTCTCTGACAGCAACTTATATTGCAGGTTTTTACCGTCTTCTCCCAGATGGAGAGAACTCAAAAGGAAAGAGAAACCAATTTTATTTACGTTTCTAAATTAAATAGCTAATCCTGATAGATTCACTCCCTTTCAAATATAACACTCAACAAAGAAAACAGTAAAAATTCACATGACACTTCTTTTATAACAAATCTCATTGCACACCCTTGCAGCTACCCCATAGGCACTGCAGTTGCTTAGTCTTGTTCTTCTCCTCTACTTTTTTTTTTTTTTTAATGTTTACTTTTCTAACCAGTCCTTAATGTTACAGCATTGGATTTCTTTACCTCCTTAGATATCAAGAGAAGAAGGCATTTGCTTCATTGGACAGTACTTTGATGCTTTCTAGGGCTAATGTCCAAAGTTCTCAAAGCACTCTTTGTCAGTGATTTCTGTAGCTTTCAATCTTTCCATCTTCATGTAGAACTCTTAATTTAGGTATTAGGTGAAGAGGAACACTGAAACCAG
This sequence comes from Nettapus auritus, assembly GCA_011076525.1. NCBI lineage: Eukaryota > Metazoa > Chordata > Aves > Anseriformes > Anatidae > Nettapus > Nettapus auritus. Next base: position 58,929,887 of record CM021797.1, on the reverse strand, counting down.
CTGAAGCCATATCAGATATAGGACACGCTTCTGTTAGGAAGTAATTCAGAGTGATTCCGTGGTGTACGTGGGACAGATTTAGTCTGGTCCTCTGGACTAAGCATCCCCAAGGGATATTTCAAAGCCCTCTGAATGATCTGTCATTATCTCACTGCAGTCTCCATTAGGAAAGGGTGAACATTCATTGCCCATGTGGAAAGGAACTACTCAGTTAGTTGTTTCTAACCAAAATCTTTTTCTTGTGTTCTATTTAGAGAAACCACTTGGCTAGCCAAGCTAAATCATTGAAAATGGAAGTAGTGGAACTACTTCAAAACCGTCCTGCTGCTGCTTCTAAGCAAAACTGCAAGGTAGTTGATGGGAACGACTGAAGCGATTTGAAGTTACGCTTCTCCCCCTTCTGCATTCAAATTTGTGAAAGAAAGGAGAAGAGAGGAGAAGGAGAGGAGGAGAGATGACAAGAGGGGAGGGAAGGGGAGGAGAGGGGAGGGGAGGGGCTTTTAGGAGGGTGTAGGGTAGTGTAGGGGAGGTGAGTGTAGGGGAGGAGAATGTAGGGGATCGAGGTGAGGGGAGTATAGGGGAGTGTAGGGAAGGCTAGCATAGGGGAGGGGAGTATAGGGGGGAGTGTAGGGGGGAGGAGTGTAGGGGGGAGGAGTGTAGGGGAGAGGAGCGTAGGGGGCAGGAGCGTAGGGGAGAGGATTGTAGGGGAGAGGATTGTAGGGGAGAGGAGCGTAGGGGAGTAGAGTGTAGGGGAGTAGAGTGTAGGGGAGTAGAGTGTAGGGTAGTATAGGGGAGGGGAGTGTAGGAGAGGGGAACATAAGGTAGGGGAGTGTAGGGCAGTGTTGGGGAGGAGAGTGTAGGGCACTGTAGGGGACGGGAGTGGTGGGAAGGGAGGGGGAAGAATGGGAAGGGGAGGGAATGGGAGGGGACTGCCACCATAAATAAAATTTCCAAATAAATGACGTTTTTTGTCTGGATCCAAATATTTCTCTTGCCATTCGTTCCACAACCTGATTTATCACTGCAATCTGCATACTGCACAGTGCCATTAAAGGTTTGGCATGCACAGAGGTGGCTGACTATTTTCAGAAATAACTTTCCTTAAGAACTGAATCAAGACTTTTGCTGTAATACAAAAGATCAGGTAATTGATTAACATATGGATGGCAGCTGATTAGGAGAAACATCTTCAAAACTTCCAAATATTTTCTTTATACACAACTACAACCCCTTCTTCTCTGCTCTCCAGTTACGAAAGTTTCTGTCACCTGCTTAGTAAGCAGAAGCAGTAAAATGGGATTTAGATGATCCAGCTATAGCATAAGTGCCAGTTATCAATTTAGAGGTAGTCCAGTGTTTGAAGAGAGCTTAAGCAGCTTTCCAAGGAACATATACTAGTGCAAAGCAACTGATTTCTCTGACTCCCCAGTGAAAGAGAATGAAGTGCAAAGCAGCAAATGCTTGAGAGAGGGGAAAAGAGATGCATCTCACCTATCTGGGGGGAAGAAGGCAGTCAGCTCTTAACAAATTATTTGCCACCTAATTTGTTTCTCAAAGACGTAACAGTGAAGACAGTAGCATTTTCCTCCATGCGGTGCTGATAGAGGTTAAATAAAAGACACAAGGGCAGCAAAATGCCTGACTTGCTTCTTACACAAGGACAAAACTGTTATGTGAGAGAAATACAGATTGATTTCTCAAATCTCACAGCACTTTTTGACACCATTGGCTACGGGTTACCTCTTAAGTATTTGAAGATTTCAGTAGGGCTGATTGATTTAGATGTGGATAGGTTTAAATCCCCCTTGTCAATGTGCTCTTAATTTTGAGCCAGTCACTTTTTCCCTAGACCTGTTAATATGTTAGGCAGTCCCAGGAAGCATAAAACTTTGACCCATGCTTTCCAGCATTTTTGTACTGCACTTTCTGTAGGTTCCTTATTCTATAATCAGAATTCTAACAATCTCCTCAACACCATTGAGATACAAAATCCACAGACCTAGATAAAACAGCCTCCCATCTGGTTGTATGGTTGTCAGACATGCGTTCTTTTATATTAACTGGTCTTTTCTTTCTCAATTCAGATGAAGCATAAATAACTTCAGTTGACTTCTAAACTCTACAGACAGCTCTGGTGTTGCTGTATGATGGAATATGATTTTTCCTTACAACCCACCAATTATTTCCGTGTCTTTTCTGGACCTTGGGATCTCTTTTGGGGGCTACATTACTCAGAGAAATACTATAAGGCTGAGATCACCAGTGCCTCAACATACTGAAAAGTTTAATGCCTTTGTGACCGCCACTTTGGAAAAGAATGCAGCCCCATCTTCTCAGCATTTTAAGACAGATGACTACCCAACACCGAACTGTCTCAAGTTTTCAAACTGAGACAGCTTGGTAGAAATAACAGAAAAATTTCATTACAATTGGCCTAGCATGGAATTGATTCTTAAAAAGTTTGGTAGAATACACTTGTACACTTCAAAACTAGTACGTCATCATTTGAACATTCCTTCATCTACATGATGTTCTCCAGAAATACCAAACTTTTAGTCCTGGTAGTTAGAGCTGATCAGTCATATTAGCTAATCAAATTAGTGGATCAGCCACTTGAAGTCTGTTGATGACATCTGTTCTGAGCTCTACAGTGTTGGTCAGCTACTGACTTGTGGAAATCAGACTGTCTATAACCTTGGAATGGTTATAAAGCAGGTATTTATTCGGTGCTGGGCACACACGCTGGGCGCAAGGGGGATAGCTCCACCTAACTTGCACACCAGTGGTTGCTGGCGGTGTGCCTCTGTTAGTGGCACAAATCCATCATTTCATTTCCCCCCCTAAGTCTCTTGCGTAGTTATCAGGTCTCTGAAGAGTCAGTCACGTAGGTTCCGTCTCTGTTTGTATGGGTACTGGAGACCTTGAGTGGTCGTCCGGTGTACTCTGGTAGTCTTTGATGAAGGGCAGAAGTCTTCCTCGCTGCTAATTTTGGCCTTTCCTGTCTTTGGCAGACTTCATCACTCAAGCCAGTTCTTGCTGGTTCCATTGTCTGTTCAGTCTTTTACTCCATTATCTTTGGGTCGTTGACATACAATTGTGCTAGCTAAGACTTGGAATCAACACCCTCTATCTTGTTCCTTGTACAAAGTCCCCCCTTTTCTCTATCTGAAGCAAATTCTTTTGCTTTTAACAATCCTTCTTGATTCAAAGTTTTCATAAAATTCTTACCAGTTTCAACTTGGTACTTGTTTTGGTTACACTTCCAGCTTTCATAATCATCCAGTCCTTTCATACAGCACCAAAATGCACACTGTACCAATACACAGGTCAAGAATGCTAGTTAAAGGAAGATCAATATTCCTCTAAACAATTGCTTAAGCCAAGAAAAGTTGGGTAACCAAGAGGTTGTTTTGTTGCATAATTCTCGAAAACTCCATGAGCTGTCATCTTGAACTACTTTATGTAGGATCTTGGTCTTTTCCAAATACATATATATATAGAGAGAGAGAGATCAGTCTCAACTCGTCCTGCCTCATTCATATACATACAGCAACTAATATTTATTAAAGTGCATACTTCCCCTTGGGAGGCAAATAAAAGGTCTAGTGCCTAAAATGTTCTTATTAATTTGTTCTAGTTGCTTGCCCAAAACTATAATATGTCATTGCAAATATTGGTTTCCTAGTTGTGTTAGATCTTCTCCTTCGGATGGCATTTGGTAAGGCCTGCCATACAATATCTCAAAAGGGGCTTAGTTTTACCGATACATATTGGTTTCTTGACAGATTTTACCAATCTACTGTTTTATCAAATGGTTCGTGGTTTTTCACTTGGCCACTTGCCTGTGGCCTGTATGGAGTGTGTTGTTGCCAATCAATCCCCAGAACTTTGCTGACTTGTTGGGTCAGTTCTGCAGTGAAGTGTGGTCCCCTGTCAGATGACATTACTGAGGGTACACCAAATCTCAGTAGAATTTCATTCAACAATACTTTGGACACTTCTCTGGCTTCGTTAGTTCTACATGGAAATGCTTCTGGCCATCTGGAAAGGGTGTCTGTTAGTACCAACAGGCATCTAAACCTGCCTTTCATTGGGAGTTCGAAAAAATCAATTTGCCACTGTTTCCCAGGAACATTTCCCTTCCCTATTGTTCCTGTTTGGGGTTTGATTCCTGTCTGAGGTTTACTTTCATGCCTGTCTAACAATGGTATACAAATTAGGGCCTCTCCATTTTCTACTTAAAAATTGTTATAATATTTCAGCTCCCCAGCATGTTTTCTTATGTTCTCCAATTACCATCTAATATCATAGAGTATCACAATTCTCCCATCAGTTATTTCTATTAAACCTGTAGGTAACACTTTCCATTTACATCTTCAATTAATTGCTTATCGATCTGAGAATCTTCCACTTCATTTTCTAAGACTTTTGTTAATGCCTGGTTTTCTTTTTCTGGTACTAGTACCAAAATTTGACTCCCAGATGCCTGTTCTGCTGCCCCTTTGGCTTCTGTGTCAGCCAATCTATTTCCTCTTTCAATATCAGTATGCCCTGTTTGATGTCCTTTACAGTGCAAAATGGCAACTTTAGCTCTTCTGCATGTTTAATTGGGGATGATAAGAGTCCTCTCTCCTTCCAAATTGCCCCATGTGCATGCAACACACCAAAGGCATATTTCTAATCTGTCCCAATGTTAATTCTTTTCCCTTTTGCTAGCTCAAGAGCTCTTACCAAGGCAATGATTTCAGTCTTTAGGGCTGATGTTTGTTACCACATATCCTATGAAGTACCGCATATCCCCGGTGGAGAAAGGTGCTGCCATCTATATACCAACTCTCTTTATCTTCTAGGGGTGGTCGGCTGGAGTATGCTGTGTCCATGGTCTTGATGCAATAAACTCTGTTACTAAGGAAAGAGGCTGGGTTCACAGTATTAATGCCAAAATATTTAGTAAACTAATAGTCCATTGTACACATTCCTTTTCTTCTTGAGGAGCTATCAACAGGTCATTTATGTATTGCAAGTGTCCCCTTTCCCTGAAGGGGTTTTCCAAGCTTCAAGATTACAGGCTAATTGGTTTCTGAATATGGTGGGGTTATTTTTGAACCCCTGTGGGAACACAGTGCAAGTAACCTGAGTTTTTTGTCCTCTGTTAGGATTTTCTCATTCAATGGCAAAGAGTTTCTGGCTTTCAGGTGCCACGGGCAGGCCAAAAAAGGCATCCTTTAAATCTAATACCAAATCTAGTGAACCAAACTTGACTCTTTTCTAATTTTGTGAACCAAACTTGACTCTTTTCTAATTTTGTCAAAAGGTTGTAAGGGTTGGGTATACTACAGGGTATAAATCTTTTGTGATCCTATTGATGGCCCTTAAATCCTGAATTATATGACAGTTTCCATCTGCCTTTCTAACCAGGCGTATATGGAGTGTTATATTCTGACTAACATTCTACTAATAGTCCATAATTAAGAAAGTTATTGATTATTCCTTCTGCCTATCCTTATCACAACTCTTGAGCCCTTTGCATTGTATTTTCTCCCCCTTTCCCTTTGAGGAGGGGGAGTGAGAAAGTGACTGAGGTGTAGCTCGACTGCCCACCTGAGTAAAATCACAACAGGGCCCTTGCCGGAGAGTACAGTTCTTCAGGAATTTCTCCAGGAAGGGTACTCCATATGGTCCGGTCCTTCAGGAAAGGACTGCTCCAATCTGGGCTCTTCTCCAAAGGCTGCAGTTCTTGCCAGAGGCCTGCTCCTGTGTGGGCTTTGCACAGGCTGCCATCTCCTTCAGGACACAACCACCTGCTGCAGTATGGGGTCCTCCATGGACTGTAGGTCCCTTTGTCTATTTGTTAGCACAGACTGCTCCATTGTGGCTGCTGAGCTCAGCTGTGGCCAGTGTTGTGCCAGTTCCAACCCTTTTGGACAACATCAGGTGTCAACCTGGCTGGAGCCAACAGTGTTTGACACGCCACCCCTGCAGCCCTCTGATACCAAAACATTGACACCCAAAGCCAGTACAGGAAGAAAAGAACAAATATACTGCACAGTGTATATATATGCATGCAGTGTATATATATATATAAATATATATATAAACTCATATTTTATATATGTATGTATATTCACATGCACAGTTTTCACTGTGCATGACACTTGCTGATATTTGATAATTATTATTATTGGGTTATTAAATAGAACTTACTGAGAAATCCTACTGTCATCATTGTAGTACCAGTTTGTTTCTGTCTCAAAAATGAACAGTTTTGCATTGCAGTGGGCATAACAACAGCAGCAGAATGGTAAAACACTGTAAATCTTTTAGAACAGAAGGAGCACAGGAAGATATGGCAGGGAATTAATGCATGCAGTGAAAAGAGGCACCTAGGAATGCTTCTTTCTCACTACTTTTTCACTGATCTGTTCTTGATTTTATTTTGCTGGAGGATGATAGCTGATTATACCAACCCACACATAGTAGGAAACAATATATGGAAGATGTTTCTTAGAAACCCCTCAGGCTGCAGCAATTCTATCTTATCATCATTGGCTGTGTGGATGTCGTTTCTCTTCCAACATAAGCAGTTAAACTCAATAATCCTATTACTGCAGCAAAGTAGGATGCAAGAATCCTCCAAAGCAGAAAAGAGCCAAAACTAAATTAAATACATTTTGATACATTGAAATATCCTTTTAAAATCTGCTTTATGCAGTGTCAGGATTTCTGCATAGATTTTTGTTATTAAATAAGCAACTGAATAATCATTAAATGATTTGTAGTTATTCTACCCTGAAGCATACTTTATGAGATTCTGTGTAATGGTTCTGCTCAGTGTAAGTATCGTGAATTGCAATTAGGGGAGTCTGTGAGAAAAAACAGGTAGAAACATTTTCAGGACGACTGCATGCACTCATCTTGCATCTGCAGCTCATCCTGCACAGACAGTGTGATCAAGCATCTCATTAAGAGCTTAGCAGCGACTGTGGCATGGTTGAGAGCAAATTGATTAAAGTTCAGGCTGGATATTAATACATAGATGATGAGACTGGGAAAAGCAGTGAGAAGGTACAGGAAAGATGTCAGCTCTTTTACTGAAGATGTACATCCATCAGTTGTCTCTTCTGTTGACTTTCTAATTTGAGGGCATTGTATTAGATTTTCAACTGTTTTTAAATCACCATGTAGCTGTATGGATTGGGGTGGTATTTTATTTATTTTTAAAACTGGATCAGGTAACAATGTTACGCTGAACTCCAGTTTTTGAACTGATGCACTGTTAAGCTGCTTATTTGTAGCACAAGGTATCTTACTACGAATATTTATTACAAGGTTTTTGTGGTTGTGTTGTGTTAGTCTGGGATAAAGCAGGTCTTCTGATTTGATCTCATAGTATGGAGCACTAAAGTTTCATAACATGGGATTTGAAATCTAGAAGGCAAGAAGCAATTAAACTGAGACGTGCCCTAGCCACGACCTGTTGACAAACTACCTACAGCATCTCTGCCTGATTCTTCTACCTATAAAATAGTTACTCATTCTGGCACTTCTTAAACAACTTAAAAATCTGTCAATGGAAGGCACTACAAATTTGGTGGGTTTGCTTCTATTACAAATACAGGCCTTATCATAACAATACTTTCTATGTAGCTACCTGATTACATAATTCAACTTTCTCTCGTGTATCTACCTCATTTGAACTGTCTGTTTTAGGTGGAAAGTGGGGAAAAACAGAATCTCATGTGCAGAGACCATCAAACTTTTGATGACATATTGATAAATAATCAGACTGGTTATCAGTTGTGTGATGATGATGCTAAGATAAAGTAAACAACATGAGAATGCATTAGCATCTAACAAAAATTATAGTGCATCTAATTATGGTGCTTTTAGTTTTGGAACAGTTATATCCAAGCACTAGTAATAGGCATTACTACACCGTGAACCCATGAACTATATGAATTTAAGGAATTAATGTGATTGAAAATGTATTATTATTTTTTTTTTAATCCTTGATGAATTTTCAGTTTCACCAGTTCTTTGTGCTGCCCACTTCACTGCAGAAATATGGACAATCATATGAAGGAAATGTTGGAAACATGAACAGAGACATGTGTGTGTAAAAGAACTATAGAACTGCAGTCTTAGTGACATACATTACTTTTTTTTATTATTTTTTTTTTCCCATATCCAAATCTTTGAGCCAGAAGCAAATATTTTTATCTGCTTTGTAAGATTATTTTTAATACATGATTTCCATTCGTTACTGACAAAGCTTTTAAACAACTAGTCAAAACGGAAATACAATTATAAAATGTTCAGGAAAATATTTAAAACACTGAACTTACTACTTAAAATAAGTAAGTAACTAAATAAATAAATCGATAGATACTGTTTCGCTTCAAGCTTACTACACTAGAAAGGAAGAATGAAATTTCACTGTATCAGTGACGCAGAAAATGCCGATTGTTGAGTTTACATATATATTATATTTTCTTTCCATACCTGAAAGGAAATTTCTCAATCTCAAAGTGATTAGGCTGAGAACACAGCCAGCAGAGGCAGGCAGCATAGGCAGCAGTTTGTACAGCAGTCTCTGAGTTCTGCTTTCACCAAGGTCCAGGATCATTGCAGAATACTTAGGAATACTGAGAAATATAAGGGTGACCACTGTGGCTACCACTTCAGGACAGATGAGGGAAACCACAGAGATGTGGGCCTGAGGAAGCTCTAGAGGATTCTGATGAGGAAGGTCATCTATCCTTGACCTGGGGCCCTCCTGGATGTTGCCTCATTGTTTGGGGATGTCAGGTACTTATTCAGCTGGTGCCCAGGAGAGGTCTGTGTAAGCCAGGCTTCAAGCACAACTCACAAAGAATAGCCAATATAAGCAACAGTTTTCACAGAATGGTGCAAAGAAGAGGATGTCAGCTAAATTTGTACCACTGTACCAGTCTTAAAAGTACCTCCTGGCACTTTTGTCTGACTTCCTATTCATTGTGATGGATCTGTCTTGATCTTGGAGGAGGTGATTCCTGAATATCAACCAGATTTCTTGGGTTCCTCCTTCCTCCAGGACCTTATCTCTTGGAAGCTGTTCAAGCAGATCCTTGAAGAGCTCTTTTCAGTGGCACCCACTGGCATAACAAGAAGCAATGGGCACAAACTGGAATACAGAAAGTTCCCTCTGAACATCAGGAAAAAATTCTTTACTGTGTGGGTGCATGAGAACTGTTACAGGTTACCCAGAGAGGCTATGGAGCCTCCCTCCTTGGAAATAGTGAAAAACCACCCAGAATGCTCTATGTGACCCTGCTTGAGTAGGGAGGCAGGACTGATTGACCTCCAGAGGTCCTTTCCAACTTAAGCCATTCTATGATTCTATGCTAAAGAATAAATCAAATTCAATTTCCTGATTGCTTATTATAGCTTATATTTATTTTGTACTCTGTTATTATCATAATCCTGAAGTCTTTCCTTATGCTGACAAGATACACTTTTCTTGTCTACTTCTTGTAACTAGACTAGCTTGTAGTAGTGGATGTTTTAAAGTACTTTGTAGCTGTAAAAATGAGTGCAACATGCACTCAATTTAGAAAAGGTAGCTCAGCAGACATATCTTTCAATTTCCTGTGCCTCGTAACTAGCTGAGTGGGACTGGTTAAACGAGATAATATGAAAGTGTTTTGCTAGATGTGAGGGGATTGTTCTTATGTAGTTATAAGGCTCAAGAGAGAAGCATTCTTGCAGGAAGTCAGAGAATGCTAGGACAGTTCAATGCAGGAAAAAATAAAGGTCAGTGTATTCCTCTTCATTTCAGTTCACTGAAGATAAGTCTTGAGTGGCTAATGGGTTAATACTGACTGGCTGAAACTGGCTACATTTTACATTTACTGCAAATGGTGACATTTCTAATGCAAGATGGCCAGTCTGGCAGTTTTCCATCCTTGGGGAAGAAAGGGATATTCTGAATGAAGAAGGAATACTTTGTTCTGTTATATAATCTTCTCACATTGATTTTTTTCTTACAAGATTCTGTGTTCTGGCCATCTGGCTGCCTTTCACTTCCTTTGGCTCAGTTATTGAAGCAAACAAGATAGACTTTTGAAAGGACCAATATTATTTACCACATTATTGAATCTCAAAGACATTCATATTCAACTTTCTCACTCTGCTGATAAGCTTTGTTGGAAAGAAGAGGCTGGAGGTTATTGCATGTGAATTTATCAGTGTTTATTTACTCTGAGTAGAATTTTTAAAATTTCACAGGATGGGAGCCTCAGTCTCTTTTCAAAAAATGATCTAACACTAAAACCAAGCTTCCAAAGCTGTGCATATCAAAGATCCAAAAGAATATGTATGCTCCTAATGCCCAAGTAAGCCCTCAACTTTCTATCAATTTCATTAACTTGTACTAAGGTCCTAAATATTCAGTTGGTTCTGTAGCTAGATATCTAATAACAGAAGCAGGCACCAACTCTAACTTTGAGAAGTATGTGTGTACAGTAAGTACCTAAATTTATCGTCTTCAGTGTATGAATGAAGCCTGTTGGAATGATTCATATGAAAGTGATGAAAATCAGTTGTCATGACGTATTTGGAAAATGCTGGTTTTTCAGAAAGAAATAAAGTGAGCTACTTTATGCAAAAATTGGCATTATCTGCTTCAAATCACCTATTACCTGAAAGCAAATTGTCTTGAATGCATGTGAATTACTTTCTAATAGGTAAAGCACTTACCAGTGTGTTTTCTACATTGTATAAATGCTTTGTACACTGTCACTAAAAAGCTGGGTGAGCAGCTTGTTGCACAACTGTATATAGTTGAAGAATGAAAAAAAAAAAAAAAAAAAAAAAAAAAAAAAAAAGATTAACATGGGAAAAGTCAATCTGAATGACCTAATTTACTCTTGTGTGAAAGCAGAACTTAGTACAGCAAAATATACTTGAGACTTCACAAATGTATTTGGCTTTGTAAGTCTTAGTAGTTCTCAGGCTAAGGCAGTTAAGCCTACAACTACAGCCTTCCAAATTCCAGGTTAGCTGCAGTCTTTCCCAAGGCTTATATAAGGTCAATAAGGGCCTTTGTTGCCAACACCAGCATGCATTGGGTACCTAATGTTGATTTCTGTGTATTTCTCTGATATAGGTCAGCTTTCTTAGTGCTGACCAGCTCTATGCCTGACAACACACACACACACACAAAAAGAAAAAAGAAAAAAAAAAAAAAAAAAGATGGTGGGAGGGGGGGCGAGAAGCACAGCTAAAACTTCTCTAAGAGACACAAAACAGGCCCAAATATCAGTGAGTGAGTTTTATGAGAGAAAGAGAAGCACTCTTAATGGGGGAAGAATAGAGTATAACTGCATGTATTATGTCCACTTCTTACTCACTTAAATCCAACATAATCATTTTATCAAAACAATTAATCAGAAATTATGTTATCAAATTGTAACTCTATTAATTGTTCACCTTTAAGACTAATTTGAATTTATCTTTTTTATAGGGCATGCTAACATGGAAGTTAATAAAGTCAAGAAGCACTGTCCAGCACAAATTAGCTCTTGTATATGTTTAAAATTAAGGATCTTAAAAATAAAAATTGTCAGGAGTGCAATTGTTTATGCTGTGTTCATCTTTCTAAAAAGTTACTGACAACTTGCTCACCTACCACCTGTAAATTAGTCTCCAGCCCATTTTTACACTGGTTTAACAATTAATAAGGTGTTTTTATTTTTTTAATTGAAAATCTTAAAACATGGTTTTATTAAGTCTATTATGAATTAAATTTCAAGGACAAAAGCCTTATTAATTGTTAAACCAGTTTGAAAACAAGATGGAGACACTGGGATTTCACTCTGGTTCTGTCAGAAATTTTACCTTACTGGTAAATGACTACCTGATACAATTAGAAATTGTAATTTAAAAAAAAATAGATCTTCAATTTTAAAAAATTCAACCTGTATGTGAAGTCTTGGCCATTGCTAACCAGCCAGAATTTAGTTTGTCTTAGTCCTACAGTCTAATATTACTTTTTCTTGTTAGCTATGTAAACATGTTGTCTACTGTGAAACATGCAAAAACTGCAAAGGAAAATATTTGGATTTTTAAAAGCCGTTTAAAATAGATAACCTGTGTAAACACACATGTTGTTTCACATCTGCCAATTACTCAGATTCCTTCTTTGCCAAGATTTGCTTGGAGTGAGCTCCTGGCTACAAAAGATTGCTGTGTTCTTTGTAGCTGCTTGAATGGCTATTTCATCATCTATGCTATAATGTCAGTTACAAAGACCAGGAATGGCTTAAATTTAGGCAAATCAACATACTGTCTCCAAAACAAGCTATCATTAACAGCAATCTGCAAATTTAAGGACAGAATAGCCAGCAAGTCCATCTAGAATCTTATGTCTTTACAAAAGTGTTTGCAAGCAGATGCATGTTCCCTCTCTTTATAAAGGTATTTGAGTACAGATGTAGCTGTGTTTCTAGTTATGAGTAGCAATGAAAGACAAGAGTGACTTAAAGTTAAGAACTGGCAACATCTAAGTATCATTTTTTTTTAATTTTATTTTGGGGGGGTAAGTGGTATCAAAAATTGCTGAGACAATTAAGCTGGTCATAAAAGACCTGTTCTTTCTATTTTTTTCCATGGAAGACTCTGAAGAAATGTAAAAGCAGACTGCTAGTGGCTAAGAAAACTTGAAGTACGCAGTTTCCTCAGGGATTGCTTCATCATGCGCCGAAGGAGAGGAAAACATTCTCCCTGAAATGGGAAGTAATAACTGTTAGGAATCTTCATGTATAGATAATTTACTTTCCACAAGATCTTTGACAGATGAGCTCTGGCAAACTTTATTGCTGTGCTTTAAGATGTTATTTACCCAGCTGTCTAACTGATCTTGTGCTGGAGATTATATCAACTAACAGAGTCAGAAAACAGAAGCACACTCTTGAATGTCACCTGCCCCATAGACAAACCTTTAGGGCAATGTTTGGTTTGCATAGTGGGCTGTATTATGATCCTCACCTGGAAACAACTGACAGTGAAATACATTGGATTTGCAACACATAAGTGACTTCTAGCAGAGATTTGGTGGCAAACAACTGCCATTGTTAAAATCATAGATGGCCACAACTGCTACATCATGTGTTTCAGAGTTCCTGCTCTGTTTTCTGTCTGAGGGGTGCTTAGTTTGTTAAATGTGAAGTTAGTCTTGAATTGCATATCCCACAATCAATGAAACTTTACATTTTTTGGCAAATATGATGGTCTGTTAGGAGAATATTTAATTATATATTATAAGCAAGGGCATTTACTCCATCCAACACATTAAAGAATTGGTACCCAAAGAAAGTTACCTATATAGGTTCTGAGAGCTGATAAAGATGATGATGTATATTGGCATGAGGCTTATAAAAAGAACCTTTCTAGCACCAGGCCTCAAAACTAAGATAACAGGCACAATGAGCCTCTCTATCAGACCTGATATGGAGAAGTTGGACATACCCTGAAAAAAAAAAAAAAAACCTGAGAAAGATGAGCTGGAAGGGCTAGGTACTGTTTGTTTGCTCGCTCTCCATTTTGTCTCAGAAGAAAGAGATGAAGGTGATGGACCTAAAACATTCCTAATGAAAGATTAATTTGCCTATATTTACTGTGCAGTTTTTATTTGAAGAATGAAATTGAAGGAAGGGCTTGGAAATATTTGGGGGCTTTTATTTATTCCTGTTGAAGTGATGTGCCTAGAAATTTAAAGATTTCTCAGAGAACGTTTTCTTCTCCAAGAACGAGAGGTTGAACATTTCATACGTAGCTTGTTAAGATGATCTTCCCATGCACAATGCATTCCCATCACCAGAAAGGATACACCAACAAAATCCATCATATTGAAGAGTTTTGTTGATTATCTGTCATTTTGATTACTGTGTGTCATGGTACATTGAGTCTTCACAGACCTCTGAAACAGTCTAAAAAGAAAATTATTCATGAGTACAACAGTCCCTACTATCATCATCACTCTGCATTGTGACTTCCACTTCTAGACAGTCCTTTCTTAGAGAACCGGTCCTTTATAGACCTGTAAAGGCTTTGAGATGTGCAGTTGTACTGGTTTTGGAGTTAATTTTCTTCACAGTAGGTTGTATAGTGCTATGTTGTGGAATTGTGACAAAAACAGTGTTGATAATACGCAAGTGTTTTAGCAGTTGCTGAGGAGTTCTTACATGGTGTCAAGGCCTTCTCCTTTTCTCATGCTGTCCTACCAGTGAGGAGGCTGGGGCTGCAGAAGGAGCTGGGAGGGGACATAGCCAGGACAGCTGGCCCAGGCCAGTCAGAAGGGATGCCCCCTACCATAGGGCGTCATGCTCAGTAATAAAAGCTGGGGGAGAGAAGGGAGGGTGGAGGTACACAGAACTGGAGTCATGGCTTTTGTCCAAGTAACCATTGTGTGTGATGGGCACTGCTTTCCTGGAAATGGATAAACATCTTCCCACTGAGAGGAAGCAGTGAGTTAAAATCTCTCTCTCTCATTTTTTTTTTTTTTTTTTTTTTTAATTCATTTTATTTTACTTGTGCACTAAGCTTTTGCTTTACCTGTTAAACCATACTTAACTCAGTCCATAAGTTTTCTCACTTTTACTCTTCTGATTCTCTCCTAATCCCATGGTGGGGGCTGAGTGAGTGGTTGTGTAGGGCTCAGCTGCTTACTGGTGTAAGTAAACAGCAGTGTTGGTAAATAGTAGTTTGGGTCATTTTAATTTCCCAGTGACATTGTTCTACCAGAGAGATGATCCATTTATTTCCAGAGCACAGTCCTCCAGTATGGTTGGCCATGGAGCATACAGGTGCTCCTTTGTATTTACATAGCTTCTGCTCAAAATCATTTGCAGTGCTGACAGTAAAGTAATCTAAAGGACTGACACTACTGTTTCACTAGAATCAGGAAAATCAGGACATTTTAATTAGATTACGACTTTTTATTCATATCTGCCCTATGGGGGGCAGTCACAGTACTCCTCCTTTTCTTCTATAGGAAGGATTCCATAAGAAAAGAACTCTTCCATAAGAGTTTTTTTTTAAAGTCTAGTATTTATGCCTAAAACAGCTTATAATGTAAGATACACAAAAAAAAAAACCTGTATGAGAACAACATATAGTGAATTTATCTCACATAAACCTTGCCATCTTTCCTGTCAAACTGCCACACCAGTGTAACTTGGTCCTTCCCAAGCAGGACCTTCCCAACTTCTTTCTTTACTAGGGAGGAATTAACCACTCTCCCAACACTACTCGTTCTTCTTTCTGGGCAAGCGAAGAGCACACATTTTCACTACCAGCTAAGCTGTGTGTCTTAGTTTCATCTGTGCTATGTGGCTTCTCATCTTCAGCCTTTGCCAGCTCCAGCTCTGCAGCCTCAACCAGCACAAAAAACCTCCCTCCAAACCATGTAAATTTTCTACCAGGTACTGGCCAACTCTTACTGCTTCTTTTTGTTTTATCATAGTAATAACTATATCAGCTTGCAGTTGGAAGGACTTGCCTCCATGGAGCAATGCACTACCATGCAGGTCTAAAACAATTGGTTTCTTGCATATACCTCTTTATTATTATTATTATTATTATTATTATTATTATTATTATTATTACTTTTTTTTTTCCTCTGACAATGAGGATGAATCACTTCAGAATATCCAATGGGATTTTCCGTTCTTATCTTAATGGGTTTGTAAAATAAAGCTAACACTGTTCTTCAATAGCTGTTAACTTTTGAATACTGTATTCTTGTACTCTTCACTAGCTATCTGGCTTCAGCTAATATTGCAGGTAGGATATTGAACTAGCCAAAACTTCAGCCTGACTGAGCAGAACTCGTTTGACTTTTAGGTTTATACTGGAATGACAAAAATATATTAATGGGGAAGCAAATATGAGAGAGCAAAACTCCAGATAAGCTGAGATAAGAATTTCTTTTATTACTTTTTCTTTGAGAATTCGGTGCAGGCTGACTAAGAATAAAGTGAGGTGCAAATGAACTCAGGGAATTTTTTTCACTTTTTCCCCCAAAGATATCTGGGGAAGTTCCAGTACTACAGAAGACAAAGTACAAGTTAAAATCTGAGTTTATTAATAAATGGTAGATTAAAAATGCACATCTGTCTGTAAGCTATGTGTTTTCACGTTGTGCATTCCTTTGTCTCCACCTTGTGTGATGCCATCTGTTGTATAAACACTACTACCTGGGAAAGGAGGACAGCACATTGATACTAATCTGAGTTCTGAAACTTCTGTTTTGCCAAGTAAAACATTATTTTTTTTTTTTTTTTTTTTTTAGCTTATTTTTATCTTCAGATTAGTGTTGCCAGCACAACCAGTTGTAGGGATGTAATGTGGAAAAAGTCGTGGAATGAGAGATCTGGATGGAGGGGGGATTCTGTGATGCAGAAACAGAAATGAATCAGGAAATGGGGAGTAGCTAAGTTAAATATAGAATTTTATTATTGCTGAGTATAGAACTTTATTTTGGGGAAGGAGAAATTACAGCAAAATATGTGCAACCTATGGAATTTCTACCATACCAGTGGCTCACATGCTAAAATTGGGTTTACAGGATCTGTAGACTTCTGTTCTTTCTCATTTCAAACATCTTTCAAGATAATAAAATGATTAATTTTTCAAGACACCACCATTCTTCTCTCACAGTACCTTTTAAAATTTAAATTCTTTGCTTGTAGATTTCCTATGATACGATATAACATCAGTGCTGGCAAAAACATAAAAATAATGCCATCTGTTGTTGGATTGGATACAGATGTCAGTTCTTTTTACTGGGCAACCAATGAATTGTTCACAGCAGAAGTAGGAAGGGTATTCTGAATGTTCGCATCATTGGATTGGCAATCATGGTCATCTAATGGTTACTCAACTATCTTTCAGTAACTTAAAGCATCTGATAATCACAAATGAAACATTTAATTTTCACATTTTTTAACTTTCCAACCCTGAAAATGAAATAGGAGTGTGTATGCTCCTGGCAACTGAAATTCAGCCTGAAGGCTTTATGATCAGAAAAAAATATCTGCAAACAACACATGCAGACACACTGGTTTATATTTATTCTTTTTTCTATATATTGAGCTATAATTTAGATTTTCCATCTCTTTTTTTTTTTCAGCTAGTACTTTAAAGAGGTCAATTTGGATGTCAATAAAGGTGAAAGCATAAAGGTCATGATGGAGGAATCTATTGTTAAAGGTTAAATGAAAATTCTGTGAACCCAACAGTAAGACATGTTTAAACTCAACTACAAAGCCCTGTAGTTTTGGCCTTGTTTGTTCTTTTTTTTTTTTTTTTTTTTTTTTTCTTCTTTTTCTTTTCATTTTTTTTTGTGTTGTGTGAGCTCAAAATTATTATGAGAGATAATGATGCATTACATGTCAAATTATTGTTACAGTCAGTATTATACCCACTGTGATGTTTATTTTATATTACATTGAAATGATTTCGACACCTTTGACCCAAGCAGCTAGACAAAAGCCTGGACTATCGCCAGCTGGTCTAATTAGGAAAAAAAGTGCTGATACCCTTTTAAAAACACTATGCATGTTACTCAAAAGTAGCCCAATATTTTTCTTGTTTACATTAACCCCTATTTTCCTGAACATTGGCAGAACTGAACAACAACATTTATCCTATGTCGCAGCCATACCTATTTCATAAATTTGTTTTGTTGACTATTTCCAGGGTTATTATCTGGGCTATTTTCAAGTTTAAATCCTGGGCTTCACAGAATTTTTTAGCTTTACCTCTGGACTCTCAGGTTTCAAACCAAGAACATAAGGGGCATCTGGCTTCTGTCTCCCAGTGGCAGCACAGCACTGGCACCTCCTGCCTTCGCATGCAAAACTTGAAGCAGGAAAACCTGTGGCACCATGCTGCAGCCAGTGATGAGCTCTCCAATGGACCCTCAGCACAAGAGGGTCCATTGCTTCAAAGGCCCCAGAGGCAGTATTTCACTCTTAGAGACAGAGCTCACTTCTAAGACGTAGGTTACAGAACACTGTTCACTAAGAAAAGACAGACAGTGAGCTACATATTGCAGCTGCAGAAATGTGAACTACGTGAGATCCTTGATCAGTGTAAAGAAATCCTTGAAAAAAAGGGTTGGTTGTGTGATCCCCACATCATGAGCATCATGCCTAATTGAGCTTTTCAATTCTGGCAGCAGAACAAACAAGACATACTACAGAAAAGTTGTAGTAGTGGAACAGAGAAAACATGCTTCCAAAAAAAAATTGAAATTAACCTATGCAAATAACTCTGAACCAGCTCTGGAATGCTTTGCTTCTATTTTTGTCTTGCTTAAATAAGTCTGAGTATAAACAGCTGTTCCATTCAAAAGAAATAGCTTATAATGCTTACTGACAAATCGGGAAGAAAAAAAAAAAAAAAAAAACTTCTGAATTAGGGTTTGCATTTAAAAAAATTAAAGGAAAAACAAATGTAGTGATGGCTGCACTGCCTTGCAAAGCGGAAGACTTCCATTCAATTTCATGTTCAGAATCAGGCAGTGAATGCATTTGGTCTCTGTAGCCTGCCAGTTTTGTGGAGTATACTTGGTGGGTTACCACTGCCTTGTCTGCTGAGGCTTTCCAACTATACAAAAAATACCTTCACCAGCTCTTGCAACAGAATAAACTTCTATTTTAGTTAATATTTACTTTTATAATATTTTAATATGTGACAAAAAGTGAAGTATCTCTAGCAGGAAGGGCTGTAAAACAGTTAATCACATCAGAGTAACCAACTGATTCAGACCAACTAGAGATATGGACTAGAAGTAGCCTGCAGGCTCCTTTTATCCTGCCTCATATGAAGGGTACCTGAGAGCCTGTGTGTCCTACCTTGCCACAGAAACTTCGGAAAATGCAGCAGAAAGTGCTGGGGCTACTACGATGGCAATGCTGCTGCTCAGGTGTCCTTCTACGCTACCAGGGCGAGCAGCAGCAGCCACAGCTGTGCAGAGAGAGTGAGTGGGCTCCAGACTTCAAGAGCATCCACTTGCAGACTGCATCAGCAGTGGCTGCATCTTCATGTCCAAGGTATCTTCTCCAGAAATAAGACAGGTGTGTTCCAGAAATTCCTCTTCAGTAATCTGATTGTAAGTATAGTCAAGCATCCCCCAACTCCCAAACCTAGCTTTTAGTTTAATTTTTTAAATAAATATTCAAGTCAGCAATTGTCATTTGCTTTTAAATTCTGTCTGAAGTTTCCTTGAAGGAAAGAACAGAAGGGGAAGGATTGTCGGATTGTCTCCACATTTGGAGCTGAAAAGACAGTCTTGCCTCTTACAGGTTGCAATGCTGAAATACAAGGAGAACAGTCTGATTTCAATCAAATGACATTTTAATTATTTAGTCTGTTTAATCTATTATTGAAAAACTCTCATAATGCACTCTAGAAAGCCTTCCTATACTAAACTGATTTTTTTTTTTTATTTATTTTTTTCTGGCATTGTATCAGAGGTTTCCAATATCCTTAATTAATCATAGCTAGGTTATATGCCCTATAAAATTAACAATATATGAAGCTTCAATATTTCATTTGATCTTAATAAGAATGTTCCACTGGAGTCAGTGAGTTTTTCAAAATAGACTGAGCTACAAAAACCAAATAATTAAACATTGATTTATTTTTAAAACCAGACCACTGTTCTCAGATTTCTTCATCACCTTCTGCAATTAGAATATTACAATGCAAATGTAAGATTTTATGTAAAAGTTAATCCTCCCAAACATGCTTCTCATGGAAAAAATAATAATAATAAAAAAATGGTAATTACTGACTGTGTAACTATGAATTCTCTAAAGATTTGGTGTTCTGTAATCCTGACAAGGTTGTTGGAAAGGGAAAAGATCCTTTAAATTCCAGCAAGCATATATTCTCATTCAGTCAAGGTCACTTATCAATCAAATGAATGTCATTTCATAAACACCCCTGAACAACTGTGTTCTATTATCTAAATGGGAAGGAGAGGTGTTAATGGGTGTCTAAGGGATGAAATCAATTTAGCTTGGAGGCACTCAGCTGTTAGAACAGTTGTGAACATGTCTGGTTGCTAATGTATGCTGATTAGTATTAATACCATACAAGGTCTGAAATGTGGCTGGCATGACATTTCTAAACCAATGAATGGTGATTACA
This sequence comes from Nettapus auritus, assembly GCA_011076525.1. Taxonomy (NCBI): domain Eukaryota; kingdom Metazoa; phylum Chordata; class Aves; order Anseriformes; family Anatidae; genus Nettapus; species Nettapus auritus. The sequence goes on along the minus strand of CM021797.1, from coordinate 58,909,688 downwards.
ACTCTGTTTTCTTTATTCTTTTCTTTGAGTAATCACTTCTGGCTGTGTGGACCATCAGATCTGCAACATGTGCAGTACTGAGTTTGAAGATTTGTACCCACAGGCATCTTCTCTTCCCTGTGATCCTGTTTAAGAAGGACAATAAAAGAACATTTGACCTGTTATTTACTGGCAGCAAGGAGTCCTGCACAGTACACTGAGAAAAGAACAAGGGAAAAGAAAAGGGGAAAAGAAATTCTTTCTGCAGGAAAGAATTAAAAATATAAGCATATAATAGTATGTGTTGATGCTGACAAGTTGAAAATGAGTTTTCAACTGCTTAATTACAGAATAAAATTGCCTTTGTAGACCAGTCAGGGGTTCTCTTTGTGACTATTTTTTTTTTTTTTTTTTCCCTAGCTTGATGTGGACATGATGGAAAAATTTAGTGCCAGAATGCAAATAACACAGATTAAAATATCAACAAAGCAAAGACAAAGCAAATGTTTTGTTCCTCTTGCAGATGAGTAACTTGTCTACTCTCCTCTGCCATTTAAGTCAGAGAATGCAGAGGCTTCAGGAAAAAATAGGGAAGCCAGTCCTGGCACATCTGAAATACTGTAGGGAAAGATGTTCTGCAAGAGAGGTAAACTGGAGTTCCATGTCCTAGAAAAAAATCTCTTCTAAAAAGGCTATTCAGAAAAAGAGGTTGTGAAATCTCTGGATTTCACAGGAAGCTCTGATTCAGAATATTCAATGTTTTCTGAGAGAATAGGCAACAAGAAGTCAGAATTTGGGGGTTGGGGTAACAGGGACATTAAGTAATAATCAAAACAGGCAAAGCCCTTTATTAAAACAAAATAAGTGCAGCAAATAAAATTGAAAATAGAAGAAGATAGGATTTCAAGATACTATCAACATGGTAGGATCCTGAAATGTGAAAGGTTTCAAAGGTCTATATCCAGGCTTGATAATGCAAATTTTTTAAGCCTGGGTCATGGAGGAGCAAATACCTAAACTGATGAAAATTATAGCTAGTTTTGCCTAAATATACTTCCTTACTTCTGAGAATAACCGAGTATATTCACTTCATGTGCAAGAGGAACCAATTTTCAAGAGGTGCTAAATCCTTCAGGAGAATTGTTTTTAAACATAATTTTGAATTTAAAATCTGTCGTATACCTTAGTTAGACTTTGTTCTAAAAGAGGACAAATTGAAGTTATTAAAAATTGCAGTACCTGTCATATTCCAAACACAACTCCAAAATTTGTCAGGGGTACTGAGTCAGCCAAATCAACTGGAAGTTTGGATACCTCAAAAAAAATTGCTAAACATCAACTCCAAACACAGTTGTCCCCACACCATATATGAATGAGAGATTTTTGTTTCTTTTTAATCATGTTGGAATGACATTAAGGAACCTTTAGAACAATATGATCCATCATGTCACTTTGGATGAGTTATACTTTTCATCCTGTCTACCTGTAATTTAAAGGGAGGAACAGTATATTTACAGAGAAAAATTTCATGGGATATGAGAAAAAAACAAGCTTCCAGAAAATCTGTGTAAAAACACAAGATTGCTGTTAATTTCTGGGAATCAGCTCTTAAACTGTATGGAACAACATCACAAATAAAACTAATTATGTTACAGGAATATTTCCTTCTAAGTTTTTTATCATGGAAAATCTTTAGATTAGCTATTTTCTCAGCTCTAGGTAGCCTGCATATTAATTCCGTGGAAACCCACCCTAAAGAAAAACAAAGTCTTCATAATTTATGTTACTTTTTTGTTGTTGTTGTTGCTATTAATCTAGCAGTTCTTTATATGGGTCCAGAAGGATTACTGATGGTCTTGTTACAGATACAAAACCATGGGGTAACCAAGAATAAAGTGTGTGTATTTAATTCATAAATAATTATAATGACTTGCTATTAAACCATTTGCTTAATATAATCCACATGAAAGAGATGATTAATAAACATAACAAATTAATTTAAACACAAAATAATTACAGATAGAGATTTTAGGAAATAGAAATGTTGTAGATAATTCAGTTTTGGTTCTTACTCCAAATCATGAAGAAAACCATACCTTTATTTTCTCTGTCTTTGCAGTGAAGCTATTGAAACTCCAGAGCTTGGGAAGGAAAGAAAACAGGTATATTAAAAAAGAAATAATAAAATGAAACAAACAAACAAACAAACAAAAAAAACATAAAAGCAAAGGAGAAAGAGACGTCAAAAGAAAAAAGGGTTGCAGTGTAGAAAAATACTTTTGGTACCCCTATGATAAGTTTTAGTAACATGATTCATGCATTACAAAATTTAAAAACTAATCTTTTTCAGAGTTAATAAATTCAATATAATTTAGATTTTGATTAAATCTTTTAGAATTAATCTACTTTCAGAACATAATACTGGAACATGGAGAAGATCAGACAAGATTATACATGTAATAATGTTCAAAATAAATTTTTAAAAATATGGTTCATGCTTTGGTATGTCTACTGAGAGACAAAGTGAAGACTTTAAAGTTCTGTCATAATGAGAGCAATTTGATTCAGGAGTAGAATTTGATAGTTGCCTCTGTAATACTGTTTTTGAACTACTTCAGTTATTCCCTAATTCACTTATGTATTGAAAAACAAGTAATATTTTCCATAACGGTATTTCTGAGTTATAAAAAAAAATAATAATTCAAATGAGATTTCCAGTTGCTGAGCTTATAAAAACTAGAGGAGACCATTTATTTAATAAAGTTACAGGCTTAGGGTTTTTTTATTCTCCTTGTTATTTTGAAAGTTGTTTTTTTTTTTTTTTTTTTTTTTTTTTTAATAAAAAAAAAAATTTTTTTTTTTTATTTTCAAAGTCATAATTGCAAAACAATAAAGTAACATTAAAATGTAACATTCAGAAATGATAGATGTTTTTCTAATTTATTTAAAACCATGCACCTATTTAAATAACTAAAAAAAAGATATTTTTGAAAATGTGGATTTACTGTATATCTTTGAGCCCAACAGAAATAACAAAACCTTCAGCCTGAATAAACATTCTTTAGTAAGGGCTTCAGATGATAGATTCTTGAAGACTGTAATTATTTTGCTTTCCACAGCTTCTCTGGGCAGCCTGTTCCAGTGCCTCATCACCCTCATGGTAAGGAATTTCTTCCTAATATCTAATCTAAATATACCTTCTTTTAGTTTAACACCATTACCCTTTGTTCCATCTACACTAAACTTCCTGATAAAGAGTCCCACTCAAGCTTTCTTGTAGACTACATTTACATATTGGAAGGCCACTGTAAGTTCTCCCTGGAGCCTTCTCATCCCCTACTCTCCTAGATTCTCCTCATGGAAGAGTTGTTTCAGCCCTCTGATCATCCTTGTGGCCCTCCTCTAGACTTGCTGTCACAGGTACATTTTCTACTTCTGTTGGGGACCCCAGAGCTGAATGCAGTACTCCATGCAGGGTCTCACAAGAGGGGAAGAAACATCTTCCTTGACCTGCTGGCCACACTTCTTTTAGAAATATAGCATCATTTAGGTTGGAAAAGACCCCTAAGTCCAACCATTAACCTAGTACTGCCAAACCTACCATTAAACCATGAACCTAAGAACCCAGCCAATGCTTCACCCACTGAGTGGTCCATTTGTCAGATCCACGTCTCTCCAATTTAGTGACAAGGATATAATGGGAGACTGAGTCAGATGATTTGTACAAGTCCAGGTAGCTGATGTCAGTTGCACTTCCCCTGTCCACCAGTGCTGTACCCTCCATCACAGAAGGCCACCAGAACTGTCAGGTACAATCTGCCCTTAGTGAAGCCATGTTGGCTGTCACCAGTCACCTCCTTATTTTCCATGTGCCTTAGCATAGTTTCCATCTGCTCCATCATCTTGCTGGGAGCAGGGATGTGATTGACTGGCCTGCAGTTCCCTGGCTCTTTTTTTTTTTTTTTTTTTTTTTTAATTAACAATGGGTGTTATGTTTCCCCTCTTCCAGTCAGTGGTTACTTCACCAGACTGCCACAATTTATCAAATATGATGGACAGTGGCTGAAGCGCTCAAAAAAAGTGTGCAGAATAGAGCTAAAGCACTCACAAACATGAACATGATGAAGAAATTGAAACATAAAAATTAAACTGAATAGGATTTTTTTCTGCCTATGTGGACATGATTACTGGATTTGGTAACATGTTATATAGTAAGCAAACTTTTGTATCACTGTCACCTAAAAAGGTATTGTTACAGGCTCAAAAGACCTTACATTAGTATTTTATTGTATAAAAGAGGCAACATATATACATATTTTTCACATCGCTGTCATAACTTTTCATTAATGCCACAGTTATCACTTCAGAAACAAGCTAATTACTTCCTTCTTTATGTTATTTTTCACCCTTTTGTTATAAAATGCCAATCTTAAAGGCTTTACAAGAAATTATGATGGCAAAAGACTTTCATAAATTCATACTTAGTCATAATTTTGTGTGCCCAACTATAAATGCAGTAGTCAGTCTGTAACGACCAAGACAAGACAGACAGCTGTGCAACTTTTCTTAGCCCTGGTGGATTTGGACATCTGGTTGTTATTATTTTCACTGTGCATAAAAGCCATCACATAAAAGAGATAAAGACTGTCTCCATCTCAGCCTTAAGCATCACATCATTGACAAAAGTTTGTTCAGTTAGTTTATGCTGTGGAACAGCATTTCACTATATTTCCTAAATGTGCAGGGAAGAAAAAAAAAAAAAAAAAAAAAAAAAAAGACAATTTAACTTGCCATAAGTCTCAAGCTGGTATCTCTTAGGGCTTCTAAGTTCATAAGTAGCTAAAAACTGCCCTGTTGTGCTATGCCCTAAAGCAACACAGCAGTGTTGAAACTGCTGTATAATTAACCTCCTGCTAAACCTGAAATGTCAGGAAGGAATATTGCTAAACTTTAAAGGCTTTTTAACTTGGTAGATATGGATAGCTCTAGTTTTTCTAGAATTCAAGTCGATTGCACTAAAACTGGACAATAGATACCTGGTTTACATTTAAAAGCCAGGCTTTTGCCATGAGGAAATTTTAACTTTGTCTATGTTTTCAGCCTGGGTTAGGCAGAATTTAATAGTATGTGAAACTGCTTTTGTGCTCTACAGTTTTTAAAGCGAGGTTTGTTTGTAAGCAATTGCTTTTTTCTAATGAGCTTTCTTCTCATCTGTGCAGAGAACATATAAATGTGACAGACAGAAACAATTGTGTGTAGTAGATTCAATCTTAGCATTCTGTTTAACTTACTTAATTCTTGATCCTCAAAAACTGTCTCTGGATATCATGCAAAAATAATTTTGAGATAGCATATTAAAACTGGATGAGAGAATAAAGAAAAGTTAAGAAATGAAAATGCCCTCCACGAATGTCTGCCTAGCTGGGCAAATATTAGTTGTCACATATTAATCTTGCACATACGCATCCAAAAATAGAGAATATGAATTTCAGTATTTTAATTACTTGTGGTCAAATTTACATTGCCATAGGCAGGAAAATTGACTGGTTTTATTTATTTATTTATTTATTTATTTATTTATTTATTTTACTGGAGTATAGGAACTCTTTGAACAGGGAGTCACATAGTCACATATATTGTTCCCAGGTCTGTCTTTTATGAATTTGATTGCTCATGTTCTGACAAATTTGTTATGGGTGGCTTGAGTTTAACACAAACTCACCCTCCCTGGACAGATTTCAGTGTAAGGATTTGAGAAGGATGGTTAGGAAAATAAATGAAATAATTCAAGTACATTTTACCAGCATAAAGCTTCATTTTCCTCTTTCTCAAAGGATACTAGCATAAACAGTATCTTCCTTAATATCCAAAAGCTGCCTACTGTGGAAATGAACAACCCAGTAGTCAAATTATGGATGAAGAAAAGGTATCAATATTGAAGGAATGGGTGGGAGTGCACATAGCTCTTTAGCGCTCTGCAGAATATGTGGAGAACCTTCCACTACTATCACTACTTTCAAGCCCAAAATGTGACAGATGACAATGCAGATTTAGTTTGGGAGAAATAAGAATATCTT
>CM021797.1:58883023-58898632 GCA_011076525.1 Nettapus auritus | reverse complement strand
CTGATTATAATACAGCTTTGGTATGGCTGTAATATCCAACTATTATATTTACAATAAAAAGTGGTAGGAAAGAGCTATTTCAAATTCACTATCACCTCAAAATAGAGTATTGCAATTTAGAAGGTATTCAAATCCTTGCTAAAAATAGCAATTCCTTGCCAAAGATTATACAGTCTGCTTCATTTAGCTAGTTTATTTCCAGTTAATCTCCCCTTGCCTCATAGCCCCTCAAAGAAAAATAAAGAGCTTCTTGCTTTAAAATCTGAATTACCTTCTGTTCTAAAAGCTGAAATTTACTGTCTTTTCCCATTAGAAAGTTCCGTATCAGAGCCTCACTGGACATGAGTGGTACAATTTTACAAGAAGGAAACCACTCAACAAAATATATGTTTATTCTGCAATGTAATAGCAAGAACCATTGATGCCTGATGACTTCTGAAGTTTAAAGGAGAGTCCCCTATGATTTCAGATGGACTTTAAGATTTTATATAAATCTGCATTTTGAAACTGAGTACCTGAGACCTGCCCCACAGTGTGAGCAGAAGCAGACCAGAACTTTAACATAAAGACTTTACTTACTAGAGAAAACTTAGGCCTCATTAACTTCTGCAGATAGTCAGAAGCCAAACAGCAGCTCCAGTAATATAAGCTGCAGGTGTGAGATTTAAACTCCTACAGTGACTTTTCAATGGGCACTTTGCTGTCCTGCATATTCACCTGTCTTAGGGCTAGGTGCTGTCTAGAAGCTAGTGCCCTTCTGAGAAGATTGATTTAGATTTTGTAAATTGCCATAAAAAATAATAATATTCCACTTATTTTTGAAAGCATAAACACAATCTCAAGATTTGCACTAAGTGACCCTAAATATCCTTTACAGGGTTCCAAAACATTATGAAATTAAATCTAGGTGGGATGTGTCCAGGATTGGGAGTGCCAGTGTTAGTTAGAACAGCAGTCTAACTAAGACTTAGTGAGATAATCCCCTCACCAATGTTAGCTGATTTCTTGGAATGGAGGACAGGTAAAGTTAAAGGAGTTTGTCAACGTATTGCTATTCAACTTTAGTCTTAGTCTGCCTATCGGGAACTTTACTATGTAAAAATTAGTCAACAATATACTTGATAGGTCAGGTAAGAAGACAAAGCTTATTTACATGTGTAGCATATGTCTTACAAGCTTATATTTGGATTCTAGCATATTGTTTGCTCAGAGGCTTTTTGGATGTTCTTCAGTTACTTGTTGGAAACTTTTGTGGTGCTCTGCAAGAGAAATGGAAGGGGGTTGTATATCACCTGAGGGCAAAAATTAATGTGAAAATACATCTGCTATATTTGCTTCAGGTTTTTGAAACAATTCCATATTACCTTTTGTGGCAAAGAGATTCTGAACCTGTATTCCTTAGTTCTAGCAGAAAATTTGCAAACCTTTCTAGTAAATAGGACAGATATCAAGCTAGTCACTGCACTGTATCAATTTACCATTTATGAAATCCATCTCTGTTTTTCATAGGTTTCCTATAGGTTTCCCAAAATACTCTCTTTACTTCCAGGATGTGATAATAGGTATATGCCCCTATCTTTCTTTGTAGGTTGAAGTATACCATTAAAACTGTTGTCAGGTCAGAATTATTTTGTTGACTAAATGGAGTTAAATGACCTTTCACTTTTAATTTCAACTTTTCATTTTCAATTTCAGTATTTCTTCTTGTTCCACATAAATTATCCAGTTTTAAAGAGATGTCCTTATGTGCCATATCGAGATCACTGCTATTAGCTCCTTTGTGATTTTTTTAAAGGAGAAAAAATAAATCTCAAGACAGACAAGTGAATCACAATCACTGTTCATAAATAACTTACAATATGCAAAAGTGATGGACACCTGACTTTTTATTCCTGTCTCAGACACTATTAGTTCCTGTGAAAATGAGCTAAATTGAAAGAGCATTTATAAAGTAACCTTGAGACATTAAGAATGCAATTCTTTTATATTTTACCTTTTAGTGACAGGCAGGTATCTGCTCTGCCTCCCAAAAGGCCATGCAAAAGAGTTGGCAAACAAAACAAAACAAAACCAAACCATCTTATTGGACACATTGTTCTGGCTGACTGAATTACAATTACAGTTCCCTGTGAGAAAAATAGGACCTATATTTAAAAGGTCTTAATTACCATCTGCTGGACAATATATTTCTTAAATTTGGCCGATTTGTGGAGCTTCCTTTCTTTTTAGTGGGTATTTGTATTCTGTCTTTGAAATTGGAACTCAAGTCTTAGTAAATGCCTCTGTTCTCTAAACGGTTTCACATTAAAAGCAATTTTAAAACAAACCCTCGGACATAACTAGAACAAGTGAGAAAGAGAGCTGTTTCAGCTACTGGTGGTTAGGTACAACCTAAGGGCATAGAAATTACCTTTCTTCTATTGCAAAGGCAAGAGATAAACAGTGTGCCTTGATGCCTTTCATTAATTCCCCTTGAGAGTGCCTTAGAAGTATTTTGTGTGAAGAGATACAATTTCTCTGAAGAGCAGACTGACTAAACAAGTTGAAAAAAAATAGGTGGAAAAAGTAGAAAAACAACCAAACAGAAACTTAGACCATTTGCTTTAACTCCTGTATGTCAAACACATAAAGCAGAAAGGCTGAATAAATTAGTTCTCCAGCATGGTGTGGCTGTGCTTGAAATGAACAGGGAAGCCCCCTGTGACTACCCAAAGCGCAGCCACTAAGCCTCTGGTGAAACAGGAGTATGAGTAGATCTGCCTCATAATTGTAGTGGAGTTTGCGTGTGCAAGGGATTGAATGCAGCAGTTAGATTCTCTGCATCTTCAGCCTTCTCCTTACCCCTATTTTCTCTATTGAGAAGAGAAACACAGTGAAAATGCAGATTCCTCTTACATGACAAAAGTTCTGCTGTGGAAATCACTATCTGGTTTAAGTTCATTTTTCACTGTTTGCATACTACACAGTGCTTCAGCAGATAAGGGAATGCAGCCAACACTTTCTCTAATTATTGTGCCAGCCAGTCTGCTAAGCACTAGGACTGCCAGTTTTTTAACATGAATCCCATATTTTTGGGTTTTGTATTTTCTTTTTGCTTTAAAGAAAGTCAAGTCAAAAAGCAGTAGATCTGCCTGTCTGTAAAAAATAAAAATGAATAAAATAAAATAAAATAACTTACACCCTACTATTTTTATTTCATCTTGCTTGATATAATGGAGGGAAACTAACAGACCTGTATGCGAAATCATGTTGCAACACCTTTTGCACGTACCAGACAATCCCCTGCATTCTATATGAAGAATCACATAATCATAGAATCTTTTGGTTTGGAAAAGACCTCCAAGATCATCTAGTCCAACCATCATCCTACCACCAATATCACTCACTAAACCATGTCCCTAAGCACCATGTCCAACCCCTCCTTGAACACCCCCAGGGACAGTGACTCCACCACCACCCTGGGCAACCTGTCCCAATACCTGATTGCTCTTTCTGAGAGGAAATGTCTCCTCATTTCCAACCTGAACCTGCACAACTTGATACCATTCTGTCTTGTGCTAAATTACGGAATATCCTATTAATACCATATTATCTTATCTGATGTAATTATCTGAACAATAAGTATCTAAAGCTCTAGTTTGGCAGAACTGCTAAAAGAGTAAAGGGAACACTGAAAAACTTGTTGGTTGCTTGCATTTTTAAAGAGTTTTATCTCATGCTGCTGGGAAGCATCTAAGTATATAAGAAAAAAAAAAAAAAGCTAGCAGAAGTTTGTCAAGCAGAGAACATTGAAGTTTATGCTTCTCTTCTGACACACGGTCTAAGTGGATGAAGGCAATGCAGCGTATCTGAACAAAACCCATCTTACCATACAGCACAGACAATTCATGGAAACAGCAAGAAACTGCTGCCTAGTTATCAGTACAGAATAATGGACTACGTTTCAGGCAAACTCACGGCAGTGAATGTACTGATACAAGGACTCAGTATGAAGACAAGAGTAATTCCTGTATTCAGTAATGACCTACAGGATGAAGTTAATTGAACAATAATTAAATTTGGTAATGAGAAAAAGACAAAGGTACAGCAAATATAAAATGTTCAGTGTACACATGGTCTTACTTTTCTCATCTTGTTCTAATCTATGTGCTAGATAAAGGTTAAATACAAGCTGCCTTGCTATGACTTTTCTTTTTCCTTGTAATCTTCCTTTCTGTCTATAAAACAATCAGTGCAAGCTATACCAGATCTCTGATGCCAGAGAAAGATCTGTGAAGAAGATATTTCAGGAGTGTGATTTTGCATTCAACTCCATAGCATTACAAGATTTTAAAATTATTTTCTGCTCTTCTGACTTCTAATAATTTAAGTAATCCAAATCCTAATACATTCCACTCTCTCAAAACCATATTTTTTTTACTTACGTTTTTGTCCTTGCTAAATAATAATTAAAAACAGTAAAAAGAAAGAGAATTTATCAAAGCTGCTCTGGACAAAGAATCCTGGTAGCAAACTGGAACTAATTTTTGCTTAGCCTTTTTTTTTTTTTTTTTTTCCTGTGTTTAAGAGAGAGAGAAACTAACAGAGTTCCTACCTATTTTGTTTGGGACAGTTGCAGGCATAACTTAAGAACAAAGCTTGGAAGACAGTTAATTAAAAGTCAAAGCAAAGCAATGAGAGAAAATATTCTCATTAAGCAATATAAGAATATATATACATATTTGATCGTTCTGCTGTCTGCTTCTTGAAAGTTTAGCTTTAAAAGGGGGAATTGAACCAATAAAGATATTAGAACAATGCTTATGAAATCTACATTAACAGTCTTTATGAGACCTTGTATTTGGAACAATAAAAGTGAATAATTTTTATGAAAAGAATCTGAGCCAATTTGGTTATATCACTGAAGTTATTTCATATTACAGAAATGTCTGCTAGAGTCTCCTTGTTTGATGAAGATACTGTCAACTCTCTTGTCAGGTCCAAGAGCTGAAAAGAGTGCCTGCTAAAAATGGAATGCAACAGTGGTTTCCCTGCTCTAAAAGAGTTCTCTACATGTAACTAACTCAACTCAGCTTAAAAAAGTTACTCCTACAGTAAAAAAAAAAAAAAAAAAGGTGTTCTCAAAGTAATTCTTATTAGAGCATATCATAGGTTAATGAGAAATTCAGGGCCTTCTTTACCTAGCTGAAATCAAATAAGTTTCTCAAATTTTCCATTAATTACATTTTGTACTTTTTTGCAGATCTATTGCTGGAATACATTATGAAAACAGAATAAACTTCATATCCACACATTATCAGAAAATGCTCATCCATTAGTAATGGTTGTTGTTCCAATGACAACTTAGTTACAAAGTGGTATTTAAGCAACACAAGTATAAAATGAAAACTATCAGAGAAAAGTCAATTTTTTTCACATCTTCAAGGAAACACCCTTCATTGGATAGAAAGAGAGCGGTCTGTAAATGGTTTATTACCTGGTATTTCTGTCTAAAGCAAAGGAGTACTGCTGCTGACAAGTAGGCATGCAGACAGAAGTGCCCAAGAGCCTGCTGTATGTAGCCCAGCAGTTTTTCCATTTGGAGATATTATTCATTAGAAATATTGATGTGCAAAGAAGAGAGGTCAGTATATAACCTCCTGCTCACAAAATACAGGTGGACTGAACAGAACAAGATGTTGTCCTCTGAATTTTTCATTTCCTGTAAAACAAATGAACCAGCATTAATTACTGAATTTGTAGTAAATAGAAAAAGTCAGACTCTTAAAAAAAGTATTGAAAAAAAAATAATTCTTATCAAAGACTTCTTATCAAAGTGGGGCTGTGTGTATTTTTTTATATACAGGTATATAAATTTGTGGCATAACACAGATATTTTTAAAATATTTCTTATGTTACTAACTAGTTACAGCAGAGAGAGTTTTCATACCTGTTGTGTTAAGTCAAGTACAGCTGCTATCCTAATTGCTGTGCTCAAGTTAATAGCGACAGCTGGAGTATCTGTTATATGAACTGTTTACCATGACAGCTGTTAATGGGAAATTTATAACAAATGTTGCAATCTTAGCAAAATACACATGATACCTACGTTATGACTCACATGGAGGCTATTGCGATTCCTTCGCTGTTGTGTATTTTGATAGAGGGTTTCATCGGTGGTGTAGCAGCAGTACCTGCGGCTGCTGGCACCTCTTACTGAGCTCTACTGCCTTCTGCTGCTATGGAGCTAAACTTCAACTTCAGGAAGTCTGCATGCAGGTGATTTCTGAGGGAACTGCAAAGGCTTAATGCTTGCATGCCTTGCATGTTTTATTGATCTTAATAAGTGTCATTGAAACGTAGCTTCTGCCATTTGATACGGGCTTAAGTTCTGCACTCTTCTGGGGCCAGATGTTTTGCAACTATGCAATGCTGATTATGGCAGGAGCGCTTATAGCACATTTTTCTTAAAATATTAAGTGAAGTGGAAAATATTATAATTGCTTGAAAACAGGTTTTTTGGCTTGTGTTCTTTTAGAATGGTAATGACTCTGTGAACAGAAAAAGCCCTTCCAGCATTCACCAAAAATACTATCCTTCTCTTTCTGGGAGGACAGTTCCCTGTCTCCACACGTCAATAATTCTGTAGCTCAGTACTTGAAAACCTGCTGTTGCTGGGTTACATAAAGCTACAGGTTGAACTCTTGCAAGGGAAAATTCATTACAGTAAATTACCTTACAAGAAATTGGCTCAGATAAGATATGTATCTTGATTGTGTAATACATTTGCAATGTATCAGGGGGGGGAAATATTGTTTTTCCTGTTTTTTATTTATTTATTTATTTATTTTTCATTTTCAAATGCCTTGTTATCATTATCTTGAAGGAACTTAGCAGAGGTAATATTATAATTAGTTCCCCTGTAAACTTCTGAAAAAATGTTGCCACCGATTTGACCACTTTTAAGAAAATCAACCTAGAGCTATCTAGAGCTTCACAGATAACCCCAAATCCCCATGTTTTTTTTTGTTTGTTGGTTGTTTTTTTGTTTGTTTGTTTGTTTTTGTTGTTGTTTTAATCTAAAATAGCTCAAATGACCTAAACTTTTCTACTTTCTGTTCTCTTAAATTTTTAAATATCCAATGTCTCATCTAAATGTCTCATACTACAGAATATGGTTTTAACCTTGAGATCACTGTATCCAAAGCAGTTGTTGTCATTGAATTTTAAGTAAATATAGAATCTGTATTTATGGATACGGCCTATGGTGCAAACTGTCATATCTCTAAAATGATAAGCAGCATTGATTCAAAATGACTCTGATTACTTTCATACAACAAACTCAGAGAAAATAAATACCAATTCAAGTTCATTACTAACAAATACCTCATTCACTCCAACAAGATCAGGATTCAGCCCCAGACACACACATAGATGACCTTTCATACAGTTCGACATTGAACTTTTTGACTTTTTGAGCCCTTTCTAAATATTCATTCATAGCCAATAACAAAATTGTTTGAGAATTTCTTAAAAAGGAAAGGCTTTTTCCTTTTTATACGCCAAAAATCTCTTCTTTTACTTGTGGTAACACTCTATCAGAGGTATTCAGAGTTAAAGATAAAAATTAGTGTTTGACTGTGGTGCCAATAATCATAATTTAATTGTATTTGTAGGTACAATATGCAGTGCTAGCATAAAAACACAACTTTGAATATTCTAAAAAGACAACTAGGCTTAAAAGAACTACTATCAGAATTATATGGTACTCTATTGAAAAAGAAAAAGAAGAAAAAAAAAGAAAAAAGAAAAAAAGGAAAGAAAAAGGGAAAGGGAAAGAGAAAAAGAGAAAGGAAAAAAGGAAAAGGGAAGGGAAACAGAAGTACTAATGACAATTAGAAATTCTTTTGAAACTTACCTTAATAAATGCTGAAACCCATTATTCCATAAACAAAAATTACACTGGGCAAGAAGTAATTTAAGGCAGATGTGGTGATAAAGCATTTTCCATTGGTGAATATGCTTTTAAATAGAGTATAAAATGACAATGAATGTACACTTAAAATACAGACTCATGTTCTTAGTGAAAAAATGTGTATCAATGGCTGCTGTAGTCAAGGAAACTAGATTAAAAATAAATAAATCATTAGTCCAGGCACAAAAAATTCTGCCCCCTCAAATCCTACATTAAATCATGACAGAGACCCCTGTCAAGTCACTGTGTGAAGGTTTGGCTTTTATTACTCAGCTGGTGGAAGCATCAATGCAATTTACAGAATGTTGCCTTCCACAGTGGGGACAAACATCTATATTCAGTCCCTGGTATCTCTGATGCTACTGGGCACAAATTGGACTTTGCCCTTTGGCACTGGCTGCATTACTGCATGGTGCCATGCATCAGTGCCATGTAAGTGGCATAGGATACTGCATCCTCAGCTAAGGCCAAAAAGATAAGATTTTCCTTTAAGTGTAATTTTGTAATGTTTCATTGACCTACTTCTGAATTGCTTGGCACCAAGTAAAGACCCATCAAAAACAGTTCTGGGCAGACTATTGTCCAATACACTCACAATATGCCTACAGCAGTATAACTAAGCCAATGAGAACATTGTTTTCATAACAGGTACTTGACATTAAGATGGAGATAGTGAAAGAGCATAAGTTTCTATTTTCTGTTCAGTATGTGGATCAATGTGAGAGATTGTGGCTGTAACAAATGGCATAATAGATGAATAGATTAATCCCATGAACTTATTTTTCTCCTACCATCTACTAAAATTAAACACTCAGGGTTACTTATCCAAACACAGAAAAAAGTAAAATTCTGTGGATAATTTCAAATTACAAATATTCATTCAAACAGTTTGTTGAAAGTTTAGAAAGCATTAACAGCTTTTATTCAACATAATCACAACAGAAATACTCCTTAAGAATGAAAGAGGCAGATAAATATAGACTTGCATCTACTCCCAGGAGTGGCATCCTTGACAGGCAGCATAGTATGATTGAAGAATATAAAGAAGGAGGTCAAAACACAATTAAATCTAGTCAAAATAATTCAATTGTAAGATGAAACATGTAGTAGTGACAGAAATAAGTTTTCCAACAGGTTGACAGTGTATTAATTACTGTGGACTTGGATATTTACAGACATGTTACTTAGTACCATCTTGAATTTCAGCTGCTTAGCACAATATTGCATCTGTCAGTGATATTTCATAATTCCTTTATGTATGTCCTACTAACACTTAGCTGAGAGCTACAAAAACACTCAATTGGATTAAAAATTCTCTCTGGCAAACCTTAAAATGGTGTCAAAGATGTACAGTCACTGAACAAGGCACACAGTTATATCAAGAAATAGATATTGGCTCAAGATTTTGATATTTTTCTCAGTAACTCAGTGGAAATCAAATCTCTGTTGATAAGATCTGATGCTAACACAGTAGGAGATGCTGAGCTTGATGACAAGTTGCTGTTTAGTAGAAATCACCTCCCTGGAAAAACATTTGCATCCAATGTGACGCACTTGGAATTGTGTTGATGTATCAAATTTATGCATTGAGAAGAAACAAGTTCTGAGATCTGCAGTTGAGATTTACTATTTCCAATATGATAAAGAAAAAAACAAAGCAGTATTTTGCACCTTTCTTTCATAGCTGGAGGAGAGCTTGCTGGGCAGGCCCATGAAAGCACAGCTTGCCTAGGAAATCTCTGCTACTGCAAAGCTTGGAGCATGCTTAAGATTCCTTTTTGTCCATTCATCATGCCTTATTTGTGGTACACTTGTGGATCTCTGCAGTCTGCCATCAGAAAATATTTTGCATTGCAGGAGGAAGAGTTTATCTGACCAACCACCAAGGCTGGTTCACACCAGAAAGGAATAAAGTACTGGAACATGTACTAACTTCAGTGATTCATCTTAGAAGAGATAAGGGAGAAAAAAAATTAAAATAAATAAATAATAATAATAATAATTAAAAAAAAGCATGGGAATGCACAGGTATGTAACAGAATTACCAAGCTCATCTGGACAGTGTTGTCTGGATTCCAACCGGAACTCCATTTCTGGGTTCTGGCTATCCTTCCACCTTTTTTTTTTTTTATTTTTTTATTTTTTTATTTTTATTTTTTGCTTTTTAAAAGCCATAATACAAGGAGAAGATGATGTCAGGAGCAGCTTGTTTTTTGTACAGTGTATCAGTTTCTGCTGTAATTCTATGTAAGTTACTGAGCATGGAAGAAAATAATTTGACATTAGCCCCTGGCCTGTGATGATAACTCCTATCATCTATGAAGCTATAAATAAAATGAGATCATCCTATTCAGTTGTTTTCAGCTCCTATTCAGTAATGGTATACATATCCTCAGTAATAAATCACTTCAAAATATTTTTAAGGCAAAAATATCCTTCCTTCCTTCCTTTCTTCCTTCCTTCCTTCCTTCCTTCCTTCATCGAAAGCACTGTGACTCAAAAAGATGACAGAAGCCACTAGTATAGCCCCTATAAAAGTACAATTGAAATTATGAGACCCCAGTTTAATGAGAATTTTGGTGTGGTTCCACCTGCACCACAAAGTGGTTTTGAATATCTATGGATGCCTTTCATTTGAAAACAAACTAGTATAGAACGAAGTTTTTTAAACAACATGGAGAAAAGTGACACAGATTGAGACTAGAGGACTGATGGACTGATCCATCCTTGCCTTGTCCAATGTTCTGGCAAGACAGGACAGGCTGGTCTTCAGGCCAAACCTGTTAGTGGCCTCTTGAGCTGCCATGGATGTTCAGGACTCTGGACTCTGTGAGAAACAAGGTTGTGTTTTTGCAGTAGAGAATTATTTTTCTTTATTCCAAGGTAGTTGTGTAGTCATAATAAGGAGAAATGCTAAGTAGATAAGTGGACAGTAAAAGGCCTCACTGTTCCAAAATAAGGTAGAAGCTTGAGAAAAACAGGATGAGCAGTGTGAGAACAGTAAAACAAAGATCACAAGTTCTCAAAACATAAGAAAGGAGAAAGTAAAGGGTTGAAAAAAAGAAAAATTGTACATGTATGGTACAGAGGAGAGTCGACTAGCTTGTGAACCTGTAGTACTCAGCCAATGAGGAAACAGGAGAGGTGATCAGGCATCAGGTAATAGGGAATAAAAAGTTATGATTTGTTTACTAAAATTGACATTGCAATTGTGAATAAAATAAGCTTCACAGAAGGTCCCGTCTGAAGAAAATTATTTGAGATTTTCCTCCCCCAAGTCCCTGTGAAAGCTGGAGTTTCTACCTACTTTATTCCAAAGTGTGCTGCCAGCCTTGCTCTACAGGTACTTCTACTCTTCCTTCCCAGCCCACGAAGCAGAAACCTGCCTTCCAGGCACAGATCCCTCAAGTACAGTGCCTGTGTTTCCCTCCAGGCACACAGCAGCCCTGGACACAGCAAAGAGGCCATCCCCTTCTTCTCCATCCCACTACCATGACCAGCGTGTGGGGTGTCAAGCATTTAAGTGGCTGACCCTTAATGAATGAATGAGCGGGTATGTACAAGAAAAGATTGCTTGACACCAAAGCAAATAGTTGTGAAGACTGGAAAAGAGTAATATATTCTGCTATATCTTGTTCAATTGACCAACAGTCTTTCCTGGCATACAGTGCCAGAGTATTAAATACACTCACAAAATAAACATTTATATACACCATAAGATGATACCTTCACTATATAAATGGTATCTATCATAGTTTCACATATTATTTGCACAAAACTTAACAACCAAACAAACTACCTCTAACTTAAGAAAAACTAAAGGGATTTCCACAAAGTATAGTATCACTGACTCAGGTGCTGATGCCTTAGCGCTGGCAAGGGGCTGCCGGGGCTGCTGTGTGCGGTGAGGCTGGAGCGGGCCTGTGCCAACACAGCCGGTTCCAGATGGCTCCAGCGACCTCACCGCAGGGCACAGTCAGGTCTGCATCCAAGACTGTGGTGCCTTGGAGCACCCACAGGAGCAGGCCTTGTGCCAGAGCTGCAGCCCATGGAGAGGAGCCCGTGGAGCAGTTTATGAAGGATGGCACCCCATGGGAGGGACCCAATGAGGGAGGGAGCAGGGGAAGAGTATGATGATGAAGGAGTGGCAGAGGGGAGCTGTGATGAACATACAACAACCACATCCCTCTGCACTGCTCTGGGAGGAGGAGGTAGAGGAGTTAGGATTGAAGGAGTAAAGTTGAGCCTCAGATGAAGAAGTCAGTAAAGATGTTTTTAATTTTGTCTTTGTTTCACACCATCTTGCTCTATTTTTTAAGTTGACAATAAATTATTTTCACCCATGCCTGTTTTGCTCGTGACATTAATTGGTGAGTGATCTCCCTGTCCTCATCTTGACCCACAGGCTTTTCATCTTATTTCTTCCACCTGACTTAATGAGGAGGAGGAGGAGTAAGAAAGTGGGTGGGCACCTGGCAGCTGGCCAAGGTCAACCCACCACAATTACTCTCCCAGTCTTTTCTAGAGTTATTTTTTTCAAACAGCTTTAGCCTCTCTGAATAATCTGCCATCAACTCTTACTTGATCCTGAGAAGCTGTGAAGCAAGTAACATGATAAAGGCAATGTCCTAAAAGCACCCTCTGTCAACATGGGGTGCAGGGACAGATGGCTTGTGGTCACAAGTGCTATTTTCAGATCTTGTGAACAATACATTGCTTGATAACCAAAAGCTAGGAAATACTACTATAATATTGTAAAAGTAATAAATAAATAAATAGATAAATCTAGTTATGACTTTAAAATGCTGTTAAACTGAATGTAGTAGAGATGAGAAAAGAGGATGGGTTTATCATTTTCCATCTATATACTAATTAAGACTCAATTTTCATATGTTCTGGAGCTTTTCATGCTGATAGATCACAAGTTGTATGTCAAGAAATAATATAAAACTGTCTGAAGACTCAAAATAAATCTCTTCAAACTGGAAACTGTTCCCTTTTCATCTTCAAAGTCGAAAACTATTTCACACACTTTGCATCATGAAGTCTTCAGAACATTTAATCCTAATGAAGTTGAATCATTTCAGACATTTGAAGACACTTCAGAGTTTTAGGATTTGTCTCAGAGATACTGTTACTCAGGGAAGCACAACAGTCATGAACACCACTTCCCCCACCTCCCTTCTCCACTGTGAGGTTCTAATATTAAGATGTGGAACTAAATTCATTCCCAGCCCCCATTATGTGAGAAAGGAGGTAAGTAAGACCATAGGAAATGGCTGGCAATTTTGTATTCTAATTCTGCCGCAGCTTTCCTATGTGACTATAGGCTGTCTTATCCTGTCTGTGCCTTATAGTCCCCTTCTGTGTATGTAGATAACAGCAGTTGTATTTTTTTTTTTTTTTCCTCCCTTCATGGTAACGTGAATCTGAATTCATTAATCTTTAGAAGTCACTGTCCCCTGTAAAAGACACACTTGGTGTGTACAGCTCTCTTAGTAAGCAGGGAAAAGGCTCACATTATTCTTTGTTCCCCCCGAACTTTCGAATCCATTGTTATTTCAATGTTGGCTAAGACTTTCTTTCTAAGACAGCAGAAAACCCCTCTGCCTTTCTTTCACTTATGGCTGTGACTGCCAATACCAACATTAAGACTCTTCCTTAAGGTAAGCTGTTTGAGAACTTTGGACTACATGAAAGAGAAAAGGAGGCTTATCTCTTCAATTAAATTCCACATAGATAAGTATTAGGTAAACATTTCTGCAGAATACATTTTCCAGTTCATCTATACTCTTCCCAAAAGTGCCCCATTGATGCATATGAAAATTCTTAACAATTAATTATGAAAAATCTGGTATCTTAGGAACAGGCAAATCAAATGACCAGCAAACAAGTGATCTGAACAGTTGATTTGGATGGAAACATTAAAATGCGTTTGCTGGTAAGAGATCCAAGTTTCATGGCTTAACAGCTGTCTGTGGAGTGGTGTGCCTGTAAGTGGTCTGCCAGCCATCAGGAAACCGAAATAGTTGTATTTCATTGCTCTACAACATCTATATCAAAGCTTGAATTTGCAGCATCTGTTTTTAATTATATTAAAACAACTTGAGAGAAAGCACTTTTTAGTACCTTAAAAATACACTTCCTCTGCAAAATAAATAAATAAATAAAAATGCTTTGAATGTCATTTCCTCATGCCTTATGGAGGAAAGAATGCGTTGTGCATGCTCTGTGACTGCATCTGAGGACTTTAAGAGTTGTAGGACTAATTGACTTTTCCTCTTACCAGCACAGATTGCCATAGGACTTCTCCTGGCTACCTAGCGGTCAACTCTTTATCAATCATCCCCCAACTTGTACTATACTATGGATCCCACAAGCTACTAGCTCATCCACCTTAATGCTGACAATCCTGTACCAGCAGGTATCTGATTAGGATTATGCAGAAAAATTTAAAATAAGGCCGGCCAAAGGCACTTTTCCTTTGATCTTAACTGTATGTTCTAGATGTTTTGATAATAAAACCACAGCTTCACTAAGCTGTTCCTACTAGACTTAAGTTCATTCTCAGATCTTTCAGCATAATTACACTTCATACAATTAATACAGCTTGATTTCATACACATATATAATTCCTAGCATTTACTACCAGCCCTTGATACATATGAGACATCTGTTAAAACAGTATCTTTTGATTTTCAAACACTTGCCACTATACAAAACATTCTGGAGGAGCATAAGGCACCACAGAACAATTTTAACTCCATATTAATTACATTAAAAAGTGACTTTAACTTACTTTAAACAGCAAGATCGTGACCAAAGCATCTGATTAAGTAGTTTCATTCTGAATATTTAACAGAAAACATAATCATAACCAATTCAAATTTACATCAGTGTACAAAGCAAAGGATAAGACATAGGATATCTACAGGGAATATAGATCTTTAATTAATGAGTATTAGGCACTACTGCCCAAATTAAGTGCAGCTGTGAGAGTACATCTTAAGCAGTAAAGGAATATCATATGTGACAAGCAATTTGTGCAATTACTTCTAAATAATCCCACTTTATAGCAAGACAGTTTGCAGTTTTCTGAAAGATGAGTAAATATTAAATTTCAGAAGAATACGTATGCCACTCTACAAAATTAGGCAGCATATGCTCCAGTTCTTGCAACACTGACATGCAGATGTTTTCCTACTGGTTTTCTATAATGGTATCAAGCTTTCTGCAACTACTATGGCCATGTCCTTTATTTGTACTTCAAAATGGAGACACCTCTCTCTGAAGGCTCTGAACTATATTCATATGCAGGCCACACATGTGAACTGTGCTACACACTGCACATGCAAGTAGAAGAGGAAATATACTGTACTTTATGGATTGTAACAATAGTGTTAGGAGATGTAGACCTTGCTGTATAAAAAGCTGACACCACTCATCAGGGTTCAGGAGGATGAAAGAGTATGCTTTCCTTTATATGGGTGAAGATACTGAATATATTCATGCCATGAAAGAATATTTTAAAGGTTTTATTTAGGTACTTTGAAGGTCTCCGTTTCTATGACCAAGACAGATTTTCAAAACCTAAACTTTTAATTCAAGTTTTTTTTTTTTTTTTTTTTTTTTTTTTTTTTTTTTTTTTTTTTTTT
>CM021797.1:58867554-58880759 GCA_011076525.1 Nettapus auritus | reverse complement strand
TTTTTTTTTTTTTTTCTCAGAAGGCTTCAGCATCTACTCCCATACCTAGACAACCAGGTTTATTTGTTCCCTGCCTGTGCATGTCTGCAATCCAGTTTTCAACTCATCTTCTCTCCCTCAGATATGCTTGGGAGGAAGAGGGGTGGTGTGGGTGGGATGTAGTTTGAAGCTTTGTTTGGTTGCTTATACTTGAAAGTACATGTATGAGTCCTGTTTGGGAGCCATCCCCCAAAACACCTCCCAGGTTTTTAAATTCCTTTCATCTCCTGTAACACTTTTAAATTACTGTGATTGGTTTTATTACAAGTCGTTTCCAAGATCACTCTCCAACACAGATTAAATGAAGTGAAAGTTGCTGACAAGCCTTGATTAGAAATAATGACCCCAGTTAAAATCAGGAACTACTTAAAATGTCATGCTTTTGTGCATTGAGAAACTCTCCACACAGCTCCTCCTTTCTTTTTCTATGTGTCCTTGAAATGACTGTGATGCCCTCCGGCCAAAAAAACAAACACCAAAACAAAAATCCCCCACAAAAATCCCTCAGTGTCTGAGTACTGGGTAACAATTCTTGTGTCTTTCCACATGTTCAGGTACAAAATTAGAACATTGCTCTGGACTTGCCAAGGGCTTCCCCTGCTCAGTGCAACTGTAAATGTGTACCAGTCACGTGGACTGGAACATCAAAAGCTGAAGGCACTATGTTTCCTTCATCACTCCCTTGTGTTGTGCTGGTTACAGGAACTCCTAGCTCTAACTGTTAGCTGTAGGGGCTGTACACGTTCAGCCAGGCCTCTGAGCTTTGGAAAATAATTACTGGGATAAATTGCATGTCTAAATGGCTGACTTAGCAAGGGCTGGGAGCATCACCCACCGGCCACCCAGGTGTACGCAGGAGGAAGGGCAGGGGCACAGCTCTAGTCCTGCAGCAAGTGGTCCCTTGATGGCACACTGTGGACGAGCAGTGCTCCTCTGTTACCTGCCAAGTCCTGGCAGTAGGCAGCTGCTGGCTGTAAATGCTCATAAGCCTGTTTCAAGTTGAATTCTTTTAGCATGACCTAAACTTGACTGATCCATACCTGGTCACATTTCATATTCAGTTTCAGCTGCAAGAGTCCTAAAAAGCTATTGCCCCTTTCCCGACACACAGTACCTGACTGTGACAACAGGGACGTGTTCAGCACACAGCAGTAGATCAAGTGGATGCAAACAGTCTGTGATCTTAAAAAGTACCATAAGCAAAATCAGGACAGAAAGCAAACTTCCTACATAGATCACAAGTGAGAAGCAGAAGATGTCACATTTTTTAGAGGAGATGAAAGGACTCATGCTCTGCCCTTCCCCTCTTTAGGGGATTAAATGTACACCTGTCAGGTCACCAAAACCTGCCATGAAAGACACACAATTAATCTCATGGTCTGGAGAAGTACATTTATGGGTAAAAGGATTTATCACTGGTTATGATGAGGAGAGGATTTATGAATCCACTGCTGGTTGCAAGCCTCACTTTTACCTTTCTTCTAATCTTGCAAGTCCTATAACCCAGTCTGGAAATCGCAAGTCTACTGTGGAAGCAACTGTCATAAATAATAAAAGGTGACCATAACATCAGAAACTGATTTCTCAACTCTGTAACCAGCCAGACTTACGATGTCCTCGTATGACTTGCATTGAACCTCAGTATTGTGGAGCCTGTAATCACAGCAATAAAAAGATGTTAAACCCATATTAACCAGTGAAAAAAAATGGACAGCGAAAAAAGCATTTATGCGTAAATAAAGACAGGATTCTAAGGATACATTGAACATAACTACAGCCCAAGTACTAAGATAGTTTTTATTTTGATTTGGTCTGGCTTATTTTATTTTTATTTTTAATACAAGTATGTTTTCACATTATAATCTTATAAAGAAAAACATGCTAGAAGACAACTATAATGATATTGTGAATTACTGAAAGAAATCTAGAGCCAATATGCAGTAACTTATGAAATTTATTTTCTCCTAAGGTAGGAGCCGCTTTGAAGTCACATACACTTATGCATATACAAAATGATTTTTAGTACTCTAAATTCAATATATTATCAAACAACCAAAAAAATAGTAATTGTGAAGTGGACGCAACACACCGCTGATATATTTAGCACAGTCACATCATTATAGGATAAATCTTTATTGGAAAACTATTATAAAACAATACAAAACCTGAAATGAAGGATTTCCTAGTAGAAGTGTTGCTGGAGACTGGAATGCAGGTGCTGTAATGCCTGTAAATAGATTTTTACTACACACTCACCGAGAATCTTCATTCTGAGAGACATGGAAAAAATATGGCAGGTCAGAAGACTGTGAACATGTGCCCTCTCTTCTCCTACCCTCCCTTTAATTATTGACAGCCTGTCACTTAGGTGTTGTGGTACAATGAATAATAAAACAGGATCCAAGTTTTAGTTCCCTGCCGGATTTCTTCTTCCAGATGAAATACTGCCATCTTCAGGCAGACAAAGTTTCATGTTTACCAACTCGAGGAGGTTTTAATTGCTGCGTAGATCACTATCTCAAACGAAAAAAAAAACTTGCTGCTTCTGTGCACCACTAATACCACACATAATATGCAAGGGGCTTTTGAGAGTTTGTCTCCTGCCTTAAGGCAGGGTGTAAGGCAGAGCATAAACTAATACAATCAAGAGAATTGGCATTATGTGTCACACTGATACATTTTTCCTTCCCTTTCAACAAAAGTAGAACTTTAAGATGTCGTTTTTACTTTACATGATTATATCTGCAGAACAAATTACAAAAGGTAATTGACCTCGGGAAACAGATAAATCGCACAGTGTAGACTACCCAAGAATTCAGCAGAGCGGTAACATTAACATTCCTTCTTCTCGTACAGTGCCCTGAAACTAGTTTGACCTGCCGTATTCAGCCATAAGGATCACATAATGAATTATTAGGCAATACAATAGCTGAAATGAAGACTAAGTCTGTAACAGTGCAGATAAGTGGCTAAGACTTTCATTTAAACAATAAGAGGTTTTTAAAATTCCTTTTTAGAGGGTAAGATCAGATACTTACATTTCTCCTAAAATATTTTTTTTTTTTTTTATAATGTGAGCCACACAGCTATCTTACTGTTCTGGCAAGATATGATATGATTATACATACATATTGTGTTCAGTACAAACACATCAGAATTCCAGCCAACAGAAAACAAGTCAAGAGCAGCTGGATCCTGACTGCTGTTTTCAAACAAGCAAGCAATTCAGTTAGAATTAGGTAAGATTTTTATATTCTGAAATGTCATATGAAGGAAAAGTCAAATTACAAATTATGTCCTCACAGACATTTTATGATGGTTCACTTCTTGTTTGTGCTGTCTTTTACCATTGTTCCTAAAACTGAAATCTGTTATTGTGAGCTTTCTGATCTCAAAGAAAATCTCTTCACTATGCAGGCACATTCTTTTATACTTTCATATACAGCCTCTGTGTTGTGGAACTTATTCTTTAAACTGATTCCTCCCACCCACTGCGAAGACGAACCACTTCTTTGCAGAACAGTACCTTTAGAAATGGTACGGTATAATTCATCAAACATATAATGACTTCAAAAATCTTCTGTTCCCCAATTTACCCACCTAATCCTGAAAGACAGACTGAAATATGAACCCCCCACACTGCACAGGCTGAAATCTGAATCACTTATTAGATTTCAAGAATAAATTAGTCTCCTCAAATTCTGTTTCTTCTCTGGACCTACTGTAAGAACTGTAAGAACTAGCCCTGTGCTATCATTTTCTAAGTTTTGTTTTTATTGTTGTTCTTTTCATGTTGTTTTTTTGTTTGTTTGTTTGTTTGTAGCTATTTCTGCTTCAGCCCTTTGTGTCAGAAAAAGATCAATGACTTATTTTAGTCTCTCCTATGCTCCCTTTAAAAATTTCCTTATCCTGCGGACAAACTTGGAAAAAGAGCCCTTGGGTGTTATATAGTTCTAATTAGCCTTCTCAGGTACCTCCCTACATTATGCCCCATCCCTGGAGGTGTTCAAGGCCAGGTTAGCTAAGGCCCTGAGCAACCTGACCTAGCGGATGGCGTCTCTGCCTACGCCTGTGGTTAGAGTTAGATGGTCTTTAAGGTCCCTTCCAACACAAGCCATTCTATGACTACTGCAAGGTTATTAACATTAAACATCAGTATTGTTGAACTGTCAGTCAGAGTTTCCTCCCTGCGGAAGAATTGACTCCTGGTCTTCAAGGACTGTTGCTGAATCTGCCTCTCCCATAGAAAAGAGTAACATACTTCTGCTCCTTAGTGATTAAGAATTTGCTCTTTGAACTATGAAGAATTGACATTGTAAATTTTTGTGAGTTCAAGTCAGTGTATGTATGAATTTGTAATATCACAGTGATACTTGATGGGGGAGTGGTAGGGAGATGGAAGAATAACATATTTTTGTGTGTGCTGTACAAAGGGCCAAGGACCTTAAAGGGTTCTGCAGACTTTCATGTAAAACTTCATAATGACACTTTCCTTCCATCATATTTGGTGTGATAAAGTATGTAAGTATGCATAAAGTTGTTGAAGTTTGCAATGGCATCCAGCAGCGCAACTCCAGTTTTCAGCTTTCATTTACATGAAGTTTGTTGGTATGTTTAATCTCTCTAATACACACAGTTTTCTATCACGTGGTTATCTGATTCATATTCTCTCAGTATGTGAAGGAGATGCTCAGGCTTCACAGAATCACAGAATCACACAGAATCACAGAATTTCTAGGTTGGAAGAGACCTCAAGATCATCGAGTCCAACCTCTGACCTAACACTAACAGTCCCCACTAAACCATATCCCTAAGCTCTACGTCTAAACGTCTTTTAAAGACCTCCAGGGATGGTGACTCCACCACTTCCCTGGGCAGCCCGTTCCAATGTCTAACAACCCTTTCGGTAAAGAAGTTCTTCCTAAGATCCAACCTAAAATTCTCCTGGCGCAACTTAAGCCCATTCCCCCTCGTCCTGTCACCAGGCACGTGGGAGAACAGACCAACCCCCACCTCACTACAGCCTCCTTTGAGGTACCTTTAGAGAGCGATAAGGTCACCCCTGAGCCTCCTTTTCTCCAGGCTGAACAATCCCAGCTCCCTCAGCCGCTCCTCGTAGGACTTGTTCTCCAGACCCCTCACCAGCTTCGTCGCTCTTCTCTGAACTCGCTCAAGCACCTCGATGTCCTTCTTGTAGCGAGGGGCCCAAAACTGAACACAGTATTCGAGGTGTGGCCTCACCAGAGCCGAGTACAGGGGGACGATCACCTCCCTAGCCCTGCTGGTCACACTGTTTCTTATACCGGCCAGGATGCTGTTGGCCTTCATGGCCACCTGAGCACACTGCTGGCTCATATTCAGCCGACTATCAACCATCACTCCCAGGTCCTTCTCTGACAGGCAGCTCTCCAACCACTCATCTCCCAGCCTGTAGCTCTGCTTGGGGTTATTGCGCCCCAGGTGGAGGACCCGGCACTTGGCCTTGTTGAACTTCATGCAGTTGACCTCAGCCCATCGGTCCAGCCTATCCAGATCCTCCTGCAGAGTCTTCCTACCCTCAAGCAGATCGACACACGCACCTAACTTGGTGTCATCTGCAAACTTACTGAGGGTGCACTCGATCCCCTCATCCAGATCATCGATGAAGATATTAAAGAGGACCGGCCCCAGCACCGAGCCCTGGGGAACGCCACTAGCGACTGGCCTCCAACTGGATTTGACTCCATTTACCACAACTCTGTGGGCCCGGCCATCCAGCCAGTTTCTAACCCAACGAAGCGTGCGCCAGTCCAAGCCAAGAGCAGCCAGTTTCCTGAGGAGAATGCTGTGGGAAACGGTGTCAAATGCCTTGCTGAAGTCAAGGTAGACCACATCCACAGCCTTTCCCTCGTCCACCCAGCGCGTCACTTTGTCATAGAAGGAGATCAGGTTCGTCAAGCAGGACCTGCCCTTCATAAACCCATGCTGACTGGGCCTGATCGCCTGCTTGCCCCGCAAGTGCTGCGTGATGACTCTCAAGATAATCTGCTCCATGAGCTTCCCTGGCACTGAGGTCAAACTGACAGGCCTGTAGTTTCCCGGGTCAGTCCTCCGGCCCTTCTTGTAGATGGGCGTCACGTTTGCTAGCCGCCAGTCAACTGGGATCTCCCCCGATAGCCAGGACTGTTGATAAATGATGGTAAGCGGTTTGGTCAGCTCCTCTGCCAGTTCTCTCAGTACCCTCGTCCGGCCCCATCGACTTGTGCACTTCCAAGTGCCGCACCAGGTCACCAACCATTTCTTCATGTATAGTGAGGGCCACATCCTGCTCCCCATCCCCTTCCACCAGTTCAGGGAACTGGGTATCCAGAGAACAACCGGTATTGCCGCTAAAGACTGAGGCGAAGAAGGCATTAAGCACCTCCACCTTTTCCTCATCTCTTGTAACTAAGTTTCCCCCCGCATCCAGTAAAGGATGGAGATTCTCCTTAGTCCTCCTTTTTGTATTGATGTATTTATAAAAACATTTTCTGTTATCTTTAACGGCAGTAGCCAGATTGAGCTCCAGTTGAGCTTTGGCTTTTCTAATTTTGTCTCTGCACAGCTTCGCAACATCCTTATAGTCCTCCTTAGTGGCCTGCCCACTTTTCCAGAGATTATAAGTCCTTTTCAATCCCATGTGATCAACTCATGCTGTTTATCTTAAATAACCCTCAGTAAGTTTGCAGACGACACCAAGTTAGGTGCTTGTGTCGATCTGCTCGAGGGTAGGAAGGCTCTGCAGGAAGATCTGGATAGGCTGGACCGATGGGCCGAGGCCAATGGTATGAAGTTCAACAAGGCCAAGTGCCGGGTCCTGCACGTGGGGCACAACAACCCCAAGCAGAGCTACAGGCTGGGAGATGGGTGGTTGGAAAGCTGCCTGTCAGAGAAGGACCTGGGAGTTTTGGTTGATAGTCAGCTGAATATGAGCCAACAGTGTGCTCAGGCGGCCAAGACGGCGAACAGCATCCTGGCTTGCATAAGAAACAGCATGGCCAGCAGGTCCAGGGAAGTGATCGTCCCCCTGCACTCGGCTCTGGTGAGGCTGCACCGCGAGTACTGTGTTCAGTTTTGGGCCCCTTGCTACAAGGACATGGAGGTGCTTGAGCGAGTCCAGAGAAGGGCGACGAAGCTGGTGAAGGGTCTGGAGAACAAGTCTTACTAGGAGTGGCTGAGGGAGCTGGGACTATTTAGCCTGGAGAAGAGGAGACTCAGGGGTGACCTTAGCGCACTCTAAAGGTACCTGAAAGGAAGCTGTAGCGAGGCGGCGGTTGGTCTGTTCTCCCATGTGCCTGGTGACAGGACGAGGGGGAATGGGCTTAAGTTGCGCCAGGGGAGGTTTAGGTTGGATATTAGGAAGAACTTCTTTACAGAAAGGGTTGTTAGTCACTGGAATAGGCTGCCCAGGAAGTGGTGGAGTCACCATCCCTGGAGGTCTTTAAAAGATGTTTAGATGTAGAGCTTAGGGATATGGTTTAGTGGAAGACTTGTTAACGTTAGGTCAGAGGTTGGACTTGGTGATCCTGTAGGTCTCCTCCAACGTAGACTATTCTGTGATTCTGTGAAATGCTTTATTTTCATAGCTGATCTGTACATTATTGTTATCCTGATTATATCAATACCATGGTAGTGTGTAAACCTCATTAATGCTAGGACTAGTTAGTTTCTTCTTTCGTCTGCCACCTGTTTTTCAGTCATATGTGCAAGCAGCCCAACACATCAACTGCACAGCTACAATAACTAGACTGCCCCTTTTTCAGTTTTCTTCAGTGTTGTTTCAGCTTGCACTGCAGAGCAGGTAATACACTAAAGCTAAAAGAACAAGGTAATATCATTGCAAATTAAGTTGCAGATATCGTATAAATGAACTACAAAACAATGAAATTGCGAGATTAATTGATTGTGAATAAATTTAATCTGAAAACAAGCAGGTGATATCCAATTATGAAATTAGATGGATCATAGTATAGTTTTTCCATGGGAGTGTGACCAAGGAAGATAATTAGCTTGGAGATTGATAAATGTAGTTAAAAGGATTATGAAACGTAACTGCCCACAATAGCAAAAGATGCATCAACTCTGGAGGTGTCTGCCTGTAGTTTTATACAGATTCTGAAAAGATGAAACTTGATTGACTGTATGCGTATGATCAGAAAACAGGACACAGTCTTCAGTGTCACTGGATGTCTCTGAACACGGATATTAAGCCATTCAGTCTTTTACACAAAGATCTCCCATTTCCCGGGGATTACGCTTTATTGCTCTCAGATGTGCAGATGTTTATTTGTAGGATCAGTTTCTACTTTCACATTACAAAGTTGCCACTATATCTCACTACAGACTTCAAGCTCTTCAGAGCAGGAAGTGCACAATAATTGCCTGAGAAAATGAGGCTCATCCCTCTCTTGAGTTTTCTGTGAGCACACTTCAAGCAGATACAACTTACTGCCTTGATAAAAATGTTACAAGCTAGCTGCACTACAGCTGTCATATACACATACATATTTTGATGAGAATGTTACAACAGATTATTGTAAAAAAAACATTTAAACCAGAGAATAAAAATACCAATAAGGAAAAAAATGTAGGTCTCTTATTCTTCTTTTTCTTCTTTCTTTCTTTCTTTTTCTTTCTTTCTTTCTTTCTTTCTTTCTTTCTTTCTTTCTTTCTTTCTTTCTTTCTTTCTTTCTTTCTTTCTTTCTTTCTTTCTTGGTGTTTATGCTGTTTCTAGACTCAAAATGGAAATTTTGCTACTTCCATCTATTTCTTTATGGCACTCCTAAAACACCATTTAAATGGTAATGTGTTTTTTAGGAACCTGTTTGTGAATTGATAATTTTATGAACTGTCGCTGGGATCAACCTGCAATAGGCTATGGCAATATGGCCAACAGTTTCTGATTCACCCAGTTTTCTAAAGATCAGCCCTGAAATACAATTGAGCATGCTCTTATGGGTATGAGAACCAGACAGGATATAATAACTATTTTATTTCTTTTTAAAATCATTTCTTGTGTTCATCTGCAGATCAAAAATTAAATGCAGCCCTAGTCTTGGGTCATCAATCTATGTGCCTTATTCAAATATGCACAGACGTAACACTGAAAAATGTCAAAATCTATTTCTATATAGGTAATAAACCTTTAATATCATAAATGGAGGGGATTTTACTGCTTAATTCCTAGATTGTATTAGTTTGAGTAGTTTTTAGGCTTCCATTTTATGACTTGTAATTTCATGAAATGTAAGCAATAATACTGAAGAAATGCACTGTTAGCTGTATCTTCCTTCTTGAATTAATGCAGTCAAGACTTCACAGCTGATAAAGATGCTCGGCCATGCAATAGTTTATTCTACTTCTACACCAGGCAGTTACTGCATTTCTCTTGCCTGAAGCAATAGTGACACCCAGTGTCAAAACCCTTGCACTGAACAGAAGCAGCCCGCACTTTGTATTTCTCACTCGTCATTCAGTATTGCCGCTTAGAATTTGTTCAAGGTTTGCAAGCTATCAGAAACAAAAAACAATCAAACAAACAAAGCCTATAGTCTACCGCCTTGAAAAACTGGCCTAAATTCTCCCTGGATATATGTGTGTGTGTATATATATATACGTATATATAAAATACATAATATACATATATATATACAAGCATATATTAAAATACATACATATATATATGTATTTTAAAAAGTCTCTCTAGATTATTAAAAAGTTAGGTTACAACAAGCTTTAGCTGATTTATGGTATTTACTTTGCAAGCTTTAGCTTATTTAAGACACTTTAGCTTTAGATTTATTTACGGTACTTACACCATTCTCTCTTTGCAATAAGAGAGCTTCATCCACAGTTACAAAATTGCAAAGGATGGTGTTTTGATAGAGCTGGGTTTTGACTTCAGGTTGAAGAGAAAAAGCAATGGAAAGAATCTGGCATTCTCCAGCTGCTTAAAAATACTGCAAATCCTTGGAGAACTCTGAAGACCTACTTAATGGGAAGAGCCAGATGACTAGACACACACAGTTACATTTAAGTAACAAAGATAACTGAAAAGAATGTCATTAATTAGACTGTGGATAAAAATTACACCTGGCCATAGCTGCTGAGCCCCTGAACTTTCCCAGTGGTCCCTAGTACCCTGGCCTCCATGGACAGCCTCTTTGGCTTGTAATGTGCCTACCTAGAGTCATCAAACCGTTTATCACATGGAGAAACTTCAGAAATACGGTAATTTCTGTTGCACATTATGTCTTCTCTTTCATGACAGTGGCCCAGCCACGCAAAATACTGCTTTTGTGAGATAACAGGGACAAAACAAACAAACAAAAACACTGGGGAGAATAATTTACATCGAGGGGAAACAAACATACTGAACATTTACAGAAAACATCGTGAAACAAATAGGATTTTATAAAAGACAGCAGCACATTGTTTCCCAAGGGAATACTGCCAGGTAAAAAAAAAGTCTGATGACAGTCCGTACGTGACATTGGGGTGTCTAAACATGGGATATACCACACGGCAGCTGAAATGCCTGCTTGGCCTGCAGCTGCTGCTCCAGCGGGCCTCAGCTGTGCCCTCCATCAGCAGTCCCAGGCCTTCCCAGGTGACTCCCTGGAGCATCTAATAACGTGTTAGAACAATTTAACCTCACCCCCTGGGACTGCATCCTGGCCTGGTTTTCCCAGTGTTCATCAGTTGGCCAAAAACCACGATTCTACAAATTCACGTTAGAATTGGCTAAACCCTGATCCTGACAGACAGGTAAAGTGCATTCAGTAAATTAAAATATCAACCTAGCAGATGGGCAGAGGAGGAAGAAATGTGTAAGTAGAAATTAGAAGCTACTTATTACTTGAAAAGTTTGACAAGGGAGGCTGAAATCATTAGGAGGAATCCCTGGTCTGCAAGGCTTAAAAAATAAGATGATGATAGTGTCATACTGCCTAAATCAAAAGATACTCCATCAACTGAGTTGCTGCTGGTTTTCAACTAGACATCTTCTAGAGGGAAAAAATTACTAACATACATAATGAGAGTTAACATTTCCAAAGAGATTTCTCTAATGAAGAATTCTTAGGGATCCAGAAAATTGAAAGACATTACAAACAAGAATAGGCCTATTCACAGATAAAGACAATAAAATTGTCTTAATGTAAAGCTACAGAAAAGAAACATTTACTGTATTTAATTCTGTACTGGAAAAATGAAGCAATTAGTAATTCATATGATAATTTTTTGTGACTGTTCTGCCATCATTTGTCATCATGTCACAAATATTTGTACTATCTGTAGTTCTACTGACTGTGAATTTATGTTTTACCTCTGTTGTGGATTGAACTCAGCCAGCAGCTAAGCAACAACAAAGCCACTTACTCACTCCCTCCCCCAGGAAATGAGGGAGAGAAGAGGAAAAAAAAAAAAAAAAAAAAAACACCTGCATTTAAATAAAGAAAGTTTAATAAAAAAGCTAGCTGAAGGTGAAATTACTTTGGGAAGGCAGGACCAGAAGAGATGATAAAATATCTTTCTTGTCTGTGTTCCGTGAAAAACAACATATTTCAAAAGGAGGCAGCACAGGTGGATCACACCAAGGTAAATATTGGAAGATTAGGAAGATTTCCATATATATATATGTCAAGATGGCATGTATGTGTTTCAGAATGGTGGACCAAAATATCTCAGACTATCAGACATGAACGCAACATACCAAAGTCAGTCACCTTTCCCAAAATTGCTGCAGGAAATACTAATATGTGATCACATAAGTACGGGCAACGTCACAAGGACGCTTCAGAAATTGTGCAGAAAGGTTTAATCATGAGCTTTATCTGGAATATTTGACATCATAAGCATTTATCCTGAATGCCCTCAGTTTGAATGCTTGACTTCGACTATTCTTGTTCTCTAAGAGTTGTCTCTGCTCATATGAAAATACTGAAATCTGAGGGAGGAAAGGACCTTGCCAAATTTTTGCCAACATCTGCTGCAATTTATACTGACGGATCTCAATGAGTTATTAACTCAGGTAAAACATTCTATTACTCTGCTTTTATCCAAAATATTTTTCTTACAGCTAACTGTATTTTTTTACTGAACGGTTGAGGTGTAATAATACAGGCAGACAAAAATAACAGCACCACAGGCGTTTTTGGTGCATATGTAAGGTTTTTCGTGGGCAACAAGCCAAAAGATCTGTGGTATTATATAGGACGGTGTACTTCTGCTGCTGGCCTTTGTTACGTGATGATAGTGCGAGATCCTAACCGTAGCTTGGTTTCTCCCTCCCCTTTGACTCAAACACCTTTCACTGAAGGCAAATTTCAACGTGTACTTAAAGCCACACACGTGAGTCACTTTACGTGGATGACCGGGCACCGAATGTAGACACACGCAGGTTAAATTTGCGTGCATTAATGCAGCACCCGGGCCCACGGTGGCGAGACGGCACACGCAGAGGGGCTGCGAACAGGCCCGGGGCCCTGTTCGTGGCGGGTCAGGGTGCGGGGGGCAGCGTCGGAGACCAGCGGGGCTTTGCCCGGAGCATGCCCTCGGTGGCCTCGGGGCTCTGTCTCGCCGCAGAGCCCCGGAGCCACCCTGGGCACCCGAAGTCCTGCGCAGCCGCACGCTCTCGGCTTCCCGCTTTCGCCCAGCCCCGCGTGTTTTCGGCGCCGAGCCCAGCCCCGGCCCGCCCCGCGCGCCGCCTCCCGGCCCCTCCGAAGCTTTCCGGAGGGCTCCGAGCTCCACGGGAGGGCTCGCAGCGCCCCCGCCGGCGCCCGTGCCCCGCGGCCGCCCGCCGACAGCGCCCCCTGCCGTGCCCCGGGCGGCGGCGGCGGAAGCCTCGCGGTGCCTCCCTCCCGGTCCCTCCTTCTCCCTCCCGGCTCCGCGTCCCGGAACCCGCCCCGCCGTCCCCCGGCGCCGCCACCTGCCGCCGGCAGCATGACAGCGCCCGCCGCCGCCCGCCAGTGACCCCCCGCGGGCCCTTTCCGCCGCCGCCTCCTTCCTATATGGGCCACCTGCTCGCCAAGGGGGCCACCAGCCGGAGCCGGGACAGCGCCGCCGCCGCCACCCACCGCCGCCGCCGCCGCCGCCGGGGGAGGAAGGTGGCGGCGCGGAGCCGCAGCTGCTTCCTGCGGGGGCCCTGC
>CM021797.1:58831304-58867154 GCA_011076525.1 Nettapus auritus | reverse complement strand
TGCAACGCCGCCGAGAGCGAGGCCGCCGCCTGCCAGTGCCCGGCCGGCGAGCCCCAGCCCCGCGCCCTGCCCTCGGACGGCGCGGCCGGCGGCGGGGGGAGCGCAGGGGGACAGCCCGGGCCGCCGCCGCCGCCTCCCCCGGCCGAGGGGGAGAAGGATCCGGAGAAGGAGAGGAGCGGCCCGGCGGGCTGCCAGGAGCCGCAGGAGCACCCCGGAGACGGCTGCCGAGAGCCGCCGGCCGCCCCCGACATCAACCAGCTGCCGCCCTCCATCCTCCTCAAGGTGGGTCGCGGGGGGGCCCGAAGGGAGCCGAGTCCCTTCAGCCACCTTCCTCGGCAGCCTCCTACCTCGTGTCTCCAAACCGGGCTCTTCCCTCCTGTCCCATCCCTTTCCCTCTGTTACCGTTCTCTTTGCAAGTAACTTTCCATTTTTAAGCTGCTCTGCTGGTCTAGTCAGTGCGTCCTCGTCGTTCTTCGCCTAAACCTTAGGTCAAAAGGCACTCCCGGGTGGAGCTGGGGTCCGTGATGCCCTCCACGGTTTGATGCAGGTGTGTCTTTACGTGCTGGGGAGCGGAGCTCGGGGGCCTGCAGCGGTTTGCTCCGGGGTCAGATGGCCAAACATGAGGCAGGGCGTGATGATGGAGGCTCGTCCAGCAGCAGATCTGTGCTGCTCCGTGTGCAACCCCGGTGCAGGAGGTAGTTCCCCAGCGCTCACTCTGCTGTTGTCAAACACGGGCCGTCTGCTCTCTGACGCGCACGTGATTTTGTTTTTTGAGGTACGTATTATCGGTACATGTCGCCTGCCTTGCAGGGGCGCACCGTGTTTTGTAGATTCGCCACTCAAATCCCCTTTGGCAGATGTATAAAAATCATGAACTGTCACATCTGAACTGATCTCTTCTCTGATTGTGTGACTGAAAGTTGGCCTTGCAGTTTTGCTAAAATAAAAAGTCCATGTGCTGGCCGCCATTAATTTAAGACCTTGTTATCCCTGATGTTATTCCACATTAAGGTTTTAAATCAATTAAGGTACACCTTAAACGCTTTTTCAGGTTAGTGGTATGACTTTTTTTCTTCTGTGGTTACTTCAGCACTTCTCAGTTTCATGTTTTCAAAAATTGTAATCTAACTCTGTCATAAACCAGCTCTTTTAATAGTGAGGGTATGTCATGCCCCTCTCACCTGTGGACTAGTTTAAATGCTTTTCCGGATGGCTTTCTGCTTCTCACTGAAACAGTACCTCGTTGCTATCTGTACTTACAAGTTTTTTTGACTTGTTCCTTCCCTGCCTGTCCCCCACCTCCCAATAGCTGAGTCTCTGTAGACTCTGTAGCCTAGCTCCTTCTGCAGGGTTTTTGAAGAAGTTTGCCTTTAATACTAACAGCAAGGAATAAACTCTTTACCTGTATTCTTATGTGCTTTTTTTTTTTTTTTAGTTGCCCCTAAGTCCCTAGCTGGATTTCTGTGTGTGTGGTGGGTGTTATTTTTGTTTTAGGTGCTTCCTCGTCGTCCTGTTCTGTTATGGGACTTTTAACGGCAGATTTCTGAGGAGTCTTCTCGTTAACTGGATTACACAGGGGCCTAAAGGCCTTGACACCTGCTGGGTCTTGGTACAGATACAGTGTCCTAAATAGAAACCCTTCTCCAAAGATCCTGCTTTATTATGGGATGATGGGAGACAATTATACACAAAGTCTTAATAACCTTTTCATAATAGTCAGTGTTTGCTCCTGGCCACCCATGCCTATACCTCGTTCAATATCACAACATGTCATGCTTCACTCAAAGTGTGTGATTTTACACGCTTTGTCAGCTCTTGATTCCATAATCAAGTAATGGTAGTTTGTTTTGCCTTGTTTTTAATCTGACTCGGTCGTTATTCTGTATTTGTTCTTACGGTCCATCTCAGCTCACACCAAACTGGAGTGTTATATTTGTTTTTATTTGTTTCCCTAATCAGTAGCATTCATCTTTCCCTCTGTCTTAATCCTTAACAACGATTAAGAATTAAAAATAGCACCACTAGTAATAAATATAATTCAGCTCGTATTTACTGCAATTAATGACAAGTATATTTTACTTATCTTGGACCATGCAATTTTCTTTTTTTCATATAATTTTCAGTGGATGAAAATAGTTTTGACTTCTTCGGTCCTGACAAATTTTCCATCAGGATGATGTGTCCAAGTGTTTTTTTCCTGTTACGTGTACGGCAGAAAAGGAAGTGAACAGTACCAAATTAGGCCCATCCCACCTTGCGCTGATTTTTCTTTTCATTTGTACATAATTACCTGGTTCATAAGGGTGCGTTTTCCCTTCTAAAAGTCACTGGTTGCTGTAGCTGAGCTTGGCATTGGGAAGATTTTGTGTAAGTACGCATTTCCAACAAGTGTGGAGTTAACCTCTCATCCCCTTCCAAGAAGCTAGTCTGTGCAGCTACTTAAGTATTCGGAATCTACAAATTTATCCCAAATAATACCTCAGCTGGCATTAATCCTATCTGCTTTGGCCGCCACCTTATATGCAATAGATAGGGCATCTGTCCACTTCAGATTGGTTTGAATTTTAGATACGCAATTTTTCAAGCTCTGATTCATTCTTCCATTTTTACCTGAATGCTGTGGGTGAGAAGGGTTATGCCGTTGTTGGGTGATGTTTCATAAAACCT
The DNA here is from genome assembly GCA_011076525.1 of Nettapus auritus. NCBI lineage: Eukaryota > Metazoa > Chordata > Aves > Anseriformes > Anatidae > Nettapus > Nettapus auritus. The sequence continues at coordinate 58,864,487 of CM021797.1, read as the reverse complement.
TTTTAAAACCTGAGCTCTGTAATGGCTTCCGTGGTCTAAATCAAACTCTTCTGGGGTTCCAAACCGGCCACTAAATCTTTTAGTAAGAACCGTACCACGCTTACATCTGCCTTCCAGGCGGGGACAGTTGTTTCTTCAGTCTGCGCTGCCACTAATCTCTTCTGGGAGATTAGTAGCTTCTAACAAAATCTTAATCTGTTCAACATTCGCTGTTTGGGTGCCACTTGTGTTTCCGTGACTGTCCTATAGCGTGGCAGATAACAGAAGCACATTTCAAGTCTGTGTAGATGTTCACTTTCTTCCCTCATGCTTCCCCTCAGGCTTCTGTCAGGGCTGTCAGCTCAGCTGCGTGAGCTCTGTTTGTGAGAGAGAGGCTCTCTGCTCTTAGTACCTTGTTCCGAGTTACGTTGTCGTACCTTTCTACTCTCCTTCCTTCCAGATCATAAGATGATCCATCTACAAAAGGAGTCAAGTCTGGAGTTGGCAGGCGCGTATCTGTAAGGGCTGCACTTGCCTTCTCTTGATTTTGGGGTGACCTCTACACAGCCGTGATGTGGTCCCCTTCATCTGGTAACTGCAACAAGGTAGCAGGCTGCAAGCTGTTCCATCTTCTCAAGAGGGTGTTCTTTGCTGTTCTTTGCTGACAAAGCTCTCCAGCTTTCCTATAGGCCCCTTTAGGCACAGGAAGGCCGCTGTAAGGTCTCCCTGGAGCCTTCTCTTCTCCAGGCTGAACATCCCCAGCTCACTCAGCCTGTCTTCATAGCAGAGGTGCTCCAGCCCTCTGGTCATCTCCGTGGCCCTCCTCTGGACTCACTCGAATAGGCCCATGTCCTTGTGCTGGGGGCCCCAGAGCTGAACGTAGAGCTCCAAGGGGGTCTCACGAGAGCAGAGCAGAGGGGGACAATCACCTCCCTCACCCTGCTGGCCACACTGCTTTTGGTGCAGCCCAGGTTTTCTGTGTTTGTGCTTGGAATTGCTCCAGCCCAGATGAATGACCTTGCACTTGGCCTTATTGAACCTCACGTGAGGTGTCTACAGTCAGTGGTTGTCCTAACACAATCTTCTGATAATTTTCTTGAAAATCAGTGCAGCTGAGGCTGTTATTCTGACAAATCCCTGCATGCCTTTAGTAACGGGGCTGAACAGGAACCCACTGGGTGCATCCCAGCCCAGACCCCATAGGTCACTTCTGTCCTTCCTTGCACAAATAAATGGAATGGCTTACTGTAATTTGGCATCCCAAAAGTGGGTGCTTTCATTAAAGCTTTCTTCAGTGTTACAAATATTTTGTCAGAATCTGAGGTCTGTTACAGTGCTTCTTTGGTGTCTGCTGTTGCACAGGCCACCAGTGGTGCAGCTATTTTGTAAAGGACTGATAACCAGGATCCGCAAAATCCCACAGCACCTAAAAATGCTCTAATCTGTTTCTTTTTTATAGGCTTGAACGTATATTGAATATGTATTATTCACTCTGAAGATGTTTTTCTGCCTCTTTCAGATAATGCTTATCCTATATATTGCACTTCTTTACAAAATACTAATTTAGCTTGGGGAACTTGGTGGCCTCTTCCAGCTAAAGCAACCAGCAAGGCCTTTCTATCCTTTACATGATTTTCCCTTTTTGAATTAGCAATTAGCAAATGAACAGCATGCTGAGTCGGCACGGGGTTATTTGGAAATGGAATACTCTGCTTGTCTGTAACTAAAATCTTTGAAAATGTTGTAGTTGATCCTGCAAATCCAAATTATTTGTTGCCCCTCTCAAGTAAAGGCAAACATATACTGAGAATCCTTATGTATTGGAGTACTGAAGAAAGCTGCATAGAAATCAATTACAGAGAAATATTTCACATCTGCTGGTTATTACAAGGTTAATGGATCAGAGACTACTGGGTGAGATATTACTGCCTATTTATTAGTTGCCCTTAGGTCTTGCACAAATCTCAAAACCAGCTTTCCCTCTGAGTCAGGCTTGGACTGATAATATTGCTGTGTTACCAGGAGATTCACAAGGGGTTAAAGTTCCTTTCTTCAGAAACTCTTCAGTCATCAGCCGTATTCCCTCTAGCCCCTTGTGGCAACAGGTATTGCTTTATGGAGGGAGGTTTCCTTCCCTTGGGTTCCAATTTAACTGGGGTTAATGGCTAATCATCCCACCTCCATCAAACTCCATGCCCACAAAGATCTCGGTGCATCTTTCCTCTCCTGAGGGATTTTGTTTATTGTCTCCTGGCCTACAAACATCACTCTTAGCACATTTTTCCTGCGGGAAGTTTTAAAGTTGTACCTTCAGGGGCACGTCGCAATTCTGCTCATAATTTGTACAGTAAGCCCAATAAGTCCCACCATATTAAGTTTGCAGGCACTGTTTGTAATAACAAAAGAAATGATCTACTGATACCAGGCCTGTTTGTACCATCACATCTTCTGTCTTTGAAACACATCTCTTCTTTTCTGCTATACCTGCTATATTTACTTGCCCTCTTACCTTGGAGCTTGCTGGTTAGGGGGGAGTAAGTTGCCCTACTGTCAGCTAAATAGGAATAAGCCTTATTTCCAATTTTATATCTAATACTGGTTCCTTGGGTCTGCCTGGGAGCTGTATTTCTGTTTCAGTTTCCACTGAGGCCTGTGCGTGGTATCTATCTGTGCAGAACTTCCTCACCTTGTTGGCCCTCACTTTTGGCTTCCCTAAACTGTGGTCTGCATCCCCTTCTTGGGATGGCTGGGCTTTCTCTTCTCCAGTCTCCTGGTCGCTTGCAGTAACTGCAGCAGTCTGGTGTTAAATCAATCTCTGTGCTGATTGCTGCTCCTCTGATTTCTGTCATTCCTTTGCCTCCCCGTAAAATCCCTCCTAAGTAAGGCTGCTGCCAGAAAACTTGCCTTTTCCTTCTGCTGCTTCCTCCTCTGTCTAGTTTTCTCTTTGTCTCTTCCATTACACACCAATGTGGCCATGCTCATTACTTCTTCCATTGATTTACCTTTCCGTACTGGGAAGTGCGTAGTAAAACGTTTCTTGGTACCTGGGGCTGCTTGATGTACAAATAACGAGACAACCAAGGGCCTGTTTTTTTTTGACTCAGGATCTATTTCCCCACACACTTGCAGCTGTTTCTCTAACATAGTTAGCAAAGCGGAGGGATGTTCCTCTGGCTCTGGCTGAAAACATTTTACCTTGGTCCAACTTACTGTTCATTTTGCTGCCTCTGTTGCAGTTTTTAACCTGTTTTTACGTGTTCTGGGTGCGTCAACCCCAGCCTGTGTCAGGTAATTCCCACCTGGTTCTTGTTCTGCCCGTGTGGTTCCATCGTGCTGGGCTGCAGCCCACTCTCTGTTCTTCTGCAAAATTAAGGTATTTTCCTTCATCCAGAGTAAACAAAGTATCTAGCAGCTGACAGACATCTGTCCGCGCTGGATCTTATGTCTACATATACTTCTAATCACCTGTAATACTTTTCCTGGGTCCTGGGTCTTCTCGTATTTGTGGCATTTGTTTCCACACCACTCAGTCTGCTGGACTGAAAGGCTCACGCACCGTGTGCTGCTGCTGCAGCACCCAGGGCAGGTGGAGGGAGCACGTCCTCCTTCAGCAGAGCTGTGTTAACAGGAACTGTCTGCGTGGAGCACAGAAGATAAATTTTTTCATCTTCCTGGTGTTCGTAAGGCCTCTGCTGGAGTACTGCGTAAGGCACAGGGGTCTGCTTGGAAAGCCCACAGACAAATTGGAGAGGAGTCAAAGGAGACCTAGAGACGGTGGAAACATGGCCTGTGATGACAGCTTGAAGACACTGTTCAAACCGAACAGCACTTCTGTTCTGCAGGGAGACTGGCACGCACTCTTCTGTTGTGAGAAAATCGATAAAAAGCTTTACTGTGGTCCTGTTCTTTGTCATATAACAAGAAACAATATGTTTAATTTGATGTGAGGGAAGTTTCGGGGAGATCCTTGGAAAATGACACTCTGTGAGAATAGTTAGTTTTGGCAAAGCTTGTTTCCCGTCTTTGAGGATGTGTAAGGTGCCGGGATTTTTATTTATTTATTCCTTTTGAGCAAGTGGGATGGCCTTGTCAGGGGTGATCTAGGTGTGCTTGAGCTTGCTCCACAACAGGGAAAGCTTTTAGAATGAGTGGTTGACCTTTTTGACATCTTCTCTATCAATTTACTATTTTCTTTTTTAGAAATCATGAACACTTTCTGCTCTGTTTGCAGCATAGACATCGATTTTTAGCTTAGAGGTGATGTGCAGTGAATGGAAGATGTGTGTGTATTTTATTTAGCGTCAGGTTTTCATAAATACATTATTGTTATTTGGAGCACTACTGGTTCGTTTTCTTGCGTTTTTACTCAGCTTTTTGACTTTTTCTTCCCCACATTCTTTGCTTGCTTTACTAAGATTGCGTGTTTGCTTTTGGTTATGTTGACACTAAATTACTAGCACTGCATTTAAGATTATCTGAGTGATACAAGGAGTCATCAGGCAGACCAGAGCTAGGAATTTTGGTTTTAAAAACAAATCACCTGAAAAAAAAAAATGGATATACATGTTCTAGTAGTTTAGTACTTTTCTTGTCCTGGTCAGAAGACAGAGGGATCAAAATACATTGCTCAGATTGGACTTCATCCACAAGTTCAGCATCACTGTAGCAATGCTGTCTTTTTTTTCTTCTTTTGTTTCCCTCTTCAGCTGGTGTTCTCATCAGTTTGTCCTGTCTAGAACTTGTTTCAAGTATTGAGAAGAAGGGAAGAGGTTTTAGCAACTTTGTGTTTGATGCAGAGCACTAAATTATCTTTAAACCTTAACAGTCTGATTCACTTCTTATTCTTTAGCCGTGTCCAACACGGTGCCATTGATTTGTTGTCACTGTGACTCTGTGACTGCAGTAGGGAAATGAACCAGCTTTAACTGCACTGTGCTGTTGCTGTGTGACTTGCTGAACTTAGGGAAGTGCATGGGAAGGGCATATTTAGAAAAAGAAAGGTATGCTAATAGAAGCAAAGGTAGCTCGGATGTTATTGTCAATAGTACATTTCTGTAAGATGTCTTGATATGTTCTGTGATTTGTTGCAGAACTGTAAAAGCAAGTAGTTGTCTTGCCTTCCAAAGGTACGTGTGAAAAGTCGGGTTTCACCTTACAGTATTTCTTGCGTGATGGGGGAGACAGGAGTCTTGGGATGAAGTTACTGAGGGCAGTTTCCTGACAGTCAGGATGTTTCCTGAGGGCAGGTGCCTTGACACTCACCCTTGCCCTGGGGCCTAGCACGCCCAGCAAAACTTTTGTGAATAGTGTTTAGTTGTTTCTAGGATTGCTCTACGTCCCTGAGTATGTCTGTATGTGTTATGGAGAGGGGTAATAATCTTACGAGTTGTGCACTGTTTGAATACAAAGTAAAGTAATTGCAGGATGTTTTCATTTCCTATGCATTTATCCATTTATCTTGCTCAAAAGTGTCTGTGTTTGTTCTTTAACAGACTTCTGGCATGTTTCATCATCTCCGTCTTAAACTGTGTGGTGGTTTTACTCGGCTGGGCAGCCGAGTTCCACCACAACCGCTCTCTCACTCCCCCTCCTCAAAGAGGAGCGAGGAGAAAATACGATGAAAGGGGCTCAAGGGTTGAGATAAGGACTAGGAGATCGTGCAATAATTATTGTGATGGGCAGAACAGACTCAGCATAGAGAGAAAGTAAGATTTATTGCTTATTACTAACAAGCTAGAGAAGTGAGAAACAAAGGAAAGAAACCAAAAGCACCTTCCCCCCATCCACCCTCTTCCACCTCCTCCCCCCGAGCGACGCAGGGGAACGGGGGAATGGGGGTTATGGTCAGTCTACAGCACTTCTTCTCTGCCGCTCCTTCTCGGTCACTCTTGTCCCCTGTGCTGTGGGGTCCCACCCACGGGATGCAGTCCTTGCCGAACTGATCCCGCGTGGGCTGCCCACAGGCAGCAGCTCTTCAAGAACTGCTCCAGATATGGGTCCGTACCTCGGTCCCCCACGGGCAGCAGCTCCTGCCGGGTCACCTGCTCCTGCGTGGTCTCCTCTCCACGGCCTACAGGTCCGGCCCAGAATCTGCTCCGGCAGGGGTCTTCCACAGGCCGCAGTCTTCTTTGGGGCACAGGCTCCACCGTGGTCTCCTCCACGGGCAAAACAGCGTGGAACCCTGCTCCACCGTGGTACTCCATGGGCTGCAGGGGGACATCCTGCTTCACCATGGTCCTCACCACAGGCCGCAGGGGACTTCTGCTCCGGCGCCTGGCACACCTCTCCCCCTCCTTCTTCACTGACCTTGGCACCTGCAAGGCTGTTTCTCACTCCTCTCACCCTCCCAGCTGCTGAGTTGCGCAGCGTTTTTTCCCTGTCTTAAATATGCTCTCACAGAAGCATAAAACAGCACTTATTGGCTCAGCTCTGATCAGCAGTGGGGCCCTTAGCAAACATGGGGCAGCTTCTAGATCCTTCTCACAGAAGCCACCTCTGTGGCCCCCCTGCTACCAAAACCTTGCCACGTAAACCCACTACAAACTGTTGTGGTGATTCACAAGCAGCACAGGCCCCTTTTTGTGAGGACAATGTGGGTAGCTAGGATTAAGACTATCAGCTCTTTCAAGTAAAGGTAATCTGCTTATTAGTAGGAACCCTTTCTTTACATTAATATGAAAGGTGTGGCATCAGCGTCTCCCGTTAACTTTGTAGGGACAGAAACTAACGCTGAGTTTTGCAATGCAGCTAGGCCAGTCTGTTAGCGAGTGGCTGCTAAGAGCAACGTCTATCACTTTGTAACCTCTAGCTGCGTGTTCCTGCTGCTTCCTTTCTGCTCTAGGGTAATTGTGTAATTGCAGACTGAGTTGATTCAGCTGGCTAATCAGACACCAATGTTGCAAACTCTTCCTCAGGATCAGCTACTTTCTCTGAGCGTAGCCGCTATATTCAGTGCGACAGGTACCCAGGTAAGGTAGACAATTAAACTGTTCCTAGCAATGGCAGCTTACCATAAGAACGCTGGTTATGTAGTGAGAAAAGTGGCACTGTCACATTTTTAACTCAATTTCCTTAATGGCTGTACAGGATGGAAAACGCTCCTTTCTGAGTCGTGTTCCTTGAAGTTCTTACATCTCCTTCCTGTACTCGGGTGCTTATGAGACATTTGTGTTTCTTTTTATCCAGTTGAGATTATGCGTGGATAAATGATGAAACCTCTTAAAAACTACGCAAATACTGCTCTGCCCTTTGTTTATCTTCTGTTGATAGATGATTCATTAGTTTGCTGAAGTAGAGTGGAACAACCTTTCATAAATGTAAAGCCACTGGAAGCTTAATTTCAGTATGCTTGTAATTAACAACTACTGTGTTTAACAGTTCATAGTAAAAAGTCACGTTGTAAGCATATTAATTTTATTAAAGGGTATTTTGGAGTTATTTTTTGATAATTAAGCTTCAATTAGCTGCTCAAAAGACTTGCACCCAGCCGATGGAAAAAATGGGCAGTTTTCCAAGAACTAATTTTCCAAGTTCATTAGGCACCATGATAAATAGTAGCATAAAACGTTTGAGTTTACATTTTCATGTTCTCTGTATATACAGTTCTTGTTAATACCATGAAAACTTTAGCTTTAAAACAGTTCTCTTTGAACAATACAATGAAAACAACTGCAGAGGTACCTGTTCATCTTGGAAAGAGATTTCTGCTGAAAAAAGAAAGCTTAATTTACAGAAATCTTTACTCCTTTAGCTAGTTAGATTGAAAGATCTTTCAAAGGAAAAATAATGGTCAGAAACAGGGGATGCATGGCATGAATTCACCTTTTATAATCTATTTCTGTCTTGGAACCTGTGGTCTATACTCTGTCTTCTCTACCCATGTTCATAAAACTGTAGTTCTTAAAGTTTGAAGTGTCTTTAAAAATGGTATTAGTCCTCAGCTAAACTTTCTTGCTTCTGTTCGTGAGGCAAAAGCTTCTCAGCTCTGTGCACTCAATAATAGTAACCACTTGAATTTTTTTTTTCTTAATCATTTATTTTAGAAGTTAGATTCCCTTTGATAAGTTAAAATTACTGAATTCTACTCGTGATTTTGTATTTGGTTTGCACGGTATGAAGTCATACGTTTGGAAAACTTGGTGCTGAGGATACTGTGTCAACAAACACAGTAAGAAGTTTCTAGCATTATGCTTTTTTACCTAGTAACTTCCATGATTTTCTATGATTTTACTATTCATGATTTTTCTTTGATTAGATGTGCACTTTGATGCACTTGATTGATTCCTTAGACACAAAAGCTCAGTGAGGTGAGTTTTTGTGTAAGGGAAACTTAATTTAAGGCCAAATTTATCACATATTTACAGATAACTAATTAGGTTTAACACATGGAGTTATGGTACCTAAATTTTTAACATGTTGTGAAAATGTATTTATAGTTGTGGGGGCTTATTGTTTTGTTGGTTTTTTTTTTTTTTTAGTCGTTGCCTCTCTTTCTTTTCCTGTTCCTGCTGAAATGGAAATGTTTAGCACGAGAAGTTTAAAGGAGTCCTTTTTGGATGCACAGCCTGAAACATCTATCATACACTTGGTGGAGAAACAGTAGGGAAGTGTTAAGATTTTTGTCTGAAATCCATCACACAGGGACTCAATAGTAAAGGAGATAATTACACAGAAATATTTATTTATTTATTTATTTATTTTTCTGGTTGGATCCTTCAGTATTATTTATTCTAAAGCAGCTTAGAATTACAGATTTGTAGAACAGCCCAGGTTGGAAAGGATCTTAAAAAGTCATCAGGTCCAACCTTTCATGTGAAAAGGGAGCCGAGTGTCTTCATGTCTTTCCCATCCGTTGTCCTACAGAATATTTATTCCAGAAAGTTGGCAAAAACAAATCAACAACTTGGTCGGGCACTGGGTTTTGTCAGGCTGAAGTGTCGTGCAGGGATTTAATTTGGCTGGCTTTAAGTCAGTTGAACTACCATCTGATGCAGAATTACGGGCTGTCACAGATGTGTGCGGACACACTGAAGATGGTGCTGTGCAATTAGTTGTGCTCTGTTGCTTGAAGGTAAAAATGACTTGCTTACAAATCCCGTACAGGAGAAAAATCCACGTGTGGTTGCACCTATCAGGGAAATAAAATTGGACGGTTTGGGTTCAGCAGATCGAGCGCGGTCTGAGAGCCAGCTCTGTCTGCTGGAGGACTTCTGCTGTTCCGAGTATTATAGTTTTGAATTTTCTTTTCACTGTGGTCATTAATTAGTCTGTGTGAGCACTCATTTCCAAGCAAGAGCTTGACATTAAGGAGCTATGTCTGGAAGATACGATAAGGCCATCGATGCTGAATGTGACTGGGTGTTGATCCTTAAATAGGACGTGGCCTAGAGGCCCAGAAAACCGTTTGGGACCGTCTGGAGGGTAGAAAAGCCCACTAATTGCAGTTATCACTTGAAGGGGTGAAGCAGGAGGCACTGGCATCCCTTCCAGGAACTGAAATGGAAAGAAGCGAGATGAGAGAGCAGAGCAGGAGCTGGGCTGGTTTTGTGTTTGTTTTGTAGAACTGCACATCCTCCAACCCTGACCCTTGCCCATAGGAAAACAAAAGTAAACTGCATCCACATCATTAAACTTGCGTTTTCTTTGGGGGATGCGGAAGGGCATTTCAGTCTGGCACCTAGGGGGAGGGATCGGGCAGGGAGCTGAGGGGAAGCACGTGCACACTGGGTGTGCAGGAGGACACGGTGGAGTAAAATTTCAGGAATTAAACGTGGTAACCAGTGGACCCCCTGTCTGCCAAAAGTTGTCTGTCACGGGCAGGAATTCAGTGAGCAGGCTTGGGGTAGGGATGGTTTTGGCTTTCTGCTGTATTTACACAGATTTAGGAATTGGAAAACAATTTAAAATTCAGGACAATTAAGCTGCCACAGTATCAGTGTGTATCAAGGGAATGAAACTGAATTAAAGGGTGATGAAGGTATCATTGAAGAGAGTTGTAGCGTTTTATGCAGCAGTAGTGTATTTTAACCAGCAGATAAGGTGATGCCTTAAAGGAACCATGTTGTGCAATCAAACTGGAGTACGGGTAGTATTTGCTACTAAATTCTGTTTAGTGTAATTCAGTACATCTTCTTTTTACTACTGTGAGCTCTGAAGAGGAATCGTTTTACACGGCATTTTTCAGAATCCTTTTATAGCTGGCACTTCTGTAGCTAGTGCAGGCTAAAAATAAAAAATAAAGGAGAAGACCTGGTCCTTGAACACTTACCGTTGGTGTGACTTCTTGTGGGCCTGCTTGGAGTGCAACAGCTTTGTCAGCACCTGCTTTTCCCTCTAGTGGCTCCCTCTCCTTACTGTTTCTCTAATAAGCCCATATACAACACCCGCAGACTCCTCACTGGCCTTTGCAGCTAGAGATGCATACTGTGTTGGCTACAGCATGACCTCAAATGTTTTCAGGTATTTTTTTTTTTTTTCCCAAAGAATATTGTTTGGGCAGAAACACTGTCCTTGCCAAGAACTGAATCAAGCCGGCGTTGTTTTTCTTTTTGAATTGCTGCTGCTGTCTCATGCTGGACTTAGCAGTAGGTCTGTGATTTGTTGTGGACTCCCAGCTTTTGGTAGGATGGCAGTTGGAAGAAAAATGATGCAAAGGCTTTCTTACTTGTGCTGGCAGCTGGATTAGCAACAGCCTTTCCTGTTCTAGGTTTGCTGTGCTCTTAAGTACTTTGTGCTCTCGTTTCTCAAAGTTAAGGTGATATTTTCATAATTGAGCATATTTATTTCCCACTGTAGCAAGGATTGGCTAGTTTAAAGTGATTTATACTGCCAGCCTCAGCATCCCTTCTTAGTATTACCTACAGTCAGTCTGATGTTCATCCAAACATAGCACAGATCACGTTGCCTTGTTCTCTTCAGAGATTTTTGTTACTTAAAAGGTTTGATCTTCTGTTTCCTGCTGGCAGTAGGAACTCAAGTTCCCTACTGCTTTAGTAGCTTGGAGTTGCAGAGAATCATCAGACTGATTTCTTTTTCTAATGGCTAGAACTACACTGCAATAGGAATATCAGATGCCAAGTCTTTCTGTTTAGTGCTTTCTCCCTGCTTGACCAGAGATTATGGTATTTTTTGGATGTTGATCACAGCCATCTCCTTGCTTTGTGCTCAGAGTCACTGATCCAAAGAAGTGAAGGCAGGAAACAAGCACTGTTTCATCCACATTTGTCTCCCATGTCGCACTGATGCCCTGATGGGAAACCCTCATTCACTCTGGTGACGATCAAGCACAGGTTTCCAGGAGGATAGGGTCCGTGCAGACTCCTCAAGGATGGTAAGGAGTCCTATATAAGAAGAGACTTGACTTTTTCAGAGGGAGGAGAAAAGGGGGTAAATGGTGAATCTTGCCAGCAACTGCAGAAGTTGGTGAATTTGACTTTTCCATATTATCACTGTCAGATCTTTCAGGAATGGTCGACCCCCTCCTCATTCCCAGGAGGCCTTAAAGTGAAGGAAATTATTTGAGTTAATGGGTATTATATTCTGATCCTTTACTTACTTTAGAAATCTATTTTTGAGACTAATTGTCCCATTTACTGCAAAGGTGATAAAAGTATTGTTCTTCTGTTTGTTCCCTCTTTAGGACAGTTTAATACAAGAAAATGGATAGTTCATCTTTTCTCTGACTGCTTTCATGCTTCCTAGACCTCAGTGGTTTCCTTTGGACACATCAGTACTTCCAGGTTTTCTTGAGCACATTGCTTGAGATTATCCCTAGTGCTTCTACTTAAATGATGAGAACATGCAAGTACTGAGTGGGAGGACTCTTTCGTGTTTTGCAGGCTGTATTCCTTTACATGTATCCTGATGTTATGATTGCCTTTTCTCGTCGCAGGATGACTTGCAAATTAAAGTTCGTTTGTGGTTACAGACTGTATTCACATTTAAGTCTTGATAGACCTTTTCAATCTTTTTTACAACAGTACTTCTGAGGAAGGACTGAATATAATAAAAACAACAGCAGCTTATGAGCCTGCTGTAAAGTTGCAGGTAATTCTTTCTTTGTTTTGCAGGCTGTTACAGCACTCAAAACCTTGGGGTATGAAATGTGAATTCTGTGTTAAATACTATGAATACTTTGTTGGGGTGTAAAATGTGAATTCTATGCTTAGTTTTCTTGTATGACACTGATTTGCTCTGCTGATTTACTCCACCATTCCATGCCCCCTTCCCCAAAAACTGATGTTCTAGTGCCCTTATTACATTTTATTTACTGAATTGAAAGGATAGGAAAGGTCTTCCTTTCTGATTCAGAGTAGAAATGAGAACACCTTTCTTTACTTTTTGGAGTACGGACTGGGAGAAGAGCTCACTGAGAGCTACCCTGCAGAGGACTTGTGGGTTCTGGTGGATACACAGCAGTGTGTGGTTGTAGCCCAGAAGGCCAACTGCATCCTGGGCTGCATCAACAGAGGGGTGGGCAGCAGGTGGAGGGAGGGGATTGTGCCCCTCTGCTCTGCCCTTGAGAGGCCCCACCTGGAGTGCTGCGTCCAGCTCTGGGGCCCCCAGGACAAGGAGGATGTGGGGCTGTTAGAGTGGGCCCAGAGGAGGTCCACAAAGATGATCAGAGTACTGGAGCACCTCTACAGTGAAATAGAGCTGAGAGAGCTGGGGCTGTTCAGCCTGGAGAAGGGAAGGCTCTGGGGAGACCTCACTGTGGTTTTTCAATACTTGGAAGTCCTATAAAAAGAATGGAGTCTTTACTTGGTTAGGTAATGATAGGACAAGGGGAAATGGTCTTAAATTAAGAGAGGATAGATTTAGACTAGACATTAGGAGGAAATTCTTCACTATAACGATAGTGAGGCACTGGCACAGGTTGCTCAGAGAAGCTGTTGATGGCCCATTCCTGGAGATGTTCAAAGCCAGGCTGGATGAAGCCTTGGCCAAGCTGTTCTAGTGGGTGGCATCCCTGCCTATGGCGGGGGCTTCCCTGGTGGGGGGGGCAGGGGTGGACGTAGATGATTTTTAAGGTCCCTTCCATCCTGAGCCATTCCATGATTCCTACGGCTAGCAAATAACCCATGCAGACTACAATTCATCTAATACTGTATTTATAATTCTTGAAATACGCAATCTCAAAAGCACGTTCTAAATTTTGTCTAAGAAATGAGTACATAAGTAGGACGTGTTTTGTTGTGGGTTATACCAATGTGACATACTAATATTGTCAGCTGTTGTGGTGTGTAGGTTTTGTTACTGCCCATGACTCATCTAGTTGGGTGCAACTTCTAGAAGAGTCAAGCATTGCACGCTACTATTTCCTCATCTTTTGCAAGACAGGTTAAAAACAGCAAAAAAAATGTCTCTCAAATATGATGACTTCTGACGAATAATATTTTTTTTCCCTCTCTTTACAGATATTTTCCAATTTATCCCTGAATGAGCGCTGCCTTTCAGCATCATTAGTGTGTAAATATTGGCGTGACCTGTGTTTAGATTTTCAGTTTTGGAAGCAGCTGGATCTCAGTAGTCGTCAACAGGTATGAAGGCATTATTGGGGAAAAATTGTGTTTTGATGACTCAGAATTTGTTCTCAGAACTTGTACTTCTGACCAAAGGCAAACAAAAGAAACCCATTAAGTGGTGGTACCTGTGCTTTCAATGAGTTTCATAAGAGAGGCTGAAAATGTCAGAACCCTTGTATTAACTGTTTTGACTGTAGCTTCCTTTGATTGTTGTTGAACGGCGTGAGCACAAGTGCTGTTAGAAGTGGATTGTGGGTTACGTGTCTCAGGTCTACATCAGGTAGTGCTAGTTACATCCGTAAGAGCTATCAGATCTTATATTGATTGAGAGATGTACTTGTAATTTTTGAGGATGCTTTAGTTTGAACAATGGTTCTCCAGTTGGTCCTTGCTCTGTTTGCTTTAACAAGTTTTGATGATGCCACTGATGTCTTCTCCTACTGAGAAGACAGATTTTGTCTTTTTTGATATTTTTTTTAGCCAATCCTAGGCTTAATATTTCTGGGATTCATGGATTTTGTTTAGTAAGATTCTTACAGAGCCTAGACTATCCTGTTTGGAAAAGTTGTTTAAGGGTGCCTGTGTTGTTTGTTCATCTAGGCTTCTTGTTACTTTGTTAATCACAGAGGTTTGTAAAAACATTTTCTTGGGAGTTTTATGAAGATAATGGATGCAGGGGAATGACCATTGCAGGTTCCCATTTCAAGAAGCTTTTCATCTGTGTTGGTCATAGAATGTACGTGGGATATTATTTTCAGATCACCAATTCATAGAAAACCAGACAAGTTGTCTTGCTTGTAGAGTTACTAATTAACATAATTCTGAAACACTGTGGAAAAGTTAAGTATTAGATTGATTTTTGTTAAGTGACTCCAAAGCACACTTGGACCAGGGATCCATTTTCTTTTGTTGTGAAAGTACTATGTGTCAAATTATTTCCCTTTTCATTGTCTTGAGACGTATCTTCATTTCTACTACAAAGTTTTGTTTTGTTTTTAATATTTTTGGCTATTAGATGTGTTAGGATTTCACTGAATTTTTTCAATTTTGACATTGCCCTAAGAAACGTATCCTGCCAATTCCTCAATGAGCTCTTGAACAAGGTTAAGCACAATTATTAACTCAATCCTTGTGTGTGGAATGCTTGGTGGGTTCTTGTGCGCGTGTGTGGGAGGGCTGCTGGAAGAGATATTGTATGTGTTTTTTTATTTGTTTGGTAGGTTTTTTGCCTTTTTTTTCAGTTTGTCATATTTTCTAGCTAACAGCTGTCTGATGAAATAAAAAGAAAACAGATCAGACTTGCTGCTAATGGAAAACAGTTTGAATGCAGCAAAGAAAGTGTTTGTTTCTTGACTATATAAGAGAGAAAAGTGGAAAGGATATATGTTCCTCTCTGTTGCTGTCTCCAGGCTTTAAGCTAAATCTCACCTGTGCTAAATGGCAGATAAGTATTGTATAGTTTTGTTAGACAGACTTTTTCATATATCACCTCAGGTGTTTTGAAATTAAACTTCTTTTCAAAGCAGGGGAATTTAATGTATTTTGTCTTACCTGGTTTGGTTTTGTTTGTCTTGTTTTAACTTACACGCTTCAGCATGAGGAATATCTTACCTTTCTTGCTTGCTTTGTTGGGCTGGCGTCTTCTAAAATTATTGACATGTTAGTTAACAATATGTGCAGGCACAAAGCAGATGGAGTCTTTGTTCTTCAAAGGAACTCTGGGAAAATAGTGGCTGTATCTTTGATTTAATGGTCTTTCATCTGCTAACATTTAAAATGTACAAGTATTCTATTTTTAAACTGAGCAAATCACTGGAGGAAATGTCTGGTTTTGAAACACCTTTCTTTCTGTTACGGTGTCCTTCCTTCTCTTCTCTTTTGTTCACTGGTACCTTGGGTTACTGTTTTCCATTGTTAAGAAGTGCATTGTCACCTGCATCACTGGTATTTCGTGGCTGGCAAGCAGTTTCTGGATGATTGCCAGGGCCTACATAAAAACTTGTTGTATTTCAGAGACACATAAATCTTTTACTCCTCTGTAAATGCTACTTTAAGTAAATAGAGTGCTGTTACAGAATCCTTCTCTTCTAAAGAGTGCAACTCATTTCCTATAGAATGTGAAGAGGACTACTAGCATTGGATCATTATTCTTTAAAGTTAGCTCTAAAATTGGTTATAGCAATTTGTTCCTCATAAAGCGTATCTTTCCATTATTTCAGTAGCATATGCAAACACGTCTTTGAAACAGTTTTGTGTTAATGGAATAAAAGATGCTTATAGATGAAGTTAAATTTGAATATTTGGTTTTGCTTGCAGGTCACTGATGAACTGTTGGAAAAGATAGCATCGAGAAGCCAGAACATTACAGAAATCAATATTTCAGATTGTCGCAATGTGTCTGATACAGGAGTATGCATATTAGCGTGTAAATGTCCTGGACTCCTAAGGTATACTGCTTACAGATGTAAGCAGCTTTCTGACACCTCCATCATTGCAGTTGCCTCTCAGTGTCCACTTCTTCAAAAAGTGCACGTAGGCAATCAAGACAGACTCACTGATGAAGGCCTAAAGCAGGTAACCACCCATTCCACACGTTACTTTTGTATGTTTAGTCCTTCAGCTTCATAGCAAATACAAACAGGGATATGGAGGAGGAATGTACCTGTTTCATGGATTTAATAGGGGCATACATTTTCTAGAGACCTTATATACTTTTTTTTAGAGACAGAGATCACATCCTTTCAAAGTGAAATCTCCAGTTTACATCTGGCTCATGGAGTTTTACTAGACTTAGTTACTGTTTGGAACCAATGTTAAAATAGCATTCTTTGCAACACAAAAGCAAGTGATAGAGATTTTTCAGGTATGCAAAAAGATTTCATTCTTCTGTTAATAGTGTGTAGGGTCAGCTATGAAGTAGTTATATTAAATCAAATATCCTATTGATGGTCTAGTATGCAGGCATTTTTATTTGCTTAAATATGCGCTATAAATTATGCAGTTCTTATGTGCTGCTCTTAGCTTCTTTTTGTTGACTGTAGTTAGCAATGTCATTTTGTCATGTGTATAATTATAACCTTTCTTGTTTGTATATAGTACTTAAAAATCTGCACATAAAGATCATTTTTAAAGGGGGAGGGGACAACACAAAAATCTGAACTCCCAACACTTTCTAGCTCAGTTAAATCCTATAGTTTTTCTTTAATTTTAAATACTTGCTTTGATTTCATTAATTGCAGCTCGGTTCAAAATGCAGAGAATTGAAAGACATTCATTTTGGGCAGTGTTACAAGATCTCAGATGAAGGAATGATCATTATAGCTAAAGGCTGTCTGAAGTTGCAAAGAATATACATGCAAGAAAACAAATTAGTAAGTACATGTCAAGTTTTTTTTTTTGTTTGTTTGTTTTTTTTCCCTATGGTATTTTCATTGTCAAAGCTTTCTCTTTTCATCAGTTTAAAACTTCTGTCTGAATTCACTGCTTTTTGGCAGTGAGCTTCTTACAAATTTCTTTTAGCTGTAACAACTTCGGTTCTACGGAGATAGCTCAGAAGGTGACTTGTAGTACATGTTAAACTAATGCTATTCCAGACACATAGGAACTTCTGCTTTTTGACATGATGTTCCAGGAATAACAGTTTGGGAGATGTTTGTGTAGGAGAATGTTTAGTTCATTTTGGTATCAATGAAAGAAACACTTCAATATTTTTCTACAGTACAATATAAATTTATATAAACTTAAAGATTTCAAGAAGTTGGGTTCTTGACTACAAATAATACAGTAATGATCTTTTCTTGAAATACGACACTTTCTTATCAGGATGTAGTGTGTCCATATTAGTAGGAAGAAGTTGTTGTTGAGGGGTAATACAAGTATCTTTTGTCCTAATTGTAGTAAGTGATCTCTGAAGTGGTGGTTTCTTATGTTCTGAACCAGTTTCTACTAAATGATTTGGTAGAGCATTTACTCTATTTATTTATTTATTCTTGCATGTAAGTAGAAGAATTTGCCTGCAGCTGAATTCTTAACTTTCAGCTCATTGTCAGGGCTGTAACCTTCGGTTTGAAAACTGCTGAAGTGGAACAAATAAGTTCTATATGCTGTTTTCTAACGAACATTGTACACTGATTCATTTGATGTTTGGATTCAAATGACAAATATACTAATGCCTAAGGCAGTTCATTTGAGAAGGGCTTTTATTTCAAAAACAAAAATTTTTTTAAAAAAAATCTTTTTTTTTTTTTTTTTTTTTTTTTTTTTAACCAAATTGTAAGAATTTGAGAAACGGGAGATAGTGGCCAAAACAGGAATCTTAAAAAAGCTCG
Organism: Nettapus auritus; assembly: GCA_011076525.1. Classification (NCBI taxonomy): domain Eukaryota; kingdom Metazoa; phylum Chordata; class Aves; order Anseriformes; family Anatidae; genus Nettapus; species Nettapus auritus. The sequence goes on along the minus strand of CM021797.1, from coordinate 58,846,657 downwards.
CAAGTATAAAAATTGTGTTGTTCCTAGTCTCCTTCCTCCCTTGGTAACAAAACAAACTCTTCAGTCTGTCAGAAAAGGTCCTTGTAATATCCATTATGATACCTGGAGGGTGGGGGGGTGGGGGGGGGGGGGGTGCGGAAGAACTGAAAGGTCTGAGAAGCTTATGAGGAAAGCTTGCTACTACAAAAATTAACTTGGAGAAAGGTAGGGACATTTGAAATGTTGCATATTTTTTCAGTGAAAAAGGAATAACCTGTGCATCTTCAGGGTTTGCATGAAAGGTTATGCAATTTTATGTGAATATAAATTGTATGGTGTATATAAATAGCTACATATATGCATGATCACTGCAAAATATGTGGACAAGGTATTGATTTGGCCCTTTTTGTCTTAAACTTGTTGTTGAAGCTTATATTCTCCATATGGCCTGAAATCTAACCCAAGCTCTGTGGTTTTGTTATCCGAAAAGTAATTCTCCATTGCAATGGAACACAGGAAGGATCTTCTTATTTTTAAGACAACCAGGAAAGATGTTCTTCACTTAAGCTTTATTTGCATACACAGGTATTATTGGAAATGTAACTTGTCTTATTTCTTATGAAAAAATAAAAAATATTTACTCTCAAATGAATAGGATTTTATTATTTCATCACTTCTGAATGTCTGTCAGGTATCAAAATTCAGGCCTTGCACAATTTTTCATGAATTTAAGTTTAAAATTAATTTTATTTAAAGCTGCTGCCCAGTCTGAATTTTCAGAAAAAAGATAAATATTTGGAAAACTTTGTTTAGCTTGTTCAGCTTTGCTCAAGTTCCTGTTTGGTGCAGAATCTTTTTTAAAAAAAAAAAAAAAAAAAAAAAAAATGCTCTTGAATGATTCCACTAGACAGCAGTCTACTTCTACTTCTACTGAAGATGACAGTCTTTCCACTTGCTTGGGGCAGGATATTTTCAAATCTTGCTGTTGTGGAAGTTTAATGTATGAAATGATGAAACAGTTAACTTGATGAAGCAAGGCAATCTGTATTTGTTATTGTAAATTAACATTTTTCACCTTTCATATTAAAATAAAGATAAGAATTGTTTAATAATTTGTAGTTACCTTAAAAAGAAGTAATGGTTGCTTGCAAATGCTAATCGACTGCTTGCTTTATTAATTTCTGTGGGTTGTTTTTGTTTTCAAGACTGCCTGCTAGAATAAAATCACTGTTAATAGTTGCTGTGGCACATCTCATTTCCTACTCTTATATGTGATTTGCAGGAGTGTGTGCATATGTTTTCATCCTAAATCATTTTTCAAAATCGTACTTTTCTTGGTACAGAAAAAAAAAAGAATATTGTGCTTGACATACAGCCTTGGTGTGCTTATTTAAAGTACATAGATTGTCAGTCTGCTTAGAAAGAAGATACATTTTTCCCTTTGTAAATAGCTTCCACTCCTTCCATGTAAATTCTGTATATGAAGTCTGTATGATTTGTTTTTTTCTTCTTTCTCCCTTCTTCAGAGATGCTCAAAATCATGTGAATCTTGTGGGCAATTTGTACTAATTTTGAACTAGAGTGCATTACAGATGGTACATGATGGCTGGATTTTCATGTAGGTTTGTCTCAGGCTAATGGATTTTATACTTCAAAAATACATCTATCGAGAGGCAACCAGCAGCTAAATAATGCCTTTGTGAGTGTTACTTTACAGTGAAATGTGGATCAGTGAACACTGTTCAGTTGCTTCATCTGTTGCTAAGTAACTCCATTATCAGACTGCTGAGCAGAAACACAGAGAGAAGAATTTATGTTCTGATTGTTTAATATACTAGGCATTTCACAGAAAAATAAACCCCTTTCTTTTTTGAAATCCTGATTATGTAATGGTAATAGGTGAAAGCTACAAATAATAAACAGGTAGAAAGGATTTGTGAGGAGGAAGTTAAGTATCACAAGGCTTACAACACAAGGTTGTTTGCTTAACTGTTTATGATTTATATCTCTTCAAAATATGTTTATTTTTCCTCCGTCCTTTGAATAGAAGAGTAATTAAATGCAAAGCCTTCTTTCAGAAGCATACTGGCCAAATTAGGAACATAGCGAAAACAATTATATTTGCAGGCCTTTTGAAGCATGTCTGAAGTACGATGAGTTGTCTTTCCTTATCTGTTTCTAAAAAGTCTGATATAATCAAACTATCTCACAAATTCAGTGTAAAATGAAGAACGGATTATAACTTTGTCTAGACAAAGCTAGGGAACATCCTACCTGCTTGACTGATTTTTGTTGGGCTTCTGTGGTCTTGGCTGGAATTGAGTTCTATGAGTATAAATTTCATGTTTGCCACATCTAAATGATTACTGTGAGTGAAGCTGGTGGAGGATGAATTGGTTAATTTCATTGCCTGTTTTTTGTTTCTTTTTAACAACCTCTTTCAATCTTTCCACCCCAGAGTAACAGTATGTATCTTCAGTTGAAACATCAGAAAACTGTTCCACATTCATATGCAATATTTAGACTGAGAAATGGCATGGAGCTGTACTTTAATCTCAATTGATGATGAAAATAAACTCTTCTTCATTGCTGTCTTCTTTGGTGAATGGAACCCTAAAAGGATTTGACTTACTTGTGGAAGATGGAGAACAACTTAGTGGCTACTGTACACCTAAATAGAAGGTTTACCCCCAGAAGTAGTTTTATACAAGCTTCTCCATTTCCTCATTATGAATAGACAGAGATTTGGCAGCCACATTTTAGAAATGGGAGAATCCTTTTCCTCATAACTATGCAGATTATGCACAGTGAGTTCTTTCTCATTGCCTTTCCTTAGCCTAGTGGCTTAATGGCTAAAATTACAAAAACAATGGTTGCCAGAACATGGCGCAACCCCACGCCATTGTACAGGCTTGGGGCAGAGAGGCTCAAAAGCTGTGCAGAGGAAGAGGATCTGGGGGTGTTGGTCGATGCTCGTCTGAACATGAGCCAGCAATGTGCCCAGGTGGCCAAGGGGGCCAACAACATCCTGGCTTGTGTCAGGAATAGTGCAGCCAGCAGCACCAGGGAGGTGATTGTCCCCCTGTACTCTGCTCTGGTGAGGCTGCACCTTGAGTACCGTGTTCAGCTTTGTGTTCCTCACTACAAGAAGGACATCGAGGCCTTGGAGTGTGTCCAGAGAAGGTGAAGCTGATGAAGGGCCTAGAGGGCAAGTAGTATGAGTAGTGTTTTAGGGAACTGGGGTTGTTTAGCCTAGAGAAAAAGAGGCTTGGAGGTACGTTATTGCTCTCTACAACTGTCTAAAAGGAGGTTGTATTGGTGTGGAGGTTGTTCTCTTCTCCCATGTACCAAGTGATAAGATGAGGCAAAATGGCCTTAAGGTACACTGGGGGAGGTTTAGGTTGGATACTAGGAAAAAGCTCTTCACTGAAAGGTGTTGTGAAGCATTGGAACAGGCTGCCAAGGGAAGTGGCTGAGTCACCATCCCTGGAGGGGTTCAGTAGAAGTCTAGATGTGGTGCTTATGGGCATTGGTTTAGTGGTAGGCTTTGCAGTGCTAGGTTAGATGGCTGGACTTGATGATCTTACAGGTCTTTTCCAGTCTAAATGAGTCTAAGATTATGTGACTACAATTGGCATCCTATCAGCTTTTCTTCCTTTCTGGTAAAATGGTCTTGTGAAGTAGATGGTTTAAAGACAGATCATTTGTCTGAGAGTTCCTAGATAGACCATAACTGTCTTTAATGAAACTAACTTAGCCATGCTTCTAGTCCCTTGATTGTCTTCTAACTTTGTACAGGAACAGTGTCCACTTGAGGGGAGGACACCTTGCATTTCAAGATGAGCAAATTTTGGCTTAGTTAGCCAAACTGGTGTTTAATAGCCTAATAGAATATTTTCAAAGAGTCAAATACTTAACACGCCATTTTAAAACACAGACTGGAATCAACGTAGTATAAAAATCTATAGGACAAAATAAACTTAACTCTTACATTTTCTGAATAGTTGCATCATATTAAATACATAATTTATTCATCCTTATGTGTATTAATAATATTTTTTTCTTCTTTTTCCTCCTGTTCTTGTTTGGAAATCATTTCTCCTTTTTTCTTATGAATAGCTACAAACCATTTACTTCAGCAGTGTATCCTTTGTGCATGACAACAGTGCAAACATGTGGAGAGGAAAAAGTACTCTGCTTTGAGTTTAGTCTGGGCAAATTGCTTGAGGGGGAGTCAGACATATACACTACATCATCTGGTAATGTGAACTACTGAAGTTTAGAGTATATAGAAATCTCACTTTTCCACTGGTAAATGAAAAAGGGGTTGGGAGAAAAACATTCTTAATGTGACTTACTTTCTCCCTCACCTATTTCATTTTTTTAACATATAATTACTTCAAAATGTTGTTCTACTTAAGCGAAATTTTATAAAAGGTATCATTTTACCATGCTTCTTTGTGAATACTTTCCCAAGATACTTTCTAACTAGATTATTTGATTGTTTTGAGGTTTTGAAAAGAACTGTAGTTGTTCCAGACTTTTCCTTTTCTACTATTATTATTAAAAACTCATGTTCTCCTTCAAAGTGTGGTTAGACATTGAGCACACATAGGACTATTTACTTGCTAAACATATGAATACATATTGAATATGATACCAGTACTGAGTCTGGTCACTCTACTGTGTATCAGAGCTCTGGACAATGGTACTTCATTTTTGCTTTAGAAAGTTCTAATATAAAAAAATTTCATATGGATGACATTGTTGGTAGTGTGCGCTAATTGTGATGAAGTCTTTAGAGTACTTTAGTTTGTCAACCATACTGTTGACATACCAAAAACTACTACTGTACTGCAAAAATAATGTTCCGTGCTTTAAAACATATTCAGTAGCCAAAGCTAAGCTGAGATATGGGAAAATACGCTTTCATAAATGTTGAGACATCTGTTCAGTTTTAAAAACAGTCTTGAAAAGTTAAACTTTCAAGAAGCTTCCCTTTTGTTCCCTCTGTTTCTTTTTACAACATATTAAAATAGTTTGATAATTTCTTCAGAAATCTAGGTGTTACATACTTATTTGTTGAATAGGATTTTTGCTTTTGTTCTGAATTGTTGTATTTTGACTTAGTTTTTCAAATCCTGTTCTTAAGGTAAAGCATTTGTGCTGAGCTTGATGTTAAAAGGAGGGAGAAAAAGTTCTTATATGTTCTTATGCATAAATATGTGTTTTCTGTAAAGGCACTTGAACAGGTGTCAGGTTTTTATGTTTTATTTAAATATTTCTGTAAATAGCTTTGCAATAAACACGTTGCTTCATATTCACCCTTAGGTGGCGGTATTGACTTTGTAGTGGTAACAGGTCTTGAAATCCTTGGTACAGTGAATTGCCAACACAAAGTGCATAACTTCTGACAATTGTACTGCTACTAAATACCCTGTTTTCAGTTCATCTGTCAGGATCGCTAAGTTGTTCTTTTGTGTCTTCAGAATGTTAGCAACAGGTTTTATAATAAAGCTCATTCAACTAAATAGTATTCAACTTTTGCAGTACAGTTATGCATGTTCTTGTGGAAGTACTTCAAAAGGTTTGCTATGTGTAGTTCATTAAATACTAGCAAAGAGGAGGGAAAGAACTGGATAGAATATTGGGATATTGTGGGATATTTTACGTTTTTGTTTGTTTTTTAAATAGAATGAAAGCTAAGAATATAGGATGGAAATGCATATATCTGTGCTGGATATACTGAGTATAAGTTGAATGAATCAAAACTGCTGCTGGCTATCCTGAGTGAAACCCTAGAGAAAACCAACTCTACTGTTCCATTATATGCTTTTTACCTGTTGCTGGGTAAGAACACCTTCTGCAGTGATAATGCTGTTTTGAACTTGTCCCTTCTTAAAGGCCAAGGTCCTCTGGGGATGCATATTCAAGAACACATCCCAGGAAACCTCTGGCCAACTACTGACTATCTTTAGAAAATAAATCCTTTGTTTTCCTTTTTGAAAACAAAAAGTACTGAATCTAATTATATTATTTTTGTGCACTTCTGTCTATTATTGTTTTATTATTTAGTGCATTCATTTTATTTTTAATAACATAGAACAAAAATGCACTCAAGTTATTTTTCAAGGGTACGTTTCAGAGAGGCAAACCAATTCTGCTTAAGCCATTAATGTCAGGTATATTAGGAGCCCTTTAAAGTAATAATTTTAAAGTTAGTGCATAACACCGTATTTGGGATTAAAATGCAGCAAGTCCTCTTAAGTTATGCTGAAAGTATTTTTTGTGTATTGTTCTACAGATACCTTATTGCTGCAGAATGAGATTTTACTCAAGCGTTGCAAGCTGTTTTGCTTTGTTTTGTTCGTTATTTTAACCTTCCTTATTGTTTCTCTCCTTTTGTATGGTTTCCTCCTTAAAATATGTCTTAAATAGGCAAACTTTGTAAATAGGCAGGTGAAAGAAGTTTTTACTTAAGATGAATTCAGTGTTTGTGAAACTCTTCAGACTGACAGCATTGGAAACTGAAGTCTTCTTTGTGTCCACTAAACAGGTACAGCATGAGCAGCAGCAGTGCAAGCTTCACCACACTGCCCCACCAAAGCGCTGCAAACCCTGAACTAGAGACACCTCTGTAGCAAGGGTTAAGAGGCTTGTTCACTCTCCATGCTCACTCAGTCTTTTACTGTGGCTGCCATTGGGAGTACTCATTTGTGATAGTGGATAGATAGCCATATCACAAAAGCACCAGGATCTGGACTGAAGGCACCAACTTATTTCATAAAAACTACATGTCAAATGTTTAACTTCAGTTACTGCAGACCTGAGCCGCTGGTAGAAGTGAATGGCTCCATGTCTGATCACCAATTCCCTGAGTTTAGTCTTTAAATACTAGTGCAGCTTCTCTATACTATACTATGCAGAAACTAAATGTGTATAGACTGTAATTTTTGTCTAGAGTTAGTTTTGTACAATTTTCAAATGCTTGACTGTACATATAAACACCATGGCTTAATGTCAGCTGTACGATTTCATTACTTTGTACCTTTTTCTTTTCTCTATATAAAAAAATCAAAAAGAAAAACAAACAAAACAGAAAAAACAAGTAATACATTTAATGAGCTTTTTAACAAATTACTGGATGTTGTAAGTTGATTTGTCATGTATGAGTGCGTGTGTATATATTTTAAAAGCAACAAAATTTGAATTGTAATATGTATTGTATTACTTATGTTTTCTGGTTAGGTTATATGTGGTAGATTAAAAACAGCAGTTAAAAAATAAACAATGAACTTCTATTTTGATATGAAATTAGGTATTATATCACTGATATTTCTTCAGGCTTTTATTTGTATTACTACTTGTGATAGATGTTTCACATATGTATAAAAAATGTGTTTGTTTTTTTTCCATTAACTGTAGATTATCATGACAAACACTGAGGGTTTGAATCAAATAGGAACTTAAAAGTGCCTAATGCAGAACTTTTCTTCTACATTTTGGTCAACATTTCAACATAAGATAATTATTCATTTGATACTTGCAGATGATATTTTTGCATGTCATTTTAAGGTTAAATATATCTATATATCATTTAAATGGTATCAGCTAATGCCTGTACAGTAATGACTAACATGTTAAGGAACGTGAACATCAAATTTCCAGTGTACTGTAGTGAGTAATGTTTTCAATATATAAGATTCAGCTACTAAAAATACAAACATAATGGATGGAGGTAATGTGAAAAAGCCAAAAGCAAATTGCATCAAGGTGGGAGTTTTCAGTATCAGTCATTTTTATGCGCTCTCTGTAGTTACTGAGAGAGCCATTGTATAAAGTAATTTAAATACTTACAAAGACAATGGCAGTACAGAAATGAGTAGCATTTGTAGGGTATTTCTGTATTTCCAGAGCATGCAAGTTTTTTTAATTATTAAGCACTCTACCAAACTGGAAATAGAAACTGAAAATATAATTAGTAGTCAGACCGTAAGATGCATAAACAGTTTCTTTATTGTTGTGGTGTTCTGTTTAACTTGACCTGTTAGCATTTTATGTAAAAAGAATGAATGCAAGTAAAAGCAAATTAATAGAAAGTTGCAATAGCACTTGACTTCAAAAGAGGCTTTTACTGCAGCAATAAAACCTTTGCAATAATATGTAACTGCTATACCGAACAAGATATATGTGAAATTATATTTTTCTTGGATTCCAGTAATTAATAGATTTTATCTAATCTGGTTACTAAAGTGATATTTTTTTACTGAACTAAGCAAAATGTTTAATTTTCATTAGGTAGGGTAGATATATATAAATTTTAATATGTAATAGATCTTGAATTCAACTGGATTAGGCACTCTTTTGTTTATTTTGCTGCTTTTTGTTTTTGAATACGTTATTATAAACTTAAATTTGAGTTACAAATTTGTGACCAGGGATTGGTAGCTGGATATGGAGCCTTTTTGATTGCTTGATTGTGTTTAATTGCCTGGACTGCCATTTGAGTCCAGTAACCAAGAATTAATATACTTCTTTAATAACAAACAGAATTATGTGATACTAGACAAAAACTTTTTCACTTAAATGCGTGTTTTTATAGATTGTGTGTGTGCTGCTAGGTATTAAAGACACCTAAATTGAGTTGTAACATAACTAATTTCTTTAATTACTGTAGTTCTCACTATTTGATTATTTTTTTTTCCTTTTGCTTTGGTAGGGCTGAGGCGAGGGGAGGTGGCTGTGGTTTTATTTTTCAATCCAGCAATATCTTATGGCAGAAGGGAACACCTGCAAACTCTAGATGAATGACTTGTAGTTCTTCATTTGTTAAGTTTGTATCTTGACCCACGTTGTACTTGGTAAAAATCTTCAGCCATTCACTTGAGGTTAAGTAATAAATCAAAACTGATAATAATGCTTCCAGTGAGTTGTGATGCTTCTTGGTGAAAGAGATAGCAAGTATGATGCTGTGAAGCAAATTTTTAAAACTGTCAGTATCATTATTTAAAAATGCTGGTAATTTGCATCCATCAAAGATAATACAAATATGCCTTTATATGTATGGGACAAAGACAAGATTACATACAAATAATGAATGGCAGACAAGAATCTTTGTTTATATCAAATAACAGCAAATTCCGGTTGAAATATTTATCCTTATGAAGCTAGAAAAAATAAAATGTTGAATTTCTGAAACTGGATGCAAACACTGTTTCTCCAATGAACTTGACTGTAACTGTACATAGCTTAAAGCATGAGAGATCAAACCTCAAATTTGTAGTGGAGGAAGCTCTTCACATGCCTGCATTTCCTCTCCTCATGATGGCCAGTGTGGCCAATATCCGGGAACAAATATATTCCTTTTTGGATACCTTGAGGCGCTCTTTCAGGTAGTTCACCAGAACATTCCATTGTTAGCATGAATCTACAGAGCAAATTGAATGGGCATGGAGAATGAACTGCTGAAACTGTCCTAAATACTGTCTATTTAAAGACAGTCTTTTTCAAAACAGTGTTTACTGTTTTACTCAAGCTTTTGAACTGCAGCATCAGTGCTCCAGATACGTAATTTTTTGTATTTACAATAAAAAAAGCCAACAGCTTTTTCTTGTGGAATTATCATCCATATCTATACTTCATTTTGGTGTATTAATTCTACACACTTCTGTCATTCTAGAAATTTCAGTCTTTATTGCTTATTAATACTGTTATTACTATTAAAATTTGTTATTGTCTCTCAGCTGTCACTGTTCTTCTAGTCCAGACTGCTAATACATAATAAATTGTTCTTGTCTGGAATTTAGACATTTTGGGGATTTAGATTTTGTCTGGGATTACATAGGTACTGTTTTACTTACTGTATCTAGTTTTGAACAACCTGTTCTGGCTTTAAGAGCTATGGGCAGCTTTGTCCCCAGTGGTTTTCCCAGGTTCCTTAGCTTAGTGCTCCCGTGTTCCCCTGCCCCCCGTTTTGTATCTTAACACCACCACTGCCACCCTCAATATCTATTTTGAAGTTCCATCGTGCCTGTTCTGCATGAAGGCTTCCTAAAGATTGTCTTGCTGATGTGATCTTCAGTCCTCCTTGTGCTTGTTGTCCAGTTTCCTTGCACTGTTGTGTACAAATACTTTTTTTTGGTCTATGTAGAGTTTATAGCTTCTTCAGACATTATGCATAAGTTTCTATTTTGTAAAAAATAAATAAATAAATAAAAATAAAAATAAAAATTTAAATGCTAAGTTTTCTGAGAGTTTGGGAAGTAGATATCTGCCTTTCAGAGAGGTTAACTCATGAGTGTGTGCTCATGAGTTGGACTTGATGATCCTTGTGGGTCCCTTCCAATTCCCACGTTTCTAAACTGACAAAAGGAATGATTTTGTCAGTGAGATTGTGCTGGTCTTCCATCTCTTACCAGTTTGGTTAACTTATAAGAATGGAGTAAGAATGTTTTCTGTATAAACTGTGAAAATGTAAGTTTAAAAAAAATCTAGGTTACAAAATTATAATGAAAAAATGTAAACAGTGAATGACAAATGTATATTTGTTTTTAAAATGTTTTTCTGCTTAGGCGTAGAGAAAATGTCTGAGCTGTGTATAATCTGATCTGAAACACAGTAATGACATTTTGAAGGATAAACAAAAATGGTTGCTACTGTTAATATTACCTAACTAGTATTTAAATATCATAACAGCACTGGTATTTGGAGGGCTAATTTAGACAATAAATAAGAATAAGTTTGTTTCTTTTAGGTTTCAGAGTGCTTAACTGAGAATGAATCAAGTTCATAGAAATAAACACTCTGAAATGAACTTGCCTTGCTGGTAAGGGATTAAAATAAAAGGCTTGTGTCACTTGATACTCATACAGCTCTGGAGAGCTGAATGCTGTGGAGGGTGGGAAAGCATCTGTGAGCTCTCCAGCTATTTGCCTGCCATCTGCGAAAACCAATCACGAGCTGTGGGCTGTTATGCAAAAAGAGGTCTATCCACCCAGCAGCTTGCTGCTGTTGCAAGGAGCCAGTGGCAGAAAGCTTGCTGCTTTCTTCCCATCTCTGCCCTGTTCTTCTGACTTGGGTGATCTCAGCGTACAGGGTGAGGGGAGTTAGAAATGACTCCTGCTGGGCTGGGGAGATGAGCTCACTGCACAGTGAGGTTAAGAAGGTAATAGGTATGCTCAGCAGCAGAGCTGATGCAAGGGCATGAGCATCTGTAAGGGTAAGCAGGCACAGGCAGCTGTGAACTTGTAAGAGAGCTTTACTGTTTCATCAACACCACTGTCAATACTGAAAACTTCCCTACATGAAAAAAACAACTGGATATAAGTCTTTAAAGTGACAGTATAGTTCTCATTGTTTGAAAATGTGGATTTCTAAATAGCATCTGAGGATTTCTGTATTAGGCATTTCTGAAGAAAGTCTTAATAAGTACTTCCGAAATTTCTATTTTTTTAGGTTTCAGAACAGCTGCATGTGGTACCATTCTTGTCTGGTTTTAGGACTACTCAGTACATCTCAGAACATCTTAGAAAATTTCTTTTTCCTATAAAGAATATGTTAATGTCTTTTTTTTTTCCTTTTTTTTTTTTTTTTTAACATGGCTTAAGTACCATAGAGCCTGAAAAACACTGCACTGTGTTTACTGCACATAGGTGATATGTTCTCCAGATTTTGAAGTATTTGTAACAAAATTCCAGTAACAAATGAGTATAGCAGTACATATAAATGAGATAGAATCTGTATGCCTGGGGGCTAAAATTGAAACAGAAACTTATTTGTTGTTAGAAGTCTGATGCTAGGTACTTCTTTCTGAGTATTTAAAAAATTATATTAATGGAATACAGACTTGACTGAGTAATTCTTGTGGAGGTGTAAGCCTGACCTGCGATACTGTTAAATAAAGATGAATTTTTTTCAATACGTACATGTCAAAGATGCTCTTTCACTGTTGTTTTTCTACCATAGGAGTTTTTTCTCTCTTGGAAAAGGTGTTGCGGATTATCTATTACAGAAGGGTTGCTATAGCTGACCTTTTTTTTTTTCTTTTTTTTTTAGTTGTGATACTGGTGCTCAGTGAAATGATGTAAAAGTTGTGGGACTCCAGTGGTTGTAGAGATAGGTGTCTGGCTTTTCAGGCTGGAAGAGAATAAATCTGAGCAGTGGATTTTAAACTTAAATGATGATGCTTTCATACTTATGCTATTATGCACACTGAAAACAATGAACGTGATCATGCTTTGAGGGAAGTAATTTTTTTAGCACAAGGTGAAGGTGTTCTTGTTATTATATCTGTTAGGGCTGAGGTGTCCTGTGCAAGTCTCTACACCCACAATTTTCTTCATCTGTGGTGTGAGTGGAATTACAGGGAAATTCAGACCTTTTGATTATGAAAGTAATTCCAGTATTTTTGTTGCAGGAATATTTCAGATAACATGGTATTAACTTACTTGTTTCTTCCATGCAGGTAGCAGTTTAGCTGCATTATTGCATGGACCCAGTAAGAGACTGGGTAACATACTTGTGTAGGTAATTGTTTTCCTCTGCTTTAAAGATATCTCTACTTGGGCTTGAAAAGAATTATATTAACAAGGAGCATCCTGTATTGGCGTGGCAAAATACTGCTATTTTAGTATGTTTTCAAATTGCTGTCTTTACCCAGAACTGGCCATTCACATAGCAGTAGTTTGGAAGGTAGGAACAGCTCTGATGTATCTGTGATCTACTGTCTACTGTGTAGACCTTACTTTCCTAAAATAAAATTTGGTTGAGGCAATGCAGAAAATAGCTATGTTAATAGGTTTTATTATTTTTACAGTAACTTGGGTCTAGCAATTTGCTCTGATCCTATGAAGGTGAAGATAGTACAGATTGTTCATCAAATTAGACACAAGTAGAAGATTAAGAACAGGAGCATGAAGTTTTGTTTTTGTTTGTTTTATTCCAGGTGTATTTTTAAGCAAGTGTTACAATGAGAAATAACATCTAGATACCAGTGCGAGCATTTGATCAATTCTAGGCTCCTAACCTAGTAACACAAAAACATAAAACGTGGTATCATGAGTTTCTCATGATACCACATGATTTGTGAGATGTGAATATTTTGATGTCTGCAGAACTATTTCCACTTACTGTTTAGTACTGTCTTTGAAGTGGTGTGAAGATAAATAAGGTCATACAAGTAACAAAGCATATTAGAGATACTATATGTATGTTAACAGCAGTTAAATATTTGCTATTTGTGGTGATGTAAACATTTGGTGATCTGAATTTATTGTGGCTGGTTCAGATGCTACTGTCAGTACAGAAATTGTTGTAGTATAGTGCATGTATAAATGCTTGCCATTTTTAGCAAGTTATTTGAAGAACAAGAATTCAGACACCTCATGTGCTTATATTTTTCAAGAAATTTGCCAATAAAAATGTATTTTTATCCAATAGTTCTAAAAGAAATGTTAATAGATTACTCTTGAATTAAGCATGCTTTACCTCTTTCTGCTGTCTAATGCCAGCATTTTTAGGAAACACTGCTTTGAAAGAAGATAAATTTAGATTCATAAATAAAAGGCAAAAGTCAGATCAAAGATTTAGATACCTTGGCTGAAGTCTTTGTGCCCAAAGTAAATTGTTCCTTTTATCTGGTACCTCTGTTAATGATGTCATTATTTATGCTGGAATCATTGGTATGCTGTGACTGTGTTTGCTAGGACAATTGACTTCTGCAATAGTTACTGTTCATCACAGGAGAGTACAATTCTCTTCCATCTGTTTAATTATTCAGAAATGCTTGTTTCTGACAAATTTTACTATCTTAAAAGTAACATTCAATTTCTCTTAATTTATAAAAGTGAAATAAGATTTATTTATTTATTTATTTTAGATAAACACTACAAATTATTTTCTCTGCTGAATTACACAGAGAAGGGAAATAGCTACTTAATTATTGCCGCTGTTCTAACTTGTTAACATGTTTGTAGTTGTCTTCAGAAGATGTATGCTTATGGTTTTGCTTAATTTAAACATGTCATCCAGAAAAGTTAGGTAGCTCTGTGAAAGAAGTAACTACTAGTCTCTTATACATCATAAATCTGTGGTTTTGTAAAAACAGCAGTTGATTTTGAATTGAGTGTTATTGAAGAACTATCAATTCATTTAATATTTCCGTCTCTGCATTTTTATTAGCTACATAAATACATCGCAGTTTTGGTTTTGAGACTGTAAATTTTCAGTTGCTTATAACTTCCCCTCCTTTGGAAAGACATTACCCTGCAATCTATGGAGCACGTATTTCTAAGCCAAATTCTGTGCTTAGAAAAGTTTGTTTTCACAAAAAAGTAGGAAATACGTCTTAGTCTCTCTATATGAATGGGGAAAATTATGCTTTTCCACCCATAATTGGTACAGAAAAAGTGAATTTTAGGATGGAAAGCCACCACAATATAAAGTATGCACTTTTGCTTTTTTTATTATCCTCTTAAAAATATAGCTTGCCTGTGTTCAAAACAAGGACTGAAAAGAAACTAGCATTTTTATTTTCTGCCTATGTTAAAAGCCTTTCAGAAAAGGCTACGTATACAAATATATGTATAGCAACATGTCATGGCATGGCACCATAGGAACGTTTTCTGTCTGGGGTCTGAAAAGTTTAGGTAAGACTGCCTGAAATTTAGCTAAGACTGCTCTGCCCAGGTGCTAGGGGCTGCTGCAAGTAAAGGATCAGGCAAAAGCCAATACATTAATCAATTTATTTTTTCCCCATATGTATGTTTTTTTTTTTCCTTGGTGGTTGGAAACTGAGAGTCTTTTATCTAGCAAAGGGATGCAACAGTTTGAAAAGAGTTCTCACATTTCTTCCAGAGGCTTTCAATCCCCACGGGGATGGAAACTAGTGTAGGTAGTGTGCTCATGAACTAAGACACATGCTATAGCATAAAACTTCTTTCTTTGGCTGCTTTAAGTAAGATGCAAAGGTTTTGTGTTGGAACAATAAGGAAGAGTTAAGAGTAAAGTTGCTTGGTGATCAGTTTTTTTATTGTTTTTGTTTTGTTTTTGATCAGTTGGAGAATATAGCTCAGGGATTAAATAGAGTAAGAAAAATTCTGGAAAGCCTTACTGGTCAAATCCTCAAGATGAGTAAACTACACATGCTTTCCCAGAAGTCATATGTTCTGTAATATTGAAAAGTTGCTTTATAAAGGGTTGTGTTTTTTTTTTTTTTTCTATAGTTTCCCCTAAAGTTGAAGCTAGGCATCATCAGAGGACAGGTTTACAAGATAGCTTCTTGTAAGTGATGCTGCTATCCAAACATATGCAGTCATATAGCTTATTCTGGCTTTTCTCTGATGTAGAGGATGAGGACTAGTGGTCAACCCTATCCT
>CM021797.1:58746119-58830904 GCA_011076525.1 Nettapus auritus | reverse complement strand
TGTTACTAGTATTAACTTCTGGGAATAAATGTAAGATATTTTGATCACAGAGCATTACTAATTCTGACTATTTGTGACTATTTATGGTCTTTTTTCTTTTTTTTTTAAATAACAAAATTAATGTAATGGTGTGGAATAGAAGGTATAGGTCATAAGCCTCAAGTTAGCTTTGGAAAATTTGTTCTTGGAACATTGTCTTTGGTATATGGCTGCCTCAAAAGGGGAAAAAAAAAGGGTGGGGGGGAGGGAAATCTGGTCTTAAAAGTAATCCACTTATAGGAATTGTGAATAAGAATTTGGTTTTTTTGTATAATGCAGTGAGAAATACTAAGCCTCTGCTGGGCTGGGTCTATTTATGTCATAAGCAGACTTCTACCCTCTAGACTGCACGTATAAATTGACAAACTCATCTTTGTATTTTGTCTTATGTTACCATGTGTATTTTATGAGCATTTACCCACAGACTTCAGTTGTACAAAACTGTCTTTAGAACAGATAAATGGATTAATCAGAGTAAAAGCTAGGAACTGTCTACTAGATAAGTACCCATTCAGTGATGGTGCCTCATAACTTTTGAAACTTTTAATTTAATTTACATGTGGTCTGATGGCTTAATGAAGTCCAATCTATTATACTAACTCTTCAATTTTTATCAACCGCACTAAAAATTTTTATCAGTTTTTAAACTATTTCTGTATGAATTTATGAAACAGCAAGTGCCAGAATCAGTTGTTAGACTGATACGTGAATTACATAGATACTGAAGCCTTAAACCAGTCACAATGCAGTAGCTGCTTTGTACAGTCCTTGAATTACTCCCAGAACTGAAAGCACTTTTCATGCAATATTAGTATGTGTTTAGAAGGGGAAAACAAGCAATAACAATCTTATATTACGTAAATTATTTCAGTATCAATTTATAAAATGTTTAGTTTTTTTTATTTTAAAAATTGCTTAGCCAGAGTAAATCGTATGCATTTATATAGGTTGAAGAATTCTGCTCTGTCAGAATTGTGGTGTGGGTTTTTCATTTTTTAAAACCCCAACACTTAATATTATTTGGTGAATTTGATTAGTCATTGACACCCTTTTTCTATGTAGTGCAAAAAATATATACATATTTTATATATATTCTATATACACTTATATATACAAAAAATGTTAATTGAAAGTTATTTCTCTCAAAACAAATTTTGATTTCAATTCTCCTGTAAACTATTTGAAGGAGGCTAACTCTAATTCCTTTTCAAATTCAAATAGTAGGTCACAATTATGATGCGACATGATAATTTCCCCATTGTTGTTATTCAGTGAAACCATGATCCTTTTAAGTTGACTGAAGTGATATTTTTTTCCCCTCAAGCATTCCTTCTGTTGAGCACTTTTGTCTTTGCCTTGAATACTTTCACAGTTTTTCTGTTTTCAGTTATTGGCACCAAGTTTGTGGAAGGTCAATTTGCCTAGTATTAAATCAATAGATTTTATGTCATTAGGACATAATGACCTCTACCCAGTACAAAAATTAAAATTTTGAAAGTGTTACTGTTTCTTATTCAGAACAGGAGTGTTAAGACTTCTAAGAGAGAAGGTAAACTGCCAGGTAAAATCCCTAAGTTAAGAGCACCTAGCTGAAGGTCAGATCTGTTCTGCTTTGTACAAAATAATTATTCTCTAGGATCTGAAATGTGAAGGAGAAGCTGGTGTTTTGTTTTGGTGTTGGTTTCTGCCACAACAGTGGTAGCAGGTGCAAACATACTCTGTGCAGCACTGTTACTGAGTGCAAGCCATTAATTAGTACAGCACTGAGCGTGTAAGCCTGGATTATGTGTAAGACAGGTTCAGATTTGGCATTCTGCTGAACTCGTTCCGATGACTTGCATTTACTGTGATGCAAAGACCTACCTGAAATACATCCTGAATTGATAGGACTCTTACGCTCAGTCATTGTAAGTGCATCAGTGTTCAGGCTGCAGAGTCTGTATGCTCTTCTTTATCTTTTTCCCCTTTATTTTCACTCAAAATTTTCAAGAGAACTTAGTTACAAGTTAAATAGTCACTGGAGAGACTGTTTCTGAATCATTTAAATGTTAATTAGACCTTAAGCTCTTTAGAAAGTCTGATTTCAGTTTGGGAAATCAGTTCAAGTTCAAGTTTAGGTCTTCAGGAAATTACTTCCAAAGACTTTTAGTGTGCTCAGTTTTTACTAAAGCATATTTCTGCAACACTATGGAAGTCAGGACTTTTTTTTGTACACCTTATGGAATATGCGGTCTTTTGTGTGGCATGGGTCAGCATCTAACTCTATATTCACATAACAGTAGAGAAGTGAGACTGTACCTTAGTGATGTGAGTTTCAGTTCTTTAACTAGACTTGTAGATGTAAAATGGTTGTATAGTTTTCAAATACATGTTACCAAACTCAAACAATAATCAGTTAAATACCTTTAATTAAAATCTAAAACGAAAGCCACTTTTATTTTTTTTGTAGTACTAGTTGCATAGTTCTTTTTAACCTTTTTTGAAACAGTGTCCAAGTAACATAATCTAAGATCCTCCTCTCCTTTTCTTTAGCTACTGTTAAAGCACAGAATAGTTCCAAAGAAAAAATGGACCTAAAGAATTCATTTATTTAACTCTCTGATACTTTTACCTGTAAAACAAAAATCACATCCTTCCTCTTACTCAGTCTGCCCTTTGAGTGCTATCAGCCAGCTGGCCTTTAGTGACCTCTTACAACATCAGTTGGAAAACTTTAATAATAATAGTTGGAAAAAAAAAAAAAAAAAAAAAAGGTGCTTCTCAGTTTAACTACAGGACATTCAGTGGCTTTTCTTTTCCGAGGAAAGAGGATTTAAACAAACTTTCCATAACATTTGTTGGATGTGTATTTCATAGTAACCACCATGAAGTTCACTGCATTTAAGGAGACAACGAAGCTGGGATGAAAAGATATAAATTCATGAAGGCTCGGCTTCACAGCTGGCGTATAATCCCCTCTGTTGTCGCTGGTGCCCTGGCCCCGGTACCCAGCAGAACAAAGGGAGCTGAATTGGAAATGGTGGGAGCTGGGGAGCCTCTCGCTGGCAGCACATCTGATGGCCATAGGCCTTGTCAGGGCGCAGCGTGATACCCTTTATTCTGGGTGACAGATGCGAGGTGGGTTCTGCGAGGGGGAAGTCATTACTAGCGTGAGGGCAGTGTCAGATCAAAAGTAACCAGCGATCAAACAAGGTAAAGGGCTGTGGAAATAAGGCTTTCTGTCTGGCCAGAGCACCTGCCAGAGCACTGGGGGGAATAGTCCTTGTGTGTCAGGTTGCGCTGGTTCTCTTTGATGCAGAGAGAATGGCTGAAGATGGAAACTGGAGTGGAGAGGGAAGATTTTCATTTCCCACTTCTTTGGGGCAATTAAAGATGCTTTGCTATGTAATGTTGACATGAACTTTGCAGCTGATGAGTCTCCGAAAGACCCCTGCTTGAAATGAAACGCTCAGGCTTTTGGTACTCTATTTTCAGCATGGTGTCTCAATGATTAATTTTTCAATGGCGTTGCATTTTGATGACAGAGGAAAAAACACAACATTAATATTTCATTTTAGTTTCTTGAAGAGAATGATAAATTTTTATAGTTCTGTTCTTCTCCTAAGCTGTTTAATGAATTACTGTATAGAAGTAATTAATATCTTGTGGATTAACTTAGAACTGCAGGATCTGGAAATTCCTTTCCTGTTAATATACTCATTGAGGCATGTCTTAGTTTTAGCTTCTGCATTCTGCTCAATTTTTTTTTTTTCAAAATTTCTTTAAACAGAGGAGATGTCTAACACACATACACATTTTTTTTTAATGTGTGAAGATTTTACTGTACTTCAGAATTAAAGTTCTTATGTTGTAATGTAGCTATAAAATAACTACAAGTGATTGCCTATTAAAATTTCAGGTGTGGTGATGATACATTATAGTTGGTGTTCACAGCATAGAAGTACTTTTTGAGTACCTGCATATAGATATGCACAACATAAGTAATTTTAGACCTTTACTTGTTCTTCATGGTGTTTCATCATGCAATTCTCTATTAAACTAACTTGCTGGAACTAACATCCTCATTTCTGCATACTTTTCATTCTGTTAAAGATATTTTACAATATCTTTTGTTATGCATGGCTATCTTTATATAGCAGAAGAAATAACATTAAAAAAGGTTTCTTCTTTTAGGAGGCACAAACCAAATTTCAACTATAAATCTGTGTTGTTGGTGTTGTTTTTTTTTTTTTTTTTTTACACTTAAAACACAAACTATCCATATACTTCTTGTAGAGTTGTCCTGAAAGTAAATTTTAAATGAATTATTTGATTTTTTTTCTTAATTCTTAATTTATTTAACAATTACATAATCCTGTTTGTAGTATAAAATTGTAGTATAAATTTTTGGTCTTTTCTAAAGGAGATTTCCAACACTCTTCAGGTCTGAGTTTTTTTTTTTGTTTGTTTTGGATTTGGAAGCATGTGTGTTTGGATATTGCTAATACTTCAGGTGGTAAAAGCGTCCATTATTATGTCCCTTGATAACTTAGAATAAAATCAAAATAAAACTTGCTTAAAAAAACTTGTGCAGGTTTACTAACAATAGGAAAAACCTTTTATAGTTCTGTATTGACTAAGCAAAATTGAAATGCCTATGCAGCTCAGAAAACATTTGAAGACAGTGCTGAATTAACTGAAACAGTAGTATTTGTATTGTTGAAGAGCCTTAGAAAATTTCTAGTGTTCTGAAATCGTTCAGCCCGTTTGTGGTTGGCCTGTTATTGATTGCGTAATATAGTCCAGTATACATGCATCCTTTTAGGCTTTACTGCTACATTAATCGACCTCTTTCATTTCAATTGATCATGATGTATAAACCATTATTACACTTAAAATAATTGTGATCAATAACTAGTTTTAGTCAGTACTTTAAATGAGATCTTTTTTTGTTTTTATTCTTCTCATCTCATAGCTTCAGTGAAAGAACTGCAATTCCACCAAAAATGAAAATTCAAGATGCATTTATCTATTCAATGACAAAGTTGCACACAACTTTCATTCTGTTGTAGAGTAACCTAGATAAACAGAATTTGCTGTACTTGTGACTGCTTTTTGTTGTTGTTACTATTATTATTAAATAAAGTGGCACTCAAAATCTCAAAGATCCTGTGAGCAGTAAAGTCTAATACAACTTCAGGTGTCAGAGTCCTCATAAGGATGACCCCATTAGGTCATCATTTTGACCTAAATATTTGCAAGAACTTCTTATATTTTGCCCACTGTTTTAGTTCCCTTCACTGATTTATCATTTAACATCTAGCTTCAGGCAGTGTGGTTATCTTCTAAAAGACAATGTTCCAGCTGACAAAAAAATAATACATATACACAGACCCCATGCCAAAAAGGCCTTCCTATATTTGTTTTGTATTGTCTGCATTTGCAACCAGTAGAAAAAAACTTCTGTTGCTCTTTTGAAGAAAATGGGCTATTTGCATTTTTGATTTGTTTTGTTTTATTTATTTTATTCTTAACATCTGCATGGATTTTTTTGGACCTACTTAATGTGATACATCTATTTTTATATTTTGTAGCTCTAACCCTTGTTTAAAAAAAAGCCCCAATTTTATAATTAATTCAGTCTTCTGTATTAAGTTAATTGTTTTCATTTAGTTACTTCTCATGATCCATTGCAAAATTCTAGAAGTATTTTTGAAGCATCTAGAAATTGAGGTATTTTTTGTTACCAGATTTTATTCTGAATTATTTTTAATCCTCTCCCAGCTTGTGAGTTACGATTTTTTTTTTTCTTCCACCCCTTCAGTCCCCCGACCCTCCAACCTCTTCTACCCAAGAAAGGCTTTTCTTGTAAAAACTCTGCTTTTTACAAGTAACGTGTGCATGTGCATCTGGTTTTTAATCCATACCATTTTGCATTTTGTTCTTAAATGCTTATGCCTAACTTATGTCTAAAACAGTAATGACTAGTGGTGATGAATGCATAATTAGTTGCAGGGAATGTGGAACCCTTCAGGCCTTATGTTCTCCTTTATGTGTGCCAACTCCTTCTACATTTGTTTCAAATTTACATGGCTTCTTCCTTCTCACATAGCTTCACTTTCCAAACAAGGTAGAAATTTTTCCTTCCTTGTTTACTTTTGAAACCTTCTTTTTATATATTCCAAATGGGCAAATAATTTGCTCTATTTATATGTGCTTTACTGTAGGATCCCATTTTTCCACTACAAAGCTAAATAACTCTTAGCAGTGTTAAAACAGAAGTTCAGAATCTTAACAGGAATACTGAAATCATTTGAGCTTCTCTGGAGAGTTACTGTGAGAAAATATGGGCTGATGTTAAGCTGAAAAAATGTAGCTAAATGAAGGCAGATTGGTATTTTTACCATATAAATAAATACAACCTAATGATAACATTAGACCTCATAGAGAATAAACACCAGACAGCTTTTTTAGTAAATAGTTGCTAGAAAAGTTTGTGAAGTGTTTCTTCACCTTTGAAAATAAACAAGCAAAAAAAAAAAAAAAAAAAAAAAAAAACCACCCTCCTACAATCTAACCAGTTCCAGAACAATGATTCCTTATTTTTACCTTCATGCACTGGTTTATAAATAAATAAATAAATCTCTTTAATTTTTGTTACCTAAATGTAAGTAACAGCTATTAAGCAGCATAATCATTGAATCCTTTAGAAGGGATTTCTAATAGATGCTTAGTTAAATTTTGTCCTACTTACTATTTAATCATTGTATCACTGTACTTCAAATTGTTAGAAATGAGTTGATCCTCTTCTAATCTATCTGAAAAAGAAAGTCCAAAATAGGATGGACAAATTGTACTGTTTTATGTCGTTATCAATGTGTGTCTATGCTTTGATTTTTTTTTTCGTCTTACTGTTGTTTTTTTGTTCTTCTGAGTCTAACCTAAAACAGTTTCTGTTCCATGTACTAACTTACACTTTACCAGGAACTCTTGAGAAGAGTTATTTTGCATACTTTTGAAGTTAAGTAATATTTAGAGTACAGAAAAAACTTAGATTATCTTGGGAGTTTGTGAGCATGGTGTACAAGTCCAGCAGTCACTATAAGCAGTGTTAGTCAATCTGTTTATATCATAGAAAGAGAGCACATTTAAAAAGTAGATGCATATTTTGCAAACTGCAAAAAAAACAGTTCACAGAAATGCAGCAAAATGAGAAACTTTTGTGGAAAGTTGCATAGTGAACTGAGACAGAGTCAAAGAAAACTGTGTCTTATTTTGAAAAGCATTCTCTGTGTAAATTGCAGTTTTCTGCAAAATGCTTTGTGTTCAGTAATTACAGAGGAGAATACCCCATTAGAGTGTTTCAGCTAACATAGGTAAAGATCCTTGAACTTTGGAGAGAAGGAAATTGGAAGTGAAGATATATTTAGAATAATGTGAATAAAAAATATATAGAGATATGTAATGTATTAGAAAACTCAAAAGACAACAAATAACTATTGAAATATGTACTAACTTAAAGGTATTATTAAGATTGCAAATTATATTATATTATATTCATCTGACGGTAATAGTTGCACCTACGCATTCAAGATTTTCTGAAGGCAGTTGTTGGCTCTTAACCTGAGATAAGCAAGGTTTATACCACCTATTACTGTGAGTTAACATGGTCATTTCATTCTACACTAGTTTGCTACATATCAGAAATCCTGCCATTATAGTATTTAAATTTCATGTTTGGATTTAATATGATACTGATACCTGTGGAGTCATCCATCAGTAATATAAGTATAAACTGTTTTAATTACTAAATGGATTCAAAAGTTGTTGGCATATTGACAGATGTTTTATTCTCTAGTCTTTTGAAAATAATGTGAATTGGTTTCCCTGTAGGTTCATGGTATATAATGTTTTTAGTTGTTTTGAGTTTTATAATAAATATATCTCAGTTTGAAGGGGGAAATAAAGATATTAATTTGGGCTGCTTCTTTGCTTTGGTTGTCTTGAGAAATGATTTTCTGTGCCCACCAGATTTGCCTTGAAGAATTATTTTTCCATAAAGCTTCTCAATATGTATAAGATTTTAATCTGATCTCCCATTTATTTATTTTTTTTCTTTTAGCAAGAAGTAGAGCATATCTCATGCCAATTATTGTGAAGTTAATGTTGAAACTACAACTATTTTTGTGTGATTTTGTTGGATGCTTTAGGTACTTACTTTATTATAGTGATACAGTTCACAAAACAAAATATGTATCACTAAACATCCTTTTTGTTTGCTCAAACTCAAATCAAGAATTAAAGATACTGGTTCATCTTGTGTTTTGGAGTATTTCAGGAAATTATTCACCAAAGGTTCCAACCCAAAAACTGTGTGGTTTCCTACTGAGGTCCTTTTATTTTTTTGTTTTGTTGTACTTTTGTTTGCTTGTTTTTCTTAAATCCAGCGTATTGGCAAAGCGTGTTTTTTCAATGTTGCCATAATGCATTTGCACAAGACACATGTCTTGTAATAGAGAACAGAGCTCATTGTTAAATGTTCCAAATCATTGGAAAACACCTGTGAAAATTTTAATGTGGCGAAAATAGTATTTCAGTTTGGCACATGAGAAATACTGCAGATACATTTCAAATGAGGATCTCTTTGGTCTGCAAACATACCTTACTGGCATGTTCACTACTCGTGTCCTGAATAATGCTGAGGCATCTCTTTCACGTGCATTATGCAGGATGTGGGTAACAACTGAAACAGTGTGCATTACAGTGAGATGATTATATCAGTAAATATACCTTGATGACATCAGTAATATGTGTAGTCTGTACAATTTTCAATGTACAAGTATTCAGTTAAAATTATTGTTCTAACACAATTTGAATAGATAAAGAAGGGCTGTTAAAACAACTGTTTTCTTACCAGAGGGTACTCTACAGAGGGGTTTCAACTGAGGGTACTTCCAACATAAGGAATCTATTTGCAATTGCAATAAGAAAAACTGACCTTAAAAACTGCATTGGAACAGCAATGAATCTTTAAATAAATAAATCTTGCCAGAGCGTGAATAAAACACATTTGAAATCCTGAAAAAGATCATTAGTATGTTGAATGCATTTTCAAATATTCTTTCACAGTGGTAGGATATTTGTTTGCAAGAAGATGTCACGTAGGCAATAAGATAAGGCCCTTGAGGTGTACCAAAGTATTGACTGCGACTTTGGTTTATTATCTGTTTGCTGGAGTGCAGAGAACAAACAGGAGGGAGGGGGTGGGAGAGAGGAAAGTTTGGACAGTTTCCAAGAGTCCAGTGTATGTGTATGAGAAGTTATAATTACAGGCTGCGAGGCTGACTTTTATTGGGCAGGCTTTTCTGGTGGGCTTACAGCCCCCCTCTATGCCTTCCCAGATGGTCACTGGCTTTCGTAACCAGAATTGCTTGACATTCTCAGACATGGCTAAATGGGGCATCCGCCCCGGGGTTCACATGCTACCAGCTGAAATAAAGTAACAAATGAGAACAGATGACAAAACAGAAGTGCATAGTGCATAGAGAGAGGAAGAAGAAAAGCAAAAACAAAAGGTAGGAATAAGAAAGAAAAGGGAAATTGCAGGGGAGGAAGGGATGGTGAAAAACAAATGGCGGTAGATAATGAGCTATAGCAAGCTTATATGTATGGTAGGCACGCTTTTTTTTCTTACAAAAATATATGTACAGTACAGTTTACATTTAATATTTTGATGATCTTTGTTAGTGTGAGTCTGCTTTGTAAGGATAAAATGGCTATAAGGAATGTAAACCCTGAGGGGTATTTAACAGTCTTTCATGTCAAGGCCATGATTGTTGACCCTCTTGTAATCATTTTGCAGGGGAGCTGGCAATGTTTATTTTTGAAAGAAGTTTCTTCAGATATTTGCATTGGTCTTCCTTCTTACTTGTATAAGCTCTATCTTTGAGGTGGTAAAATCCTCTATACTTGAGACCCCCTAATCTGCAAAACAGATATCAATAAACATCACAGTAAATCACGTATAGAAGAAGAGGAGGGGAACTGAAAGGAAAATGGGAGGTCAGTGGTTCAGAAGATGAATTGTAAGAAATTCTGCATTTGAAATGCTAACAATAGTTTAAAAGTACTTGTCCCTACATCTGTGTGTTACACTTTCTGTTCTTCTGAAGGAAAAGGATGCGTCTGTTTTTTAATATAGGGTGTTGTTTTTTTTTTTTTTTTACACGATACAGCTTCATTGTGGTTAACTCATGCTGTTAATTCTTCTTGGTATGTCTGAGCTGTGTAATAAATGTGTAAAAAAGTTCTGTTTTTAATAAGTCCAGTCATAACTTTGCCACATATTTGAAGTTTAACAGAATTGATTTCATCTAATTAACTTGGATTTTTAAGATGTTTTAAATTGATACACAATTGATGCGAGAGGTGGAACAGTTATTTTACAACTAGAATCTACTGTACCAAAAAGAAAATAGTTGTGGGTGGGAGACATGTCTCAGGGAAAATTTGTGAAAGGTAATACCTAGATGACTTTCTCATTAAGTTCTGTGAAATTTAATACCACTTTTTTTTTTTTTTTTTTTTTTTTCCTATCTATTCTGGTTTTATTCTTCTGTGAAAAAGCTCAATAAACATTGCAGCAAAGTACAGCAATTGAACTCTGATCGTAAAGCACTGAAGTTACTTCTAGGGCACTGCTATTTACTGCCTCATAGACGACTAACTCATCACCTTACGAATGTAACTAATTACTATTACAAATTAGTACAGTTAATTCTGTACTGTCAGAAAAGCATTTATAGAAGTAAATTGTAAAAATATGACCAAAACGTCTCGTTCTTTTTCTCATCTATGATGTAGAAAGAGAGCTGGGGCAAGGTCTTTGATTACTATTTTGTCTCACTTACTATACATTTATTTTGAATTTGCTAGCTAACCATTATGCTTCATTTCCAAGATGCATTCTAGAAGATTTTATATAAAATAAAGAAAATAATAATTTTTAAAAAATGTGATAGTCATTCCACCCCACCCCCCCCCCCCCTTGCCATTTTTTTTTGTTATAAAATGCTTTTTCTTGAACATGTTAGTGAGGTCTCACTGGGCAGTGGCAGTTTGTTCACTGATGATGATCTGAGCCTTTCTTTTCAGGGTTTAACTTTCATTATTGTTGTTTCATTACTGAACATGAATTTAATAGAAATCTGCAGTCAGCTACATTAGTGGGTTTTTGTTCGTTTGTTTTTGTCTGTTTCCCAGGGACTTGCTAATGCTCTATATGCAATGTTTTTGTTCTTCAGTAAATGTTTTCTAACTTAAATAATTGTAGTCTAATAAAGACCCAACTTTTCTTTCATAATTCTGATAAGTCTAATTAAGTCTAATGAAGATGAGTAACTTCAAGGAAGCAATGTTCACTTTGTTTATAACAAAACAGACCACAAATAGGCACCGAGTAAAGAATAAGTAAACTAAATCCTTCAGATGGACAAGTTCAGTGTATATTACTATCTTCATCATATTTATTAGTTCAGAGGTTTAATTTGAAGCTGAATACAAAAATGTATAGTAAAAATGAGTAACAAAACAGTAATGAATGCAAACATTGTGTGTCCAATTTTCCACTGCGCTTTGTGTATTTGGACTTCTTTTTGAGACTGTATATTGAACTATTTGAAAAAATAATATTTCTTTTTAACCTTTTTAAGAGTGGCCTCTTAAGTTCAAGTTTTTGTTAAGGTAATATTATCCATACTTCTTAGTTTTCAGCTTTAACTAGGAAATATTTTTTTACATTCAGGAAGATGTTGTAAACATTTGTTATTTTGTTATTTTTCTGGGTTTTGTGTGTGTGTTCAGGGACTCTAAAACATATACTAAATATAGTGAGATGTTTATTTTTAAGATTGGAAAAGTTATTTTATAATTAATAGATAGTTGAATATGCTTTTACTTACCAATACAATAAAAAGTTCTGAATTTTTACTTTATTTTTTATTTTTCAAAATACTTTTGTAAATGGCAGCGAAGATAAATTCCTGTATGTTTTCTCAGCATAATACAATACATTTAATATTTGTTAATTTCAATATTTTTATGAATCTGTGTATAAATACTTTCAGTAAAATCTACAGTATTTGTGAGAAAACTCTTAGTTCAAAATGTTCTATATGTATGCATTTAACTCCTGAATTTAACAATCCTTCTGGTTTACAAAATATACCAGGAGCATGACAGAGATTTTTCATAACAGAATATTGTTCCATCTTTGTACAGTTAAATGTACAATGAAATTCATAAGTTAATATAAGTCTTTCTATACAGAAACTATTTAGCTTTTGCAGACACAGATTATGTTAATTTCTAAGTGTTATGTAATGTGTTCTAAGAAAAGAGCAAACTCTTTGTGCATTAATGTCAGTGCGTTATTGAATTCCATTCAACTGTATGTGCAGTTCTGAGGCACGCACATGACATATGTACGTATATGTATGTCTGTATCTTAATTTTAACATTTGTGCATGTGGGAAATTCTGAAAAATAAAGAAGAGAATATTAAGACTTGATACCTTCTTTCTAATAAATGATAGTAAAGAAATTGGGGATCAGTACAAATTATGTATTTGTGTTCAGGCAATTTACAGAAATTGTGTACAAATAACTGAAAACAAAGCTGTTACAAGCCTTTCTAAACTGAAGACAATATGCAATACATTTTCTGAGTGATTTATTTCTTAGTCACTGTAGATTGCATGTGTTACAGAGAAAATATTTTTTAATTAACATAAACAGTACCTTTTAAGTAATAAAAAAATCCAAATCAGAAATAAATGAATAAAAGTGCAGCTAATTGATTAATATGTAATATCATTCAATTCATAAGAAATTGTGTTTATTTCTTTTAAAATTACCCAACTATTTTGAGACAAACATAATAATATAAGATTAATAATGTTGATTTTGTTTCTGGCATTGTTTGAATGTGATTAGGCATTATTTGTTTATTTGTTCTTTTTCTCTGGGATTGTAATTCAATATGTAATTAATTCAATCCATTAAAAAATAGTAGTAGTTTTAATTAGCAACAATGCTGTTGCTCTGTAGAATAGAGTCATTGCTGTACTGTGAAATTGATGTAGCTCATACTGACCACCTGCATATGCTGTCATCATACCGTTTGCTTATTAATAGTGCCTATGCTAATTTGTATAATACCATTTATGAAGCATTAAAAATAACATATGCTAGATATTAATAAAAAGATCAGGATATGTTTTATCTCTGAAATTACAGAAATGATTTCAAGGGGCAATATGCAAACAGATCTCTGTTTTCTAGGTTTGTGTTAAAGTCAGTTGTTTATGCTAAAGTATCTAACATCAAATTGTTATAGCTATAAAATATTTACTGTTTTCATTCACAATATTAAGAGTTGTGAAGAATGGTTTAAGTTTGTCAGTGGAGGAAATGGTAGCATGATATCTTTGGTGGTTTCATGTCTTGAGAGCATTAGCAATGAAAGACTTATTTAGACCATTTATTTTTCCTGTGTTTGTAATAGTGTAATTGATGTTCTTTGCTGCTGTGAACACTGAAGTAGCTTTGTTTGCGTAGCTTTTTTAGGTTTCTTTTATTCTTTTGTGCAATATTCTTTTATTCTTGTGTAGCATCTAACTTTGTTTGCAATTTGCGAAGGTTATTTAAAATGTTTACTTTTATTTAGGTAAAAGTGACTTTGTGTTTGAAAAATGCTAATTAATATTAAAGGTAAGGCAGTACAATATAAAACTCATCCATAGATGATTATTTCATAGCAGGATTTTTTTTATTTTTTTTTCCCCTCTCTCTCTGCATAAGCACTCTCAGTGAGTCCCTTTTCATTCTTGTAGTTGACTGGTATTATACTGTTTGATCCATATAGTGCTAAAAGGGAGTAGCTGCATTTGCTCTCATTATAGCTCAAATAAAGAAAAACAGATTGTCACCTTACTATTCATAATTTTTATCTCGGATATATGGATAATAATAAATGTGGAGGAAAAAAAAAAAACACCTCAGCACATTGTCAGGGGTAGAGCTCTTTTTGGAAGAGTGACTAATCATGACACACTGACAAAAAGAGAACTTAGAATCTTTATTTTCTGGTGTAAATGGCCAAGCTCTCATATTTTGTCACATTTTTCAATGCAGTTTGTCAAACTAGAATGTGATTAATCTATCTGTCATTCTGAATTGATCATTGTGGAACCTTGTCAGAGTGTACATAATGATGTATGACTTTGTCTTCTTTTGATAGTAATATTATATTCACAACTAACAAAATTTAAACACGCATCACTGTGTCCTTGAAATGAGCTTATTCTTCCTCTCTTGCTTAGTGAAAACATGTGGCTTTTGCTCAAAAAATGTAACTCATTTCAGCATTTTGTGCTTGTTAATTAAGCATTGTCCTTGTTGCGTACTAAATCCTGCACTAACTGTTCTTTTGCAATTTGGTTATAATTAGTTTTTGCTGCTTTTGTGTCTGGTATCACTCTGATGACATAAAAATATTTTGAAGTAGCATTTGTATTCCCAGGTACTTGCCTAAAATCTGAATATTACTTTACAATTTTATCGATCAACCCTGCGACTACAACAAGTTTAGACTGAAGAGAAGTGGGCAATATATAGGGCTTTGATCACTGGACTTGGAAGTCAAAGTGATTTGTATTACTTCCAGCAGAGTCTGATTAAAAGCCTGCAGAACATCAAGGAAGAGGAAATATTAGTTATTTCCCCATTTGTGATAAGCTTTTCTACGTACTGTAAAAGTGGAGTTTTCCAAACAAGACAAACTTTCCCTGTGATCTTGTGTAAGTCACCTAACCCTCTACTCTTGTCATCTTCCCCACTGACACAGTATTGCTAATAAGAGCTACTCATTAACTGTTTGAAAACTAGTTAATATTTTCAGTCTACTTTATGACTGGGACTTCAGCCTGGTGGAAAGTACTACGAAAACAGGAAGTGTTCAAGTGTGATTCTTGAAATTACACTAACTTAGCTGGGAGCCAGAACAGCTGTTAAACTATACATTAAAGTGTTATAATAATTAACAATAATTAATACTAAGTAAGAACCTACTCATGGAAGTCCTACAATTATATTTAATAAAATAATGTGGATTTGAATGTACCTTTAGAAGCTCTCTAGCCCAACCTCCTGTTCAAAACTTAGCAGGTAGTTCAGGTCTTGTCTAGGTGAGTTTTGAACATCTCCAAGGACAGAGTTTCCGCAGCCTCTCTGGGCAGCCTGTGCCTGTGGCTGACTACCCTCCTGCTGGTTACTAAACTCTGTTACTCATTCCAGTGAAACAAATTCATGTCATACCCATTCTTGTCGTTCAGAGCAATATTTATTTTCTGTGGTGAAGATGGAGAAGTTACCATCAGACTATTGTGCTTTCACAGAATCACAGAATGGTTGGGCTTAGAGATCATTTGGTCCAATCCCCCTGCTCAGGAAGGGCCACCAGGGGCAGGTTGCCTGCATAAATTGAGTCATTTTTTCCCAAAATAAGAAATCATTTTTGCAAACCAAAAGTGTGGCTTGTATTTCTTCCAGACTTCATGTATGAGCAACAAAAATTCTACTTGTTGCTGATCAAATTATTATCAAGGAGAATAAGAAACTGGATGAACTGGATTTTTATGTGTTGTCAAATGGTAACCTCTATTTACATTTTTTTATATATATAAGTATAGAAATACAATATTGAGAAATATTTTTTAGAAAGGAACATGGAATATGATGTAGTAAATAGAACAGCAAAAATAGTTGAAAGTTTTAAGAATAATATAATTATCAGTTCATGTATTATGGTATAATTTAGTCATGGAGTTATGTCTAAATTCTTCACCTGGCAGCTTTTGGAGGGAGCATATAGCAATAAAGATAAGTAGATGAGAAATTTCCTGTGCATTCTAAAGGCTAGTGAGCAAAGGACATGTACCTTTTCAATGGATCACTAAGACATAGAAATGTAAGTCATTTAGGGAAAATTTAGTGATACTGTCCAACTGGGAAGGCTGTTTGCTAGAAAAATATAGGTGAGAACAGCAGGAAATAACTGAAGGAATGAAGAAACCTATAAATTCTCACTGATCTGGTAGTGATCATAGTAGCATTTTGTTTGTTTGTTTGTTTTTAATAAGTGAAGTTTTATTGCTTGTACAGTTGGCAGTTTTCCCTCAATAATTTTCCTTGATTACATTCTTAATTTGCCATATGACTTTATGGTGGGAGGAATAGCATTTCTGACAAATAAAAACTCTGATGCTTTCTTTGTTATATCTATATATGCATTGGTGCCAGAAAAGAATATAAAGCCTTTTGGGCAGAATTGGCAGTTTAAAAACAAAACAACTAGAACACCTGAAAGTACTTATGTAGCAAGCACAATTTCCAGATGAAATGAGAGGTATTAGCCTTTATAATAAGGAATATTTTTAGTGGAGTCTTGGGATGTCTTTTAGGAAATGTGCTAGCAGGAGTTAATCTATGTATGGATTATATTTTTAATGAATGTAATGTGGCTATTGGACGAACGATCTCTCTCCTCTCTCAATTTTCTGGAATTATCTTCCTATTTAAACAACTCCATACTTTGACACTTTTTTATTTGAAATCCAGGAAAGAATGGAGGTAACTTAAACAAACGAGCTCAATGTTAGAAGATACATATGCTGGAGAATTTGTTTTTGTATTTCTGATTGACAAGCTGCTTTGTAAAGACTTTGGCCTGAAAAGGAATGGTAGGGGATTCTAAAAATGCTCTTAAACATACAGTAATTTTTAGTATAGAAATAGTATCCTGAATTGCAGCTTGTTAAAACTGAGAATGTGTTTAATTATTTTCTTGTATTTTCACATATATAACAAATGAAATATAAAAAGAAAATGACTAGAGTTAGTGCTTCTGTTGTAGATAGAATAAGTTGTTAACCTCGATTCTCTGAATGGAGAGTATCTGTGATTATAAAACTAACAGGATGCTTTTTTATTTGTTTGTTAGATTTAATGCTGGTGGGATAGGAGTACTTAATCTCCTCCTCTCTGATGGCTGATATTCTGATTTTAAAGGAAAAATGTTATACTGTTCATTACTCTTTTATTTTATAGATAAAACTGACATTTTTTGAGTAACTCTCAATAGTTTTGGACAAGGAGAATTTATTTGATGTTGTTCACCAAGTGCATTTTGACAGGTGGTTCTAAAAGATATTTTTGATAAAGCTTATTCTGATGAAGCCAAAGTGTGTGTCTCTTTAGGTATGTTACCATTCTATAGAAGTGTTTTATGTGATTAAATAAAAAACTCCAGAAATTAAAATAAATAATTAAAAAAAAAAAAAAAGATGATCTTGCTTCAAGGAACTGTAGTCCATTGTATTTGAAATCCCCTCCTTAGTGCTTTTGAGTGTTTGGAAAAGGACAGTATCATGTATTTAGCTTATTGGCCAATATGCTTTGAATGACAATGCCTAGCTTTTATATAATACTCTGCATTTATGAACTGCTCTATAACTATGGAGTGGTTAATCCTCTTGAAGTATATTAAAATTTAACCAAGAAAACCTTTATGAAATTCAGACTTTCTCTCTTTTTCTGAGATACTTCAGATCTGGAGACCCACAAAAACTACAGCTTCTTTTGCTTTCTTTTAGGGTGCTTTTCTAATCATATTTTAATGGCAAATGTCTGTAATTAATGTGATCTTCTCAGAGTACATATATTATAAATGTGTATAAATATGTATAAATACATGCGTATTCTGAGAATTCATTCTTGTCTTACATCTTTTATAACTAGGAGGTTGTGTAAGTACTTCTTATTCATGTAACTATAGAGCTGTAATAGAGTAATGGCAGGGGATTGAATAGTGCCTACTAAAATGTTGGCTCAGTGTAAAATAATGTAAACAAAATTATTTGAAGTGGTTTGAGAAGAGCACCAATACCTGAAGATCTACTAGTGCTCTAGAGGTACATAGTGGGTACATTTATCCTATTGAAGTTCTGGTGGTCTGGAAGTAATGGTCATTAAGCAAGAGTGAAAGGGTGATGGCATACGGTTCATATGGTTATCTGACGCTGAATGCCATGGTTTTTTTGGAAACTGATAAATAATGCAAGTAGAATCAGACACAAGCCTGGTTTCTTCAGTTTTGGAGAGCTGGTGTAGCAAGGTATACAGCTGATCGAGAGCGCAGAATACAATAATTAGTTCTTTGTCCTCTCTTTGGAAATTCTTTTTGTACCCTTGAATGTTCTTGAGGATGTAATACCCGGGTTTCAGACTGTCATTCATGGCTGAAGAATCAGTAGCAATAATATTGGTGTTAAAGGCGTAGAAAAAGGAATGTACAGTCAGTGTGTCTTCTGCAATAGAAGATCAGACTGGAAAAATCATTTATATTTTCCTGTCAATGAACAATGCAGCTGTTTCTTTTGATCATGTCACTTCTCCTTCTGAATTTTTCTGCTATTGTTTAATTTTGGTTCCAAATTACTTCAAATCATCTGAGTATTTGACATCATATTTATCCATAGGTTTCACTCTCCTGCCTTTGTTTATTCACCTTTTGTTCAGTTCCTTTCTTTGTCAGTTCAAAAGTATTTGTCTGTCGTTGCAATGAGCTGGGGGGAGAGTCTGAGACAGGGATGCTTGCTGCTGCCCTCTCCTACCCTCCCACTGCCTCAAGTCCAGTGTGGCTTAGAGACATACAAATAAATTCATCTGTCATCGATGCAGTGTTACACCTGAATAAAAAAAAAAAAACATACTTCCTTTCCTTATTTCTCCCAACCTTCCCAATATCTTCTAAGCATATTTTCAAGAACACCAAAATCATGAAACATGTTTAGAGGATACAATTACCTTATTATTATTCAAGAGTAGAAAACAAAAGGGGAAAAAAGAGACACAAGTTTCATCAGATAATGAGTTAACAATACAATCTATATTCATTTGAAATATAGTCTGTTTGTATTGGTTGTCTGAAGCAACTGGAATCGTCACATTTAGTTTTAGAAAACTAACTTGCTGCTTCTCTGAGAGCAGCTTTCTTAATTCAAGGCTTTCAGCAGTATTCTCTCAACATATATGTCTTTAATAGTAAATGTGCTGTCATTACCACTAAAATTTGGAGGGTGAATGAAAGTGCTATACTAAATCTAACGTATATTCACACTGAAAAACCTTAGAATGAAGAAATATCTCTTCAGAAGTTTCACTGATGTATCTAAATATTTTCTGTGTCAAAATATACTTTTTTTTTTTCATGTTTTTCAGACGAAAATGGTCAATGCTTTTAATTCCTTCTATACTGAACTTTGACTGTCTCATGTTTTGCTTCTGTTCTGCAGCAAATGTCTTGGTGGTAAAAATTTGTAATGAGCTATACACATGTTTTTAATTAAACATGTCACACATAACAAAGCAGTATTTAAAGCAGAGATTAAAAAAAGTTAATTTGCCAATAATCAAAGTATAAACTTGAGGCAGATATGAAAAATACTGAAAGTGGAAAAATTACTAGTGTAAATGCTAAGATGATAATTTCTTTTAAACAATGGTGACTGTCAGACTATCATGTGCATTTAAGTTTCTAACTGGGACTTAGAAATGACAAAAATACATTTATAACATTGAGGGTAGAAACTGTCTTTCAGGGATTACTTGGCAACATGAATGAGGAGTTCTAATGAATCCTTTTACATTTCACTTTACCATACTCATAGAAAGATCAGACAGGTGTAACTAGCAAGACATTTTAAATGGTTTAGGGAAAATTATGCTTCTGTTAAACAAAACTATTATTGCTGTATGAATTAAGGATGGCATGTGATACTAGTTATTTTGTCACTCCGCAGTATACCGTTATGCTTACACTGTATAAAGTTGACAAATAACACAGTAGGATTCGTTTCAGAGTTACAGTAATACTTTAAATGACTGCATACATGGGGTGTGTAATGCTCTTATAATTGTGTTATGTGTGAATCCTACGGGCGGTGGTGAAGTTGAGTCAAAAATTAGGAAAACCAGATTTGAGGTTCTACATAAAACTTTTCTTAGCATTTCTGAAATGCATATTATAAAACAGGTTTTAATTAAATGATCATGTTTTCCATTTCATACCTCAGAACTTCATTTTATTAAGACACAAAGTAGATGTTGCTTATATCAGTGAGTATTTAACCAATTTTTATTTCCAATTCTTCAAATTGTGGCCACCTGTTATATTTTACTGTGTGGCTCTGTTCATAAACAGGGCTGGAGGAAGACAGTGAGATCCAGTGCACCCTCAGCAAGTTTGCCAATAACACCAAGCTGTGTGGTGCAGTCAACGCACGGGAGGGAAGGGATGTCGTGGAATGCAGAGGGACCTGGACAGGCGTGAGAGGTGGGCCTGTGTGAACCTCATGAGGTTCAACAGTGCCAAGTACAAGGCCGTGCATCTTGGCTGGGGCAATCCCAAGCACAAATACAGGCTGGGTGGAGAACAGATTGAGGGCGGCTCTGAGGAGAAGGATCTGGGGGTGTTGGCTGACGAGAAGCTCCACATGAGCTGGCAATGTGCGCTTGCAGCCCAGAAAGCCAACCGTATCCTGGGCTGCACCAAAAGCAGCATGGCCATCAGCTTGAGGGATTTGATTGTCCCCCTCTGCTCTGCTCTTGTGAGACCCCACCTGGAGTCCCGCGTTCAACTCTGGGGACCCCAGCACATGAAAGACATGAGCCTATTAGAATGAGTCCATAATAGGGACACGACAATGATCAGAGGGCTGGAGCACCTCTCCTATGAAAATAGGCTGAGTCAGCTAGGGTTGTTCAGCCTGGAGAAGAGAAGGCTCCGGGGAGATCTGATAGCGGCCTTCCAGTACCTAAAGGGGGTCTACAGGAAAGCTGGAGAAGGACCCTTTGTCAGGGAGTGTAGGACAAGGGGTAATGGCTTTAAACCAAAAGAAGGTGGACTTAGATTAGAGATTAGGAAGAAATTCTTCACTCAGAGGGTGGTAAGGCACTGGAAAAGGTTGTCCAGAGAAGCTGTGGATGCCCCATCCCTGGTGGTGTTCAAGACCAGGTTGGATGAGGCCCTGGGCAGCCTGGTCTAGTGGGTGGCATCCCAGCCTATGGCAGGGAGTTGTGACTGGGTGATCTTGAGGGTCCCCCCAAGCCAAACCTATTATCTTCAGATTGCTTATAGATCTAAGTGCCTCACAAATAGTAATTAACACAGGAAGCAGTCAAGAATGTCATTAGTCTTTCTTTGTATACACGCCAGCAGTATTGTGCGAGACGCAATGTATCACAAAGAGGTGATGGTTGCTGTTGAAAGGGGAAAAAGTTTAATTTCTATTGTCAGTTTGGTGAAAATGGTTCAAATGTTGGTTCACTTGGCATAACATTTCAACTGAATGTTAGAAGCCATTTAAAAATAGTATTGCAATCAATGTATTGCCAGAGTGACAATTTGTTTTATTCCAGGACACAGCTATGTGGGTTTTCTTTTTTAGGAAAGTAAGAGATAATTCCATTGATTGTCCTTAACCTTGTTCTGTTCGTGGAAGATTTTTATTGAAAACAAACAACAGATTATTTGTTAATTCATATAAAGCCTATTTGATATGTAACTGAAATATCTGAAATGGCTGATTTTTTTCATAATCCTTGGAAACATGTTATTTGTTGCAAATCATTTTCTCTTTCTGTTTTCATTCTTCAGGGTAAAAAGCCATAATTTTCTAGGGACACAAAAGTATGTCCCAGAAATGCGGTGCCATTACTTTTTATATGTTGATTTTTCCCTCAGTAAAATTGCTCTAAATATCAGGTTTTCTAAGGATAGTCATAGAAAGGAAGAGTTGTTTTCCCTTTAAAAAAATATGATAGTGAGTGAACTTCAGGGAATACTACATGGATATCTCAATTTCAGTTTCTGAGTTCTTACTTTCTTTTATTTTTTTATTATATATATTTTTAAGGTGGCGTCCTGAAGAGATTGGGAGTGCAGCTTCACATCCTCTAAAACAAATTTGATAGAATTTGACAGAAAATGGCTTTTAACATTGTATGTATAAGAAAGAGAGGATGACATAGTTCCAAACAGATACTCAGTTTTTGATACTGGCTTCCAGAAATGTAGAATTTATTATCTTGAGGTTGTTGATGATAAGGTGAGTTATGTTTGATGATAAGGTAAAAGTGTGTGATGGGTGCTACTGAACTGGATGCTTTGATTTATCTGTTGCTAAACGTATAATGTGCAGTATTACCATGCTCACAAATCCTTACTGTAAAGATTCAAAAGTACATATTTTTCATATTAGAGCCTTATTTTGCCATGAACATAATTCTTCAGACTCTCTAGTCATTTGTTGGGCTTTGAGGTAACAATTTTTTGACACAAATCAGAAAACTGACAGTTGAGTGAAAAGCTATCAGGGGTTCCAGATCAATTTTACAACTAATTTTTTTAAAATCTGCTAAGCAAATAAATATCAGGAATAACCCTTAAATTCATCATTACAAACACTGCAGAAAGTTAAGTCAGTGAAGAATAATAGGTATCGAGGATTTTAAGTTACTTCAGGGCTAAAAAGAATGTTAAAGCAATGCTTTTCATAGAAATTATCGGTGCTAAATAAGATATTAACTTTCCATATCTTAGGAAAGTTAATTTGAATATTTTTAAAGGTTGTAAGAGAAACATGAGTTAAATTTTTGGGTCTAGAAGAAAGCATGGGAAAGCATGGCTGCTAGGCCATTTTCATCTCTTCATCATATATGCGCTAACCTATTTCATTATTACATAAATACTCTATGTGGCAAACAGCTCTAATGTTTGAATGCATTTCAGGGGAAGGGTGAGGCTGATGGCCATCATGCCTCAACAGGTTGTTGCTGCACCCTGTTCTGGCCGTGTACCTGGGATGAAGTTAATTTTCTTTGTACCAGCCTGCACTGTGCTTTGCAATTGTGGATCAAACTGTGTTGATAACACACCAATGTTGTGATGTTTTGGCTAATGCTGAACTGTGCTGGGACAACATCAAGGTTTCCTCTCCAGCAGCATCCATTACAAAAGCCAGTAGGCAGGGAGGTGAGTAAAAGATTGGGATGGGACAGAGCACAGACGGCTGACCCAAACTGATCAAAGGGATATTTCAAACTGTACAACATGCTCAGCAATAAAAGCTGAGGAAAAACGAGAAAGTGCAGAAACATTCATCGTTGTAGTGTTTGCCTTCCCAACCAACCCCTATGCATACCGAGGCCATGCTTTCCAAGAAGTGGCAGGCCATTTGTCTGTGGATAGGACGTGGTTAACAAATACCTTTTTGCTTTGCTTCCACATGCAGCTTTTGATTTTCGTATTAAACTGTGTTTATCTCAACCTGCCACCTCTTCCATCTTATTTTCTCCCATGTCCTGTTGAGGATGGGGAGTGAAATAGCAGCTGGGTAGGCATCTGGCACCTATCTAAGGTCATTTCACCACAGCTGTGTAACATTTCAGAGTGGACAGGTGCTCACAGATGGAAGGTTTACATGATTAATTATTCTGAGAATGCACTTATTGCAGAAAATATGGTTAAGTAGACTAGGGAGGAGGAGAAGGAGTGCCTTCACTTTGCGGGACAGTCAGACACAACTGGATCCTTGTAGATCAGGTCTCCTCTTTACTTTTCTAAGTTTGGTCCTCATTTAACCAAGAGATATATCCTTACTTATCTTGTGATATATCCAAACATAAGTTTCAGGGAAGGAGTTTCTGTGTTCATGTGCTGGACAATATTTACCATATATATACACACACATATATAGCCTTACAGTTCAACCCAGTAGGCAGCTAAGCACCATACAGCAATTTACCCACTCCCCTACAGTGGGTTTAAAAAAAAAAAAAAAAAAAAAGAAAAACTTGGGGGTTGAGATAAAGAGAGTTTAATTGGACAGAAAATGAAAGGGAAACAAAAGGAAAACAATAATAATAAGAAAAAAGAATACACATCACAAGCAATGCATGTTGTAGTTGCTCACCATCTGCTTGCTGATGCCTAGCCAGTCTCCAAGCAATGGAAGCCCCACTCGCCAATTCCCCTAGTTTTATTGTTCACCAAGATGCCACGTGGTACAGGACATCCCCTTGGTCAGTGTGGGCCAGCTGCCCTGGCTGTGTCCCCTCCCAGCTCCTGGTGCACCCCCAGCCTCCTCACTGGCAGGGCAGCACCAGAAACTGAAACGTCCTTGGGTCTGTGCGATCACTGCTCAGCAACAACTGAAACCTCAGTGTGTTATCAGCATTATTTTAATCCCAAATCCAAAACACAGCACCGTACCAGCTGGTATGAAGAAAATTAATCCTATCTCATATAAAACCATTATAAATACATATATAATCGTATTAAATGATATGCCTGTGTGTGGTTTGTAGCCTTTCTTTTTCACTATGATTGCAAGAACCGTGATTGTTTGTCTACTTGTGCAACCCAATGCGTGTCTATCCAATGTGTTGAATGTATGTTGTGCCTTTTACATATCTGTAGATATTCTGAAAAAATAGTTTTTAAAAAAGTATATGAAATAAACTCTCGACCTATTTGGTAATACATATTTTCCCTCTTCCAAAGAATGGAATAATTAGATTGAGTTATCCTAGAAAATGGATGAAATGTTTTAAGTTTAATTTGGAAGCTCAGGCTAATGAATTAAATCTTTTCTCAATTATTATTTTATTTAGTTTTACTTACAGTTTGCAACTTGTAGCTGCTACTCTCTCCGAATTTGATCTTAAATATCTGAACTTCTGTAAAACTTTGAAAAATACATGTTGTGCTTTAATTTTCTTCACTAAAAACAATAGTGCATGTGGTCACTTTGCCTGCTGGCAGTGATTCTGTTTAGTAAACTGACTTTAATGTTATACATTTGTATTTAGGAAGACTTATCGAACTGCATTTTTTCATCTGCTAATAGAATAAGTCAAAAAGAAGCAACAAAATAAAACACTGAAATCTTCTGTTTGTGTTCAGTCTATCTGTATTCTTTAACGTTTCTACTCACAGATATTACTAGGTATACCAGTATTATTTAAGAAATTTAATTTGTCTCTAATAAAACTAAAGTGTATTAGGAAACGTAAGGTCCAGGTCATGACTTCAGAAACACTTCCATTCTTTTGAAAGATGTGGCATCCGTGGTAGAGATATATCTTCTATTCAAGAGGAAGGTAATGACTAGTGCAGGGGCTTATTTATTATTTATTTGGGATGCTTCCAAGAATCTCTCAACATATGTATACTGCAGCGTGGAACAAGTCTAAGATGATTTTTTTTTTATCTTAAAAAGGACTTTAAAAACATATTGTTTTTGAAGGCAACAAAGGATCAGTAGTGCTTTTTTTTTCCTGCTACTGCCTTGAAAGTAAGTATTGGAACTGCATTAAAATCCTACACTTCATATTAGTAACAGTAAATAAATATTTGTTTTGCTTTGATTTTGAGGTACCACTATCTCAGACTAATAATACAATTAAATATTTCCTGTAAATTAGTTTGTATTTGAAAACTTTGGTGCTGTTAACACAAGGGAATATTGTACTTCAATCCAAAACTGTAGTTTGCAAGGAAGACGTGAGTTTTGTAATTATTACTGAATGCCTTCTGTTCCTATATATTACTGGGAACATCCTAAAAATGTAAATGACTCTAATCTAAACTTAAAATCTTTCATTACTAAATGAAAAATAAACTAAAAATCAGAAATATTACAATCAAGACATTCAAGCAATGCTTTAAAAAACATTTTATGTAAGTGTAAAAATAACATGTTGATGATGAGTATATTTTTATTTGGAAATACGAATTCAGTCTGAAATATGAATGATACATTAGGCAGAAATGATTACTTTTTATAATATAGCTATT
Organism: Nettapus auritus; assembly: GCA_011076525.1. Lineage (NCBI taxonomy): Eukaryota > Metazoa > Chordata > Aves > Anseriformes > Anatidae > Nettapus > Nettapus auritus. The sequence goes on along the minus strand of CM021797.1, from coordinate 58,804,908 downwards.
TCAAAGTAAGCTTCTGCAAGGTAGGTTAATACTTTTTCTCGTTTAGACTATTTGCAGAAGAAGCGTTTTCTTGTTAGAGTGCAGATCTTTCATGAGTTTAAAATTGCATTTATACGCAGTTGAAGGGAAGTTGTCTTTACCCTTGATGTCCAGCAATTCTGTGTAAGTTTGTGAAGTGGTAGAATGTGACCAAGAGTTGTTCTAGGTACTATTTCTGTATGAAGTTTGGGGTTAGGGAGGGGCAATCAATTTTTACATTTAATGTGGGATAAGAATCTAAGCATCATGTCATAAATGCAGCTTATTCATAGGACTTTTAGAATACTAATAATTTTTTGAGTGCTAGATTATTATTTGTTAATGAAAACTTTTCATGAAATATCAAAGTTAAACAGTTTAAGAAGTTAGGGGAAAAAAGAATGACTAGTATAGGCTTTTCACTGGAAAGGTAGTTAAAATGTTTTCAGAATCTTGTACTTATATTTATTTTATATTTTTATTTATAAATATTATAAAAGATACATGAAAATCCCTGTTTCTAGCAGTTTAGATTATAAAATATTTTCTTACCATTTTTCTAAACTAAGGCTTTCAGATAAGTTTACTGAGTTTCATTGAATCTCTGTCTATCTAGAATACACCTAATCAAAATTTCATCGTTACTTATTATCTCTTCTTTATTTTTTAATTCTGAATAGCAGTGATTTGTTGGCAATCTGTTAATGATTTGACCTTAAAGATGAGTTTGATTCTTTACGCTTAGGGGATAACATTTATAAATGGGAGGCAGAAGAAAATTAGTTTTCACATTGTAGAAAAATTCTCTTGCTCTGGTTATTTTTTTAATGAAAAAATGCTTAACTTGTGTGGACTTAAGAAAGTGGGGAATTTTTCACTCTGCGAGTTTGACAGAAAAGTTCTGTCAGTTTTCCATTATGTTAACTTTGGGATAAATTGAAATTTTAGGTCAGAAAAACTGAGTGATGATCGTACAGTATGTTAAACTTATCGATGCCTTCCTCATTATTCTTTGAACTCTGATTTTCTTTTTAAATTGCTCTTTTTTAAACTTTTACAGCCATGAGAGAATGAGTGAGGAAAAATCATTCTCTGCCTACTTTGCTTCTAATAAAATTCCATATATGAAAACGTAAGGGACAAATTCTACTGTAGGAGGGCAGATCAGGTCTTGGAAGGTAGTGGTATCTGCTAAGAGAGTTTAGGATTGGATCAAGTTAACAAGATGATCACCTCAACATGCAGAATTTTAAAAATTGCAATTCTAGACCTCAACAGGATGAATATTGTGTTGTTTCTGTTTACTGAGTGCTTAACTAGAATGGTGACACTAGCTGTAATATGCTGAAAGAGATGAAAGGGCATGGAATGTAATGGCCATGAAGTACAGTGGTCATGGGAGTTACGGCAGAATTTCACACTGGGATGCAACAGAGGTGAGGTTTATAGACTCTGTCAGTGGTTATGGAGTGCATAAGAGGAGATTTAACCCCTGGGGTAATGCTGAGCTGTCCACAGGATATGGCACAATATCTTGCAATATGTCTATAATGTGTCTGTAAAAGTGACCAGTACATACTGAGAATCAGTAGGAATAATGAAGATCAAAAAAACACAGAATGCAACAACAAAAATCCCCACCTGTTATTGTGTACAACTTCAAGGAGTAAACCAAAAAAGCTTCTTGAAAAGGGGGTAAAAGGTACAGTAAAGAAAATGAAATCCATCCTGTCAGTGGAAGATATCTCAGGATATAACCTCTTTCTTAAGATTGTTTTATCCCCAGAGGTCTGCAGGACGACAAATGTGATATTTGAGCATTTTGCTTGATTGTTTTTGTTGTACGTGTTTCTGTTTGTGATCCGGGGAATTATGGGACAGTAAGCCTTGCAAATGGACTGGACAAAGTAGCTGAAATGATACTAAAAACCAGACTTTGTGGATACTTGGATAAGTAAGATCCACTTAGGAAGAGCACATAAGTAGTGAATTATTTTGAAAGGATTAAAAATCACGGAAAAAGAGTTTTGGTTGGTGTAGTCCACCTGAATATCAAAAAAAAAAACATGTTTTGACAGACCCTCATTAAAACCTAATTAAACTAAGCATCAGCGGAATAAGAGGAAATATCCTTGAATGACTAAGGAAAAGCTGAAAAGATGGGAAATACAGAGGTAGATGTAATGATTGTTTGTTAAGCTTAAAAATAAAAGTTGAAAACTGTTGAGCTTTATATAACTTTGAAAGCATGTTCATTTATTAAACGGAAATATATATATATATTTGTGGTCATCCATATTAGGTATAGTACAGAGACTTTAATAGGTGGGATTTATTTTATAAAGCGATCAGAAAAAATATCTATTTTATATGGACTTAATTCATTGTCATATTTATCTAAAGAGGAATAGCATTGTATTATCGGTATATAAGCAAGAAAGTAACTTTTGTGCTTGTTTTATAATACTGAATGTAGCTAATTATATGTGGAAGGACAATTTGCTTATTGCTCTGTAATATGTTGTTGTATACTTAGTTTTATGAAATTCTTTTTTATTTCTATTTCCTTTTATGTATAAAGATAATGTTAATGCAGACTGGTTAAGAACCTAGTGAATTTTATACAATTTAGTAAATTAATAAAAGTACTTAGCATATTTTTATAGGAAATAGTTCTTACATAATGAAGACAGCTTAACTGGGGATGTTACTTAATATCTGACTAAACAGTATTTTTTATAGTCTTTAAGAACCTTTATCCATTGTATGCCAGATTTTAGGCTTATTGTTTCATATGTACCTTTTGCATTTTATCTTTCTGTTTTAAAGAAAATCTAGTGAAATGAACATATACTAGTATATATGAAGAGATTTTATTTAAACTATAGCAGTTAAGTCACAGATTAACTATTATGAAATAATTCAAAATAGGTGTTTTGTTTGCTCAGATACATGGTGACTTCAAATATACAATAAAATTATTGAGGATATTTGGATATCTAATTAGATATCCTAATTAGCTATTAGAAGGTTGTTACCTTCTTACATTATTAGTATCTTTGCTAATAACCTTTATACTTTTCAGTTTCAGCAAATAATTGACAGCAGTGTAGCATTAGATATCCAGACACTTTGTTATGATGAGATGGGAAGACAGGAAGTAACCTCAACAAACAAAAACTGTTGTTTCTTATGTTGGGATTTATAGAAGATTATTCTGAAAGTTTCTGAAAAACGCTTGAAAGACAATGCAATCATCAGTGAAAGCCAACATGGGTTTGCAAAAGGAACGCTGTGCCTTTCTTAATGTCCTTTTATGAAAAGGTTAACCCCCTAGTGAATAAAGAGAAGGCAGTGGATGTGAGCTTCTTTTTGGATTGTGGCAAAGCTTTTCATGTTGTCTCTCACAGTATCCTTCTGGACAAAATGTCCAGTATATACAGCTTGACATGTACACAAAACAATAGGTGAACAATTGGCTGAAGAGTTGGGCTCTTCAGCTTCAAAGAGCTGCAGTACATGGAGTAATATCAGGCTGGCAGCAAGTCACTTGCGGTGCTTGTTTCCCAGGGCATTTAGGGCCAGTTTTCTTCAATGCTTTATCAATACCCTGGACACAGGATTTGAGTGCAGACTAAATAAGTTTGTGGAAGATCCTGAATTGGGAGTAGTCATTGACTCTCTTGAGGCCTTACAGAGAGATTTTGCTAGATGATAATACTGGGCAAACACCAACCATATGAAATTCAGCAAGAACAAATGCTGGGTTCTGCACCTGGGGCAGTGCAGTCCCGGACATACATATAGATGGGGGACAAGTAGCTGGAGTGCAGGCCCGCATAGAGGGATCTGGGATTCTTGGCTGTTGGTAAACTCATACAAGTCAACAGTGTGCCCCGGTGGCCAAAAAGGTCCACCATATCCTGGGATGCATTAAGCACCCAATTGAAAGTAGAGATTATTCCACTATAATCAGCAAATAATGTGTGCAGCTTTTGGCTACACAATATAGAAAAAATGTCAAAATACCAGAATGTGTCCAAAGGAGGGCAAGAAAGATGGTGAAAGAGATAGAAAGCATGACTTAGGAGGAACAGCTGAGGATACTTGGTTTCCTCAGTATGAAGAAGACAGGTGGCCTCCTGGCCTCCTGGCTCTCTGTGAGTTCACTCCTGAGGATGAGAGGAGAGGAAGGTGGTGATCTCTTCTCTCTGGCGGCCAGTGATTGATAGCACACATGAGTATGGCTTAAAGCTGCATCAGAAGTTCATGTAGGATATTAGGATGTTCTTCACTGAGAACTTCCTGTTCAGGCACTGGAACAAGCTCACTGGAATTGGGTCATGGCCTCAAGACTGCTGATATTCAAGATGCATTCAGACAATGCTCTTAGATTTATAGTTTAACTCTTAAGTTGCCGAGTGTGGAATTGTCCCTTCCAACTCAGGATATTCTATGGTTCTTAATGCTTGTGTATTACCTGTGAGAGAAGTCTGTGTTCAAAATGTGAATTGATATAAAAATCAGTACAAGACATGTCCAAACTATTTAGCACTCAAGAATATTTTCAATAATAAAGTCTCCTGAATTCAAAACCTCTTCAAAACTGTGATACACTCTTCAGTTCTGTGAGAGACTTTTATAGTAGTGGACACTTTAGAAGAAATCCCTGTAATGTGATTCCGGCTGATTTTTAAGAACAAGGGGAATAAATGGGCTTTTAAAAAAATTATTATTAATAATAAAAGAAAAAAAAAAAAGTAGAATTACTTTTTTCTGGTTTCTCACTGTTGGTTAGGAAAAGTAGTTCTGTCCTTCCCTGCAGATATACCATGTCTTTTGGCCTAAGTTTTGCAAGTAAGAATGGGGATCTGTATTTTTCCACCTTGGACAGGCAGTGAAAGAACATATGATGGATTTGTTTATAACAACTACAGCTTCTTTCTGAAGTGGAAGACTTCTCATGTTTTTGTCAAAGGCATTTATTTGGGTATTCATTTAAATCTCATTATAGGAGGAAAGTAGGTGTTGGGTTTTTTTGTTTGTTTGTTTGTTTGTTTTTTATTCATTGCTTTTAAATACTTTAAGTACTATTATTGCTGTTGATGAATCACAGTAATCAGAAAATTACTATCAGTTGTCCAAGCCATCTGGTTACAGTTGTAGCAGGCACAAGCACTAGTCCAATTTAGATACTACTGGTACAGTATTAGTCCTTTATCAATTTCTGTCTTTGAGCATCAGATTTTTAGCCATATCTGTCATCTGCAAGCACTGGAAAGTTGTAAACAAATGGACAAAAAGCATGACTCAAGTTGGTGCAAAGCAGCACACCTGAGACAAAATGCACAAAGATAAGTGACTTGATCTTCAAAAGTGTTGAGCAAACAAGCCAGAATATATTTATAGTAACTCTGATTTCACTCTTAAAACAGACAGAGATTTTAGGTGAAGTGTTTGGTTTGTTCGAGGTTGTGGTTTACAGTTGTTGTGCATTCTAGGATTTGACAGTGGTACCATCCTATATAGCATGCATGGATCCAGCAGATTGTAACATTGTATATTATACAGTGTGGGTTCCTTTGAAGAACATGGCTTTGGAATATTAATACAACGAGAAGCATCCCTCACACTTCATGCTGACCGGTCTGAAAATGTGTCTGTTCCTCAGTAAATACATACAGATAAATAGATATTATTTTATAATATTGCAAATGTATTTTATTTGTATAGGTCCAAATGTTGGCATGTAGTGACACGAAACTGTTTCTTAGGCTGAGGTTTGTGGATAGTTTTATATATCGCTTTGCTAAGCTTTATATACTTTAATATACTCAAATATTCAGAAGTGCTAAAGGTGTTTCAGGGGGAAAAAGGAAGGTTTATTGAAAAGTAGGCAAAACAATATTACAGCCTTAAAAGATTTTAAGATTTATTTATTTTTTTTTATTATTTTTTTTTTTTTTAATACTGGGGATGTTCACAGTTCTGTGTCTAACTCCACTTTCTTCTGTAGTTTACCCTCTGAAGATGCTTCTTTGACCTTTATGGTAGCCTAACTGAAGTATGTGAAATTACAGTTTATAGCTGAAAGTATTAATGAATAGGATTCTGTGATTTGAACTGAGAGTTGTTTAAAGCTAAAGTAGTACTCCAGTGGTAGGAGCAAAGGAGTGGGATTAAAGAGATTTGCAGTCTTTTCTGACATTGCTTCAGATCAGTTCTGTGACCTGAAGCAGCTGAATCCATCTCTCTCTAATGAAATGATACTAAGCTTTTTAGTATCATTGGAGATTGGCTAATGAAATTCAGAGCTAGGTAATATGTTTTTAGCAGTGTTAGCTTATAAATATAACATTGCTATAATATGTTTTTGTATATTAGAATCAATTGTTACTTTAATTGAATAAAAATGTAGTTTGCAACTGCCTTAGTTTAAATAGAGCAAAACTTCTTGCTGATGGAGGACAAAACTGTAAAACTTGGATTTAAATTTTGGAAAGTATGTAATGTCTCCTTCAGTTATTCCCTATCGGCATGTTGCCAAGATTGCATTATCTGATATTTTCTTAATGTTGTAGTTGCAGGAGTCATTTATCCAAAAGCCAAAAAAAAAAAAAAAAAAGATGTCTTATATGTTTACAGAGAAAAAACTGTGTATTAACTTACAGGTGTAAAATAAAGAAGACTAAAGTAATGGTTCTTAATTTACTAATTATTTAAATTAATACACTATTCTGTGCTTGCTAAGTACTTTCAGCCATATTGTAACAACTGTCATGGCTATGTTCAGTTTGTATTCTTCTAGACTTTACTTGTTTTTGTAATTTTTGGATGGAAAGCCAAAACATGATTCTCTGAGTAAATTAAAAATATATATTATTTTAATGTTTTCAAAAAATTACAAACTGTAGTGCCTTATCCTGCATGAACTGACCTGATTTGAAAAACAGAGCATTTTATTCCGTTTTACTGGGTATGTTTTTTACTTAGGTTTGCTCAGTCTCTATAATACTAAAAGCCAATCATCTGTCAAAAGAAAAACAGTTTAACAAAATCATTGAGTCTTATTTTAGGAAAAAGATAGGCTTTACTGATAGCCCCTGCCAGAAAAATATATACACTCAAACAGAAATATTTTTATAAACATCACAATATTTCGGCTGAAAATTAATTGTTTGAATGTGTATTTCTGAATAGCTACAAGTATGTGAAAGAAGTTGAGAAATATTTCTATAACATGCTTCTTTAAGAATTAATATATATGACAGAAGATAACAGATGAGCTTCTTAGTTCAGAAAGTTAATAAAGTTCTTCAGTGTGTCATCTGCCTAGATTTGTGATGGGAGAATTTATAGGACGGCAATAAAAAAAAAAGATGGCTAACGTGTCCTTTTGTTAAAGAACATGGGCACAGATGTATTTGATCATAGTAATGACTCATAATAGTCTGACCATCCTTAATCTGGTGCTGGCGGGTGGGTGCCAGCAGAGAATATGAACTTCCCTTAGTATGCGCAACTGTGTGAAGATGTTCTGTTGCTATCGTCACAGAGAACTTATGCCCTGAAAATAAGGACTAATCAATTTTAGTGGATAGGATTTTACTATTTGTGGAAATTTAAGAAGGGCAAGGACCAGAACTGCTTGAAAGAGCAAGGAGTTCTTTTGCCAGTGTATGTGGTGTACCCATCATGTTGCTAGCTGTGGGGCTGCTGCGCGTGGCGAGGCTGGGGCTGCCCCGCGTCAACACAGCCAGTTCCAGATGGCTCCAGCGGCCTTACCGCAGTGCACGGCTGGGCCCCGCAGCCCAGATGGCAGTGCCGTGGGGAAACGGGTTTAAGAAGGGGGGAAAATGGTGCTTATGGGAGAGAGGAGTGAGGAACAAGTGTGAAAGAAACGGCACTGCAGCCCCCCAGGTGAGTGCAGCAGGAGGGCAGGAGGTGCTCCAGGCAGGCAGCAGCAGTTCCCCTGTGGCCTGTGCAGGGAGAGGCCCCTGGTGGAGCAGGCTGTCCCCCTGCAGCCCATGGGTCCCACATGGAGCAGATCTCCACGCTGCAGCCCATGGGTGGAGGAGCCCCCGCTGGAGCAGGTGGATGTGGCCTGGAGGAGGCTGCGGCCCATGGAGAGCCCACATAGGGTTGGGTGTGGTGGGAACTGCAGCCATAGGAATGGCCCACACTGGAGTAGTTCATGAAGGATTGTTCCCTCCAAATGGGAGGGAACTGACACGAGTCAGAAAGAACAGCAGGGAGGAGCAGTTATGGTCTGAATGCACTTTTTGGGGCTGGGGAGAAGGTAGAAGAGTCAGGTCTGTTTATCTTGTGAAATTGGTTACTGATCTCCTTGCCAGAATTCTGACCCACAAGACTTTTCGTCTTACCTGCTCCACCAGGGGCTCCTGCACCCATGGGCTGCAGTGTGGAGATCTGCTCCATGTGGGACCCATGGGCTGCAGGGGGACAGCCTGCTCCACCAGGGGCCTCTCCCTGCACAGGCTGCAGGGGAACTGCTGCTGCCTGCCTGGAGCACCTCCTGCCCTCCTGGTGCACTGGCCTTGGTTCTCACTCCTTGCTCTCCCATCTGCTGTTGCAGAGCATTTGTTTTTTTTCCTTCCTTTGCTCTCTCAGAGGCCCACCCAGCCTTGCTCTCTGGCTCAGCTCTGGCCAGCAGCAGGTCCCTTTTGGAGCAGCTGGAGCTGGCTCTGATCTGACATGGGGCAGCTGCTGGGCTCTGCTCACAGAAGTCACCACAGCAGGTCCCCAGCTACCAAAATTTTCCATGTAAATCCACTAACAGTAGTGGGAGTGAGAGAGGCTTGGTAGTCGTCTGGCAGTCAGCCAAGGTTCCAGCATTGTCAGCTTTGCTTGCAGAGACTGAGTGTATCATCTTGTGCAGTGTCTGTAGCTGTATACCAGTAATATTCGATTCCTGAACCTGTCCAAACATAAGTTGCTGTTGGAAGCTGACTTTTGGCTCAATTTTTTGCATACAAATTTAATCTGCAGAGAAATTTCCTTTTTTTTTTTTTGGCAGCTGACTTAACTTTGCCTTTGTGAATTACTGGGGAGAGCTCCTTGTAAAACATTTGGATCTGTGACATGGGTGAACCTGGATGTGGATGAAAAAGCATCTTGAGGCTTATGCAGAGGAAGAGTGTTTACTGTTACTCGATGTAGATACAGTTGCTTCCTACATACAGTCTCCTGAAAACACAGTATAGTCTGTCACCATGGCCTGAGTTACTGGGCTCCCATAGAATGAAGATAAGCTGTTTTTAGAGACTGAGAGCAGTACAGACACTTTTATTGTTCCTAGAACCCAAAATGAGTAAGTGCTGTGAACCTTTTCTGACTCCTTACAAATCTGTTCTGGTTATCACTGCATCACGCAACGTGCTTGAACTCTGAATGTCAGGGAAAAGCACATCAGGCATTCTATTGTAGCCCAGCAGGATAGGCGTACTGGGATCAGTAAGTCTAGAGCATGCTTGTTGATGATATAATTTTTTTTTTTTCTTTCTTTTTTTTTTTTTGTTTCCACTCACACAACCATGAATCACTCACACTTGACTACTTGCTGTTCATGATTCTGGATATGTGCAAATGAGGTTTGGGTATTATTCTCCCATTACTCAGAAATTACGTTCTTTGCCAGTGCTCTGTCACAACACCTCATTAGCAGAAAGATTAAAAATACTTGTTGTTAGAGTACAGTATTTTATGCAGCACACGTTATTGATCTATAAACTCCTTCAATCTTTTGTGAGATCACTGTCGAAAGACTGAGGAAAAATTAAGAAACTGCACTTACAAAAGTCATCATTATAATGGCATGCAATTTAGTTTGAGGTAACTGGAGCAGTGAAGAATGCAATCGATCATATTAGCAAGTATCTTTACAAATGTTATTAGTCTTTGACAAATGTTATATAGATCATCAAGGTCATTTCATAGTGAAGTTGGGATATTGTTTCCACATTCTTACACCAACAGGAATGCTTTGAATAAACTGCATTGTCCAGTTTCCTGGGGTTCTTTCTGTTCAGTGAAGCAATAAGACAGGAAATAAAAACAACTGCAAAATGAGGCAGTCACTTTTTCCTATTTGTCTAAGGCACTTTTTCAGGCTAACAGTTCTAACTTTGCAAAGAGACAGTGAAAATCACTGTTGAGTAATTCCCAACAGTCTTCCTGTCTTGACAGCCCCTGGTAAATGATTTTACCCCAGTAAAGCACATTTCATTGGGGTAAGTATATTTGTACAGGGCACTTATTAGATCTATTTGTCAGAAGAAAATTACCACCAGCCTTTGTAGCGTAGGGAAACAGATGCGCATCTCTTAGATGGGAACTCTTGAAATTAAAAACCCCAACAAAATTCACAAAAAGGCTTGTTAATACAGAAGGAAATTGTCATTTTAGTAAGGTAAGGTGTTTGTTTGTTTGTTTGTTTGTTTGTTTGTTTTAATGCTGTTTTGAATTAACCTCAGTGGGCAGCAAAGCCCCCACACAGCTGCTTGCTTGCTTTCCTGTGGAAGGGGGGAGAGGGAGAATTGGAAAAGTAAAAGTGAGAAAATTCATGGGCTGAGATAAAAGCAGCTTAACAGGTAAAGCAAAAGTTGCACACACAAGCAAAGTACTAAAGGCATTCACTCACTGCTTCCCATCAGCGGGCAGATGTTCAGCTATTTCCTGGAAGCGGGGCTTCATCACTCGTGACAGTTACTTGGGAAGACAAACACCACCACTCCAAATGTACCCCCACCCCTCCTTCTTTCTCCCAGCTTTTATGGCCGAGTGTGTCATCAGACGGTATGCGGTATTGCTTTGGTCAGTTAGGATCAGCTGTCCTGCCTGCATCTCCTCACAGCTTCTTGAGCACCTCCAGCCTATTCAGGAATATCTGAAACACTGCTGTGTTAACACTGTTCTTGCTTTAAATAAGAAACATAGCACTATATTATCTATGAGAAAGAAAATGAACTCTGTTCCAGCCCAAATTCATACAAATACAAAGTAAGGAGATTGTGCTGTTCCTTCAAGAAGCAAAGTCTTATTTGCACTCCATGGAAGACACTTGTCCAATAAACATCTTGTCACATGCATTTTGACGAGATGTTAAAATTTGTTACTCCCCCAACTATCCATTTTTGGTTTTGAAATAATTGCTTTGTGCTGGTTACTTAATAAAATATGTGCCTATAGCACTCTGCTGGATGAGTCACAGTCATGGTGTTATGTTGTAGTTTCTTTTTGGGGGGGGGGGGGGGTGTTTTGTTTTTTAGCCATGTCTTTGAAGTTGATGTCCTTTCTGAAGTATGTCATCATTAGCTAGAGGACTATTTTGCATTATCAGTCATTGAGAAGAGTAAGGAAGAGTAAAAACCAGTAAGGAAATCTGACTATAGCTGTGTTGTTTTTTGTGCTTTGACTGCTGTACTTCTACTGTTTCAGCAGAATGGCTATTGGATTACAACACTTCTAGAATCTTCCTGTGTAGTAGTATCCATTTAATTCTGCCAAGTAGTCCAGACTCTCATTCTTATTAGATGAAATTGTGAGGTTTCTAAAGTCATTGGAACTTGGCTGATGATTTCATGTGGGGTATGGAATATATAGACACACAAAAATGGGAGATCTGTTGGGTCAGGAAATCCCATTGCTTGCTACTTTATCTAATCACATGATGCAATGCTGTTCAGAATTCTATCTGTTTCCGCCCAAAAAATAGTTGTGTTGCTTACTCCATTAATACTGAGAGGTTAAAATGTTCTGTATGTTGTTTCACTGGTAGTTTGAAACTTGCTTTGAATTTCCAATTTTCATTTGTTTGTGACCAGTATCTCCACATAACATTTTTGCTCATAATTGTCTTTAGCTAAGACAATTTTTCCTCCTGTTCTTACCTTCTGGTATACCTTGGGAGAGAGGTCAGATTCTGACTTGCATGTGACTCTGACAAACTCTGTGCTCTTTTCAAATATGTAATTTACTTCCATTTTGTTCCATGCCATGGGTTTGGTGCTTCTTTTCTACATTTGTCTGGTCTGAATATGAGTGCGAGTGTCAGTGTCTGCCGTCTTCAAACTCAACTGGTTATTCATAAACAGACATGTTACTCTTGTTTATGTTGACTACACTGAGTTTGACTACACTGAATGATAACTACACTGAATTTGCCAGGGAAATTCATTTCACTCCGCTTCTGGGTGATAGCACACTCTTAATGAAACTATTTAATGCCTATTTCAAGACTATTGTTTTACAAACTATGCTTGTAACTCTGAACACTGTCCACATCAATTGTTCTCCTTTCAGTCTAGTTTGTTGCCATTTCCTTTCCATCAACCCTGTCCATCCATCTTAGTCATTTCCATTACTGCCTTTTAATTCTTACATTGATTTCCGCATTCTTCAGTTACTCTGTCATGCTTCGTGAAGGGCTTTAGTTGTAAGTTGCTGTTGCATTTTCTTCATCCAAGAAAATTCCCCATTTTGTAAAATTCCCCAGTTGTAAAAATGTACAGATGCTAACTTGACAATAGTCTTCTCCAGGTAAAAGTATGATTTAGAATTTGCAATTTTCTCCACGTCCTTCTTTCCTTAAAATTTGTTATGGTAATTGTTTGAATAATTTGTACTGATGAGGTCAGAAAAAGTCATTAAGATACATGAGTTTGCAGAGCTTGACAATTTTTGAAGGCATTAAGACTAAGATGTCTAGGGGCCTGAAAATCCAGGAATAAAGGAACAGGGTAGGAGATGATTTTTATGATTGTCTGGCAATTTATACTGTTCTTTCTGAAGAAAAAAAATGTTGCCAGGGAGAACCCGAAGAGGCCTGAGCCTTCATTTGTGTCCTGCAGGTTCTGTGGATGTATTATGGGGGAGAGCTGGGGATGCAAAAAGGCAAGAAATAATAGCTAATTTTTAACACCTTTCCAGATGTTACATTGAGGATAGAAATAACACATTTGTTCTTCTGTTCATAATTATGAGTAGGCAGAACGTTATTCTTTCTGTCTCTGTCTCTCTTGCTCACTCCACTGAAAAATTGCTGGCACAGTACAACTGAAAGTCATTAACCAGTGTACTTGGGCACTACTGATGATTATTTGAGAGCTGACCCTAATTGATTGCTTTGCCAGAAGCTGAAGATGTTGAAGTTGCATTGATTATGCAAAGCATTGGATATTGTGTAGTTTGCTGTTTTCACAAAATTGCAGCTGATTTGTGAAGGGTTTCATCAAAAGATTTAGGGTGCTGGCAATAGTTTTTGTGTTTTTCAGTAAGGTAATTGCTCATCTTCTCTTATTGATTTATATGGCTTGTTTTACAGTTCTGGCATAAAAATTACTTTGCTGCTTATAATTATCATATTTAGCAATAGGGAAAGGGAGTGGGGTTGTAAAGGTGAAGGAACTTATGTTGGCACAAATTAGAAGGCTCAGAAAAAAAGTTTTTTTCTTCTTTAAAATCTTGTTGAGTTGGTTAAAGAACTATGTAATGTGCCTGTTATTCATGTCTATTGAGAATTAGGTTTATTTATGTTTTTTGTTTGTTTGTTTGTTTGTTTTTTAAAAGACCTTTGACTTTTTCAAACCTAAATGACAATTTGTGATAATTCTGATATAGTAAGTTATCTCAAGTCAAGTCAAGAACTTAAAACAAAAACCAAAAAAAAAAATCTTCGGTTTGCTTGTTTCTTACTTTTTTGGTTTTGCCTTTCCTTCTCTGTCATGTCCTTAAGACCTGCAACAGTTGTGATCTGAATTTTCTGAATGTGCTGAACTCTGAATGTGTCTCTTGGTGGTGGTGGTGGTTTATTTATTTATTTATTTATTTTCCTCCTCCTTTTAAAATTGATTTGCTGAACATCAGCACCCTCTTGTGCTGGCCTTGCCATCATCACACAGCAAGCAGGGCTTTGCACGAGCCCATCAGCCTGCAGCTATGGATCTGCGTGAGGAAGAGTTCTGCTCTGGCTGCCTGTGTGTGGGGAGGTCTTCTGCTGTCCCAGGCTTTATCAGGACGGTAGCCTCTGTGCAGTCCTAACAATACAGCAGTCCTCATCAGAAGGACACTCTTCTTGAGTGCACATATGCAGTGATTGATTGAAATAATTTGAACGGCTTTTCTATCTGTCTTCAGACAACCGTAAAAAGTAAAATGTAACTCATGCTCACATGTATATCATATCACCTTGTTTCTAATATCTTTTGTAATGTCTCAGCTGTAATTCTCTGGGCAGGCTTCACGTTCTGTCTGGATGTGCTAACAGAGAGAAACATCCTTGCTTTCTAGTTTCTGAGTCTATGTACTTCTGAGTCTATGTAGCTTCTCAGTCCTTCACTTTCTGCTGTGTCAGTGAGGACCTCTATGAGATGATCGTTCTTCCTATCGTAGTCTTTGGCCTTGGAAAGGTAACATTGTTTAATCCAGACAGCAAAAAGGCAAAATGGGTATCACTAATACGTTTAAGTGCCTCCCTGATTATATTTTATTTCTGCTTACTGTTACATGTTCTCCATTTCTTTCACCATCTGCATCCACAGGCCTCATCAGACTTAACTCTGTTAGAACAAAATTAGTGATAAAAATGATGCAGGCTCCTGCACATACAATTTTCTTTCAAAATAACAAAGGTGGTTTTCTTGTTCTCTCAAATTTCAGAAGACAAAAAAACCCAAGACTGTTTCTTCTAAGTATTTTGCTAACAAATAAAGCAAACCCCAGAATCTCTCTATGTGCATATTTTGAGGAATTACTCTGTGCAAAAGTCAAAAAAAAATCCACTCAAAGAATCAGATCGGTTATGAAGAATTTTGGTAAATTATCTGTTAGCAGCTACAAAGCTCTTTAGTACTTTTTTATTATTGGTTTTCCTTGCTACTGTAGTTAAGACAAAGCAGCAGTTTTAAGTTTTTTGTTTGTTTAGTTTTTTTTCTTTTAGTTAAAAAATGCAGCTCAGTTTCTATTTTAAGATTTTTAATTTTTGCTGTTGTAAGATATAATAGTATACCCTGGCTCAACAAAGAATGATGTATAAGGAAAAAAACGTAGCATATGCAGAACTTAAGAGTTTTCTTTCTGGGGATAGAGGTGATTATTCACTGAAATCAATAAAATTAGATTTTCAGTGATGTATACACAAGAATGTGTATGCAAATCCTGTACAATATCAATTTGTATTTTAAATTTTCTGAGCCATATTTTCTTTGGGTCTGAATCTTTGCGTACATGCATATTAAAGCTTTATTTCTGCCGTTTTAATTTTTGTTTTTATTGTTACTATGTTGGGAGGTAGCTCCTACCAGTTACTGCTGATATCAAACTGTGATTGTAATGAAGTAGTAAATCACAGTAGTGAATACTGAAGATTACCATGTTAGTGACTAATTTTCCTGCAGCTTTTCATTGTAGCATGTTTACTTCTTACCATAACATTTCACGGAGGATTCTCTACTGATTTGTAAATGTATGAACAAAACTCTAAAGCTGCTATTAAGAGAATTATGATGTTATGTGAGCTTTTCTCCTGAGTAGACCATATGAACGTTATGGTGCCAGGTAGATCAGAAAGCATGAAAAGGTATTTCATGAAAGTGCAAGACTTGGAGGATGTGATTTAATGTAATGTCTTTTCATCATGTGTGATGCTTTTCAGGATTTCAGCTGCATCATCTAAAGCTGATTCTGCTTCTAACTGAATACGGGTTGGTGTACTACTTAATCAGACTGATGTAGTAGTGATCCACTTTGAATTAAATCAGCGGTAATGTATGCAGTTCACTGATGAAAAATTAGAAAGAAAAAATCTCTCCCTGTTGCTTCTAAATATTAAGTGTTTCCTTTGTAATAGTAGCTCTATTGTGTGAAGATCATTTATAAATAAAACCAAAGCCATTTCAATTTCCATTCATTTTCACTGTTGCTAAGATCATGCTACATTTCCTGACTTCATCTGAATTTGTGGTTCCCATCTGTTCTGAATATCAATTGCTCTGAAAATAAATGTAGGACTTGTATTCTGCCACTGTCTTTTTCTGATAGGTTAGAATGGTAATGGAATGTTCTAAATTTTTAATTAATAAAACTTGAAGTCTTCTAGTACTCAGATTTGAGCAGGATGAATAAGAATTACTCATGAATAGCATGTCTGTTAGCCAGTAATAAACATGTCTATTAACCTATAATATATTTTTTTTTGTACACATAGAATGAATCTTTTTTTTTTTTTTTTTTTTCCCCTGGGGGTGGGTAAGTACTTCTCATAAGGAGAATGCCATTTCATTATAACATTGCCTTACAATAGCAAAAGGAAATCTGCAAGTCTGGTTAAAAATTGTAGGTTCCTTGGACTCCTTATGAGATGCATTATAATAAATGCAATCAGTAACCCTGTTGGCATCTGAAATTTGACATGCTGTGTTGTTTTCTTGTTTATTTTAAACAGATTTCTTTCATAATAGTCCATACTATATGATAAATGTTTTACACAAGAAGGCTAATATGTAAATTGCTTTGAATAAGAGTTATATAGGTAAGGTATCCCTATGGATAGTAATGTCCATTAAATTATTTGTATTTTACTGTGAGCTTTGCTATACTGTGCTATTTTTAGATATTACTTGCTGAGTCATTTACTATATTTCAATAAAATACCATTTTCCTTCTTCCCTTATGGAGTATAGCTATTAAAGGAAAAACAATTATGAAATTACTTTCTTTGATCTACTAAGTTGTAATCATAGTCTTTTTGCTATCTTCCTTTTTTTCTTTTTTAATTGTATTTACTGCAATAAACAGGGAATTCTGTCATTTTATTTCTTGTCCTATTTCCAATGTGACATGAGAGACTTTTCACTAGTTAAGGAGCCTGTCCTCCATGTTGAAGAGCAAAATTTGTAATATATTTGTAATATAATTGTAATAATTTGTAATATATGACTTCTCCTTTCCTCTCTTAAAGCGGGTATTCGTCTCATTATTTGTTACATACATGGTGACTGTCAATAGAATGCACATAAACAGAGTTGAACAGATTCCAGAATTAAATTAATTTTAGTGGGTTGGGCAGACAAAGATTCTGTGATTTATACAGGAAAAATTGGAGAATCTTTTCTTTGTATGCTTGTGGGAAGAGAACGAGATGCTACATCTGTAAATAGTGTCTATGAAATGCCATAGGACAGAAATATCTTGGAGGTGGGTTTTGGTTTTATACCCACTTACAGTTTCTGCACTAGCAATTCTAAGGTATTTTGTGGGGACATCTGGTTATATAGCAGCTGATGATCTCTGCTTCATGAAGCCGTATTGTATTTCAATTATATAGTTATCTGTATGGCTACCATGAGTAGATTTAACTTGCAAAAGCAAGGATAATTCTATGAACATCATAAGAAAATACTACGGGGTTTTTAGATTTTTTTTATGTTTTATTTTTTATAGCATAGAATGTACTGTGTGTAAACATTATATTACTTTTCCAACTGCTGTTAGAACTTCTCCTCTCATTAAAGCTAGATGGTAATTCTCTGAAACTCTGAGAAATGGTTTAAATAGAAAACTTATATCAAAGAACTGTGTGATTTTATAATTCTTTTAAATGTCTAAAGTGTCTAACTTCTTTAAGATAAGATTATTTTTATCACATTATTTTAAAAAGATTACTTTTTCTATCATATTTACTAACTCCTAAAATAAATGTAATATCAAGGGATACATCCTATTTTTCCTTAATATTTCTGGATGATTATGTAGGTAAATACCAGATATTTTCTTTGTATCCTATCTAGCCTGTATTACAATGCCTGTATTACCACTATCATATTTATTAGTGCTAGTAGGTATTACAGGCCTGTGTTATTGATGTATTGCATAATAGGACTATGCTTTTGCCTTGGCAAGAAGAAAGGATTTGGGAGTTTGGTTAGAAAAGTCATCCTTTTATGAGCATTTTGTCTTGCTTTGGCTTTCCTATCACTTTGTTTCACCAAGACATTTTTAGACGTAATGAAGAATCTGACAAACATGTATCCCTATAGCATACCAAGCATATAGTTAGTATTTTCTGTAGAAATGGTACAAAGAGGGTTGTAGTACATTCGTACTACTTTATTGTTTTATGAATGTGCAACAGCTTTCATAAGCAAGAATCTGTCAGGAACAGTGATTGCTGAGTTGGTACTGCATCATAGCAGTGAGTGTTGCCAAAGTTTGTATTTAAACTTCTTACCTGAAATAAAAAAAAATATATATATATATATATTAAGAGGGTAATGTATCTGTTTTGCCCATGACAATAATTTGACAACAGAGCTAGTTTCTGCTATGGTAATAATCGTGGTGGTGCTTTTAATGAAAGGAACATGTATTTGTCAGATACTTAACGAGTCAAAACAAAGTGGTTTATTTGGGTGGTTAGACAATCAAAAGGTAATTGTGAAAGCTTACCAGAGTACTGAACAAAACCAAACAGTTGATGTTTTTGTATGGAAAAGGAAAAAAGTTATTGGAATAAAGCAAAAAGTAGACTAAGGGTGTTTCATAGTCCACAGGCATAAAGACCCAACTAGTTTAAGAGTTGTCTGTGAGCAAGGTCTTTCTTTCATACCATAATGGTGCTCTGCTGGGTCTGTTTTAGAGGGGCAAAAGTATGAGTGCAAGGCATATGTTACCTGACTATGTGATGTGAAATAATCTTCCAGCCCCTTTAGCAGCCTTGAAATTGAGATAGAATAAACTGATAAATGTGCCAGAGGACATTAATTTTAATGGGAAAATCAAATTGCAGAGAGAGAAAATAAAAGTGAATTTCTTTACAAAAAGATTTTAAATGGGAATGGGTTCTCTTCTGTTAGAGTGAACAATAAAGGTGTTGAATAATCTGGTTTTGTGTTGTTCTCCTACTCATAACACACAATAGAAAATATGTTAATATGACTGTGGTGGGAGGAGGTAATGCAAAGTCATTTTCTACCAAAGAATGGACAAATACTTGACTGATGCATTTCGTGCACAAGGAAGAAAGGTGAGGTGGATAGACCAATAAACTGTGGAGCTATTTTGCAGTTACTTGGAAATATTTTCTTCCTTTGTATGGATAATTATACTAAGTGAATATATATATATATATATATTTCTTAGCATGTGAACGCATCTGTCTTTTGGATACAATATATGAATTAGAAAATATGCTCAGGATATTATTTCAAATTCTTAGAAGTCATTTTGCATTCTTTTTTAAAAATACACTGAACAACTCTTAATTTCCCATAAACTTTAGTGTACATACAGTGTTTCTGATCTATAGTTTTCATTAGATCATTTGTAATACTGTGGCACCATCTGTCTGCAAATAAATATATATGTATTTTTTTCTGAAATTGGAATGGTTGTCAGATTGTGTATAAATGCTGTTTGTTGAAAAAGTGTATTTTTGTTCTGGAAGCAGTATTTTGCCAATCCAGAGTAAGCACATTTTGATGATAAATTTCATCTTTTGGTATAAAGGTAATATTTTATAAGCTGAAGAATTGCTTTAACAATTTTATTTTAGCTCTGCAACAAATGAATTAGATTGTTTTGATAGCCATGT
Organism: Nettapus auritus; assembly: GCA_011076525.1. Classification (NCBI taxonomy): domain Eukaryota; kingdom Metazoa; phylum Chordata; class Aves; order Anseriformes; family Anatidae; genus Nettapus; species Nettapus auritus. The sequence goes on along the minus strand of CM021797.1, from coordinate 58,785,284 downwards.
GCAATATAAGGGTCTTCAAACTGTACTTGATTAAATTGTGAGTTAATTAATGTGGAATCAGTGATAATTTATATTGAGAATTGAGATTTGCTTTCTAACCCAGCTATTTAAACCAGTTTGAAAATAGCAGTTGTCTATAGCTATTTGTTATTTCAAACTTAATATGTTCCAAGTGTATTGTTTTGCCTAGTATTAATTAATTCAGGGGATAAAATAGATCAAAACGGAGAGGAACTCGTATGTTTCAATGGCTGTCGTCAGTAAGGAGAAGAGAATAGTACTAACGTGGTGGTAGCTGTGTGCCACAAAACTGGAAGGAGTAGCTTGTACTGCCCTTGACTAAGGTTATTAGACTTCTATATCTAAAAACTAAGTTAGATGAATTAGCACAAGCCTATAAAAATTCTACCTATTATCAAGATGAAATAGGAACACTATTATTTATAGCCAGTTGTTCAAACCTCTTTAAAATAGGGAAAAAGCATTAAATCCAAATACGTTCTAAAAAGATACCTGATAAAATTTTAAGCCAATTATTCAGCTGAGTATGTCATCTTTTTTGTGTTTTGTTGTTGGTGGTGGTTTTGATACTTAAGAGTGTTTTAAAGTAGTTAGTAGAATGTAGTTGATGAGGCCAGCTGGTGAATGTTAACAGAGAAACAGTGAAAGTACTCTTTTCAACTCTTTATGCTAGTTCATATACTTTTGCCTATCTTCTCCTCTTGTATGATGTAGAAACTCCTGAGCTAAGATATAACGATGAAAGAAAGGATGGCAACACAATCCTTTTCACTCTTTTCCTCCTCTCAGAGTTGAGGGTGGGTTAACAATTGCACAGTGTTGCATAGAGCCTTATCCAGAGAGTGTCTGCTGGGGTCTGAGGTAGCCAAGGGTGCACAGGGTTGAAACTCCAGGCAGATCTCCCGTTTTGATCTCAGAATGAGACAGCCCTAGGGTCAGTGCTTCATGGATACTAGGCAGAAGGCACACAGGAGTTCTGACAGACCCAGTATTTTGCTATGCTGCTTCAGGTAGCTAAGGCCTCCTGTGAATTCATGCTTCAATTATTGTATTAATCTTGTGTACTATAAAGTGTTGCTCTGATGGAATAGCTCATATCGTAAGGTTCACCTGAATAAGTAGGAGTTTCCAGGCTCTGCTTCTGAATCTCATGCTTACATTTCAGCTTTAATGATGAAAACTGTTTCTATTTTATGTGAAAAATGCACATATAGGTGTATTTGCATCACACTTGTTTGAATGATAGAACATGGTGTCCATTCTGAGTCAGTTAGTACTTTTATTCCTCTCTTTTTTTCATTTCAATTATTCTGTATCAACTTCTCTAGGTTTTTATTAATTGCTGGGCATTTTAGTTGGAATGTAAGTAGCTTGTCTCGTACCTCAGACTTCATTTTTGAATTATCATCTTTTCTTCAGAACTTTTTGGTTTTGCTGCTTCAGTTATGGAATGTAAAATAAACTAATACTTATAGAATTTAATGCACAATAGCCAGAATATTGAATTTATAAAAACAATACAGAACTGGAATTCATATATAATAGGCTGTAATACATAAAAAGAAAATGATTAAACCATATCTCACTTATCATAGATCTTTTTAACAGGAGCAAAATCTGTGCCATTAGTTCCAGCCCAGTGTATTTCCCATTCACAATGCTTTAGTGCATAACTTATAAATCTCTCCTCATCATCCTATATTACTTTTTCAACCCAAGACTAACATGAAGCAAGACAGGGTGAATGAAAGTCAATGAAGGTCGACTAGACAATCAGATTATTAAAGATTCTTGGAAGAACACTACTGTGATCTGTAAAAGAATTAACTGTGAATGTCTGTATTCTCACTGATAAGGTACACTTCTGTAGACTGCAGTATAATTTCTTTGGTAATGTGTTTTCAGATTATACTGGTTTAATCTGTTTAAATAGTATGTCTGAATGTCAGCTCAGTACTTGGAAATACTTGGTAGGTTGCAGAAGCCATATTTCACTTACTTGTCCTCTCTCCAGGGTCGAAAAGAGGAAAAGGTAGTATACAGTTACATACTGCATTATCAACAAAGTTAAGATTGCATAATCATTGCATACATGTTACTGGTAATTTTCTGTGAATTTTTTTCCATCTGTCTCTGATAATTCATTTTGCAGAATAGTTCAGCTCTTGGGAGGTTAAAACAGATCCATACAGTGAAAGAGGTTGCCATTCCTGGGACCTATTTACAGTAGAAATAGTGAACTGGTCTGCATGTTTGAATATAAAAGCTCAAGTATGTGTACCAATGCTAGACACTGCAGATAATAAAATAGAAAACAACCTAACTACGTAGAAGAACACTGTTTTCAATCATAAAAACTTATTTTAGCTTAAAATTTATCTTTGTTATTTTTATTCCAGATCTATCTGGAACTTAGCTCTTTTTTCTCCCCTGTAGGAATCAGTCTAATGAAAGATCATAACTCTATCTACAAAGCTTGTTTTATTATGTTTTTGGAACTGTTATAAATAATGACAGATTGGATTCAGTCATCAAGTACTCTAAGTGAACAATAGGTCAGCATGCTTGATTATAGTGCTACGTGTTTGTTTATATATATAGTCTGAACTATTGCATGTTCTCAGTCACCTGCAAAAAACAAACAAACAAACAAACAAACAAACAAACAAACAAAAAAGACATAGTACAATTAGGTTTTTTAGTCCCTTCGGCAGATACTTAGTTTAAGAAAATTATCATTAAATGTTTCTATATGTGGTATGAAAAATGGCATGATGAGTCGGGGGAGGGTCAGGCTGGGTGTTAGGAAAAAAGTCTGCACTCAGAGGGTGGTTGGGCACTGGGACAGGCTCCCCAGGACAGTGGTCACAGCACCAAGCTGCCGGAGTTCAGGAAGTGTTTGGACAACACTCAGACAAATGGTCTGTTTTTTTTTGTGTGTGGAGCCTGGTGTTGGACTCAGTAATCCTTATGCGTCCCTTCCAGCTTGGGATATTCTTTGATTCTGTGATTCTTTGATACTATTTCATATTCATTTTATGAGAAGATGCTGTTCTTTTGAAACTGCAAATTTGTATGTGTACGTATATATATACATATGTATTATATATATATATATATATACACATAAATAAGTATGTTTATTTTTCCTCCCAATTTATACTGTCACAGAAACGTGCAGTTATGTGTGAAGAGTAGCTAACCAAACAGAATATTTACTGATCGTCATTACAGGCTGGCTGGCTGGGAATCCTATTAAAATACAAATTACTATAAATGACTCTGGGTCTGAAAAAGAAGGATGATATTCATAGATTCTGGTATAGTAAAGAATGCTGACTGTGAGATTACAGTGCTGATTGGGAAATTTTTACGTGGTTTCCCAATAGATCTTGAAGTCACCTCCAAGAGGTGGTGGGTTTTTAACAGCTGACAGGAAAGGATGGAATCTGTTATTGAAATGAGTCTGAAGACCTCAACAGTTTCAATGCACTGCTATTTTATTTATAAGTAAAGATTTAAGAACAGAAATTCCATTTACAATAGCAAAATGCCTGACAAAAGTTGTGACTTCAACCACAGGAAATGTAAGGCATACTCAGATAACATCACAGTACATTTGACAGGTTGCAAATAATTTTTGTAGGCTGGGAAGACCATGAGGCTTACGAGGTAATGGATAGGGAGGTGAAAATCTCTTTCTGACCAGATATCCAACAAGCACTGGAAATGCTGACTGCTAGTCTCTACGCTATTTAATACTCATAATCTGCTGTCATAAATTTTTACCAAAACTATTTTTTCGTAAATGTTGTTTTGGATGCTGAAAATTCCACACTACACAGAGAAGATATTTTAAGATGTAGTAATTCTATTATTTGCAATCAAAACATCACTTCTAAAATCTTAATGCACCCAAATATATCAGCTGTATAAAAGAAATTATTTATATATTAAAGGTTTAACTTCTGTTTTAGATTTGTCATGTTAGGCATATATACTATTGATTGTTCATTAATTCATTTCCTTGCTAGCTAGGGCAAACCTGTCTGAAACAGAGAATCATACTGTCTGTAAAGAGAGGAGGATAAGATTGTAAGAGGGTCCTTCTCCTAGCATGTTAATGGAAGTAGAGTGTTTAGTTTATCTTTAGAAAAGTGTTACAGAGAATGTATTGAATTTCTGTTTCTCTGTGCCTAATTTAAAACTTTCCTAAGTTCTCAGAATATATATATTTTTTAAACTACCATGGTTCTTGTTGAGTGATAAATAGGGCAAATCGGTCAGTGTTTGATCTCTGGTACTATTTATCAAAGGCTTTTAGTAGTTAAAATCTTCAAAATTCCCAAATAGTTGGTGTGACAGTCCTCAGATGGGAGGAATATGCAGAAGTGAAGACGTAAGATGTTATCAGGTCAAAATGATAGATGAAATTTCTTACTACGCTGTTTTTTAGAGTGATGTCAGTAGGCATTAGACATAGGTTTATGCAGAAAATACATGGCCACTGCCCAGTTTACAGTTGTTTCTTTGTAACTGGCCCCGTTTCCCTTCCTTTTGGCCTATTTTCAGCTTTATTGGTTTCTAAATACCCAGCCCTCCAAAGACTTGCCTTATATTTATAGTTGGAAGATGTGCAACTAAAAAAAATCTTTAGTCATTAAGAAATCATTGCTTTGAGAAACTGCATTGGACCTAAATAAACCACATCCAATAACCCCAGATTGGTGCAGTTTAAATGTGGTGGTGTTCCTATAATCTTGTTGGTGGTCTCCTTTATCTCTGGGCTATCTGTTCAAAATTTGTCTTGCCAGAGTCTCACCGAGGTCACCATAAGCTGCCAGCATGCAGTTAAGTGACAAACTAGTCAGGCAAGTTGGAACTGTGGATAAAGGTGATACATAGCACAACAGGAATATTGTTCCTATGTTTGTATTCACCTGAGGCTCAGTGGTGGACTAGATATTTCAAAATTTGTTTTGCTTCTGAGTTCTGTGATAACAAGACAATGTTCTGGCACACCCAGAATGCTCTCAGGTATTCAGGACTTATGATTCCAGATACAGTGAGACATTCCTGTGCAGTTTGGCTGGAAAGTACAAGTTTTATCACAAAATCAGAATAGAATTTGCATTTCTGTTGTTTGCACTGGGAATATATACTGCTCAGAAAAAGAATATATACTGCTTCAGAAAAGAAAAAAAAAAAAAACTTGTTGAAAGAAAGAGAGATATGCAGAATATCTGAATTTTAGTTGCCATCATTCTTTCTTCTTCTGTTTGTCCTTCTCCTCCAAGAATATGATACCCCTTTTCCATGATCCCATCTCCATACACAACTATAGATGTGTGTGCATATCTGATATTTTCTTTACAACTCTTAAAATAAATAATAGTTGTGATAGCATTAATCCTTTCTGTGATAACAAATAATTAACAAGCATCTTGCCAGAGTTACAGGGAAAATAGATTGTATTATGTATATGCTCATATCACCTATTCAGCTGCTACCTGTGTATCTTTTTTTGTAGGTGACAGATCAGTCAGTGAAAGCATTTGCTGAACATTGTCCTGAGCTGCAGTATGTTGGTTTTATGGGCTGCTCTGTTACATCTAAAGGAGTCATTCACCTCACCAATGTAAGTATCATAGCAACTTTTAACTTGTCATTAGTGTTTCTGACTGTTGCCAAACAATAGGTATGACATCCAAGGTAAGTTTATACATACGACAAATGACACTGTCACAGATAGAAACATTACAAGATAAATGAACTTTGCATTATTTGAATTGTTTAGACTTCCCCGTGTTAAACTGTAGAAGCACATTTTCTAGGGATGACACTTTTTCTTAGGTTTAATAATACTGTACAGTCAAGTGACTTTAAATATCTAGGGTTTACATTAGGCTTTATTGCAAAGTGTTGTGGTGTAGCCCCAGCAGGCAGTCAAGTGCCACACAGCTGCTTGCGCACTCTCCCCAGGTGCAATGGGGGAGAGAAAAAGAAAGGTGAAAGTGCGAGAACTCATAGGCTGAAATAAAGACAGTTCACAAGGTAAAGCAAAAGAAAGCAAAAGATGTGTGCACAAGCAAAGCAAAAAAAGGAATCTATCTGCTGCTTCCTATCAGCAGGCAGCTGTTCAGCCACTCCCAGGAAAGCAGGGCTCATCATGCAGAACAGTTTATTTGGAAGACAAACACCATCACTCTGAACGTCCCCTATTCCGTCTTCTTTCCCAGCTTTTATTGCTGAGCATGACAGAGTAGGGGACATCCCCTTGGTCAGTGTGGGCCAGCTGTCCTGACTGTGTCCCCTCCCAGCTCCTGGTGCACCCCCAGCCTCCTCACTGGCAGGGCAGCACCAGAAGCTGAAAAGTCCTTGGTTCTGTGTGAGCACTGCTCTGCAACAACTAAATCATCAGTGTGTTATCAGCATTATTTTCATCAAAAGTACAGAACACTGTATTGTGTGAGCCTCTACGAAGAAAATTAATTCTGTTTCTGCCAAAACCATGACACAAACACAACAAAAAAATCTGTAATTGGAAGTTATTGTAATTTCTAGTGTGAAAGATTCAGATATGCCTCTTACTGCAACAGTATGCACATACATTTTGTATATATATCCGTATCTCTATTATAAGTTTATATATAGTATGACAGTTACATTTTATTTCCTTTTCTTCCACATAAGAGGAGTGATGTGTGGGAGAACTTCCTTGTATGAACCTGTGGAAATTAATAGTAATAGCTCAGTAAAATGAATTATGTGGATGAGGTGTTAGTTAAAAATCACATCTGAAAGTAAATTGAGAGATCATGCAAACGCCAGGGAGAACAGAGGAAAATGCATCTGGCATAGATAAATTAGTATTTAAAACTAGGAACTATATATTAGTATTAAAAAATAAAAATAAAAAAGGGAAAATGGAACTGATATAGGTGACTGTAGAAATAGGAATTGAATATGACCGAGCTACGGTAAACATTGAAATAAATTAACTTGACCTGGCTAGAATAAAACAGAATAGAACAGAACAGAATAGTTCAGACCTTCAGAGATCATAGAGTCAAACTGCCTGACCACTTCGGGGCTTACCAAAAGTTAAAGCACATCAATGAGGCCATTGTCCAAATACTTATTGAACACTGACAGATGTTGGGCATCAACCACCTGCTCCAGTGTTTGACTACCCTCAGGGTAAATAATTTTTTCCTGTTGTCCAATCTGAACCATTCCTGGCACAGCTTTGTGCCACTCCCATGAGTCCTGTCAGTGGGGAGCACAGACCGGCACCTCCCTCTCCCCTTCCCCTCCTCAGGAAGTTGCCATGAGGTTGCCTCTTGACCTCCTTTTCTCCAAACTGGACAGTCTCAAGCCTCAGCCTCACCTGACAGGACATGCCTGCCAGCCCTTTTTACCAGCTTTGTTACCCTCCTCTGGACGGATCCATGTACCTTATGTCCTTTCTATATTGTGGAGTCCAGAGCTGCATGCACTTTTCAAGGTGAGCTCAGACCAACACAAAATTCAATGGGAGCATCACCACTATTGACTGGCTGGTTATGCTGTATTTAATGCATGCCACAATGTGGTTTGTCCTCATGGCTGCCAGGGCACACTGCTGGCTATGCTGAGCCTGCTGTCACCAGCACCCACAGCCTGCTGAGCTGCTCTCCAGCCACTCATCTCCCAGCCTGTTCCTGTGTCTGGCATTGCTCCATCCAAGGTGCAGAACCCAGCATTTACTTCTGTTGAACTTCATGCCGTTGCTTTAACCCAACGAGGGTTAAAGAGATCTTCATGTAGTAAGTGTAGAGCATATTAAATGAAACTGGAATGTGGCTGAAGAAATTACAGTTTTTTGTTGTTACTCTTTTGTTGTACTGAATCATTTAGCATATCTGTAAAATATTTTCATCAGTTTATGGCAGTTCAGTAGCTAAGGATACAGAAGAACTGAAAACATTTCAGAAAACATGCAAAAAGAAATAAAGCAGAAAATTCAATTTGCATGGTAAACTTATAGCACCTCAAAGGATATAGTTTAGAAGGTCTTTAGTGAATACTGAAATTATGTGTAAAAGGTGCATATATCTATGGGAGAGAGAAATAATACAATTATTTTCATGTCCTAAATAATTCACTGTAGGTTTTATTTATGTACACAACATAAATGCAGGAGGTAGATAATTTACAAGTCTGACATAGGTTCTGTAAACCAAGATTTTCTTGGATGTTCCTACATATGTCACTTTTCTGGTGCATTCGTTGGATACTGCATTGTTTGGACCTACAGTTATTTAATGGACCTAGAGGTATTTAATGGATCATTGTTATGTCTTGTTCTTCAATGATGTGACTTCGTGATCCCGTTCATTTGGTTGAAGTTAAGAAAAGTCAAGATCTTGATTTTTCTTACTAATATTTATGATTTTCTTTATGGTTTAACAATAATTATTAGAAATCCTGACATACACAGTCCTTCAGAAAATCTCTAGCAGGTTTTATCACAAACTTGGAAAAAGTCAGATGGAATGAGTAGTGTGTACATGTGCTTTTGGTTGGGGCATGAAACTTTGGGATTCCTTTTTCCTTCTTTCAAAACTTACATTTACAAACTTTCTGTAGACTCATATTACTAAGACAGTGATTTCATCTCCTAAAATTCTCAGAAATGACTGTGGAGTTCATGTTTGCCTCCTCAACCGGGGAATTCTTTTTTTTTACTTGTAGCATTCCTGTGAATGTGCTAATTATTTCACATGTATGTGGTATCAAGTATTTTTTCCTTTATTTATCTTGCTTTTCAAGATTCTGTAGTATGCTGTCCAAAGGCTTTTTTTTTTTTTTTTTTTGATATATCTTAGAATTTTTTAGGTTGATCAAATAATGTCCGAGTAAATTGCAATAGCACTAGAAACAAACAGTATTTTCAAGTGGAACATTGTTGGCAAAAAGCGTGTCATTGCTCACTGCAAGATTTTATTGGATTTAATGCAGTGATTCTGAAATGCCTGATGTTTTTGAGTAAATGTATTTTGCAGGTTAAAGGAGTTTTTGCTGTCTTGCTCCTAGAGTATAATATAACTAGAATTTTTCCTGGGTTGAAAGTTGAAGCATGTTCAAGGAGGAGCTTGAATATCTTTTATTATTTCTTTTACTTCAGTTTTCATGGGGAATATGTCATGCCTTCTCTGGTATGATGTCTTCTGTAAGGTTTGCTAAATACTTATTTTACATACAAGTGACCTTCTATGCACAGTAGCAATGTGTGTTTTTTTTTTGGTTGGGTGGGGCAATATGTTTGCTCCTACGTTAGGCTGACATCTTTAGTATGGATACATGTAATAGCAAAATTACTATAGGAATTCTAGCTCCTTAATTCTGAAGCTATTGAGAAGTGATATCTGGTTCCTGCCTTGTGACAGTGACTTCAGTAGTTGTTTCCATGCTCCCCTGACAGGTGTGTTACTTCCCTCATAGTACAGCAAGCAGTTTTAACTAGAACACTGAATTGAACTGAAGTATCTGGCACAGGCACATGTTCTGTTTCTACAACTCTTATTTGGAGGAAATAACCTCCATCTGAGAGCGATAACAAATATTTGTGGAGCAATAACTATATCTTAAACTTCTGCATCTGGCTTTTCCAGAATTCACCTGTTAATGACATCAGTTTTTTTGTTTCAAACATCACGCATTTCTTATGGCCAGTTTTGTGTTCAGTTCATAACTGGTTAGTAATAATACCAATCCCGTGTTCTAAGAGGATTTGGAATCTGCTCTTAGCTCTCCATGGCCTGTGTGTCCTGCGAGGCTGTGCAGAGCAAGTACCCTCTGTCCTTCTGCTTCCTGCGTGCAAAGTGGAGATAACAGCACTGGCCTCTGTTGTAAAAGGGCTTTGAGGCTGGCAGATGTATAAAAATGGAGTGGTTTATTATTACTGCATTTTCCCTCTGGTAATGTTAGCTTCTCTTTAAAAAATACTGGCACTTGAAAATTCTGCATTACAGTGCTGCTGAATCACAGAGCTTTTTTAATAGCTAGTCATGTGGTATAGTACCAAGTGTTCTATGATTTAGAAAAGAAGAAACATTGTGTTTATTTTCATTATTTTTGGTCCTGAACATTGTGATATTAAAATATAATTGCTTTTTGAACAAAAGTGTGTTATCACTCTAGTGCTCCTTTTCTTTGAAGTTTGTGCAAACTACAAAAAACACACCTAAAATAAATAATTATTATTGGGCAGGTGGAGAAATAATGTATGTCTTTCCATCGCACAGAGAGGGAGAGAGAAGGAGGAAGGCAGGGAGTGTGTGTATATGCAATTCAGACTGTTGGACTCCCAGTTGAAAACAGTCTTTTTTTCTGATGATGTAGCATGTTTTATTGTTTATAGTAACAATGTGTGAAAGTGTCACAAAACCGCTGAAAATTAGCCCAACATTTCTCAACTTCGTTGCGAAATAATGAAATGTAATTTTATTTCCAAGCCATTTCCATGGCTTCCTGCACTTATTTATATGCTGAAGTAGTTGCTTTGTGGCAGTATACTTGTATCTACACTTCTATACCATGGACTTCTGAAGGACTATGTTTGGATAAAACTTATTATAGACATCTTCATCTACATAAGTGTGAATCCTAATTAGACAAGTTATTTTTCTAATCACTAATACATGAAGTCACTTTAGCTAAGAAACCTTTGAGGGGGAATAAAGTTCCATTAAGCATAAAGCATTCCTTCTTTATCTCGTAACTGTTACCTAAGGGTCATGACCAACTGCACCAAGTCATAACCATTGCTGAGTTGGTGGCCCGTGAGAAGTCGATCAAGGTTCAGATTTATAGAGCAAATATTTAGGAGCTACTCAGTGCAGACATTATCCACTTGACAGATTTATAATGGTAATGTAGACTGATGGCTAGACTGATTTTGCAAATCTTTTCTAAACTGAAGTATTGTATGGTCCCTTACTTCAGTTACTGATTTATTTTTCCATGAAGTACACTGCTTTTTTATGGTAATATTTCAGCATACCTTCTAATCTTAAAATCATCTTGCCTCCTAAACAAGAACACGAGGGTTGTTTGTTGTTGTTGTTTTTAGTTTTGTCTTCTTTTTTTTTTTTCTTTTTTTTTTTTTTTTTTTACTTTGTCTAGGTCTGGAGAACACAGTTGTTTCTTTAAAAACAACTTTTATTTACATAGCAAACTATATTTCATAAGATGACTTATCATTTATTTGAATGTGTTTGCATTTAATAAGGTAGTCTTTTAAATGTCATCATATGAAAAAGTCATTAATAATTTCTGAACATCTGGGAGATTCTTTGTTGGAGCTGGTTTTATACATTAAATGTTGTGGTGCTATGGACTGTGTAAGAAAACCTTTTCATCACCTGTTGTAGAACTAAACCTGACCATTTTGTTGAGCAAAATTGTATTGGCTGTGTCCCTCCTAAGAAATTCTTTTCACCATTTTTAAGAATTTAATACTTGCACCTGACTGCAGTATTGCAATTAGGTAGAAAATCCATTGCAGAGAAGGCATGATTGAAAGGGTTCCAGTGCTCTGTGGTATGTGGAAGTTTCCAAATCAAAAGTTGTTCGCTAAAAGTACATGAGAGCAAAAAACATAGAGAGTAAATTATGTTTCAATGATAATGAAGTTTAACAGCAATTACTGTTTCCAGTTTATAAATTATAACTCTTGTATCTCAGGTAATATATAAGCAGTTTAAATGTGCATGCAAGTAGCACTTTTTGGCTGTTTTACAATGGGTCTTACCTATAGAAAGGAGAGTGGTATATTTATTGTGTAGCATAACTTGTAAAAGTATGCATGAATAAGTTAAAATATATATATATGTCAGCTTCAAAGGTGTAGCAACTTGAATACAAATGTCTTTTATTTTCCTCTTGTGCTATATGACAAAACCAAGGAATATAATGAATAAATATCTTTCCTTAATGTATATTGTAAATTCCACTTTTTTCCTTAGGCTTATACATTTTTTTACAAATACATACAATCTTCAAAACAAAGTTCTTTTTTTGTCTTATATAAGCGATAAAATTAAATCATTGTTCTTCTAACACAGTTTTTGAACATTTATTTCTTATTTAAACTCAATGTTCTGCAATGACTAACTTTAAGAAATGAAATTGTGTTTTGAATGTGCAGAACATTAAATCAGTCTATGGGAATGTAGTCTCTTCCATACCTCTTCAATCATTTTCCAATTTTTTAAACCATCTATGATTAATATTTCACAAACAGTCTATCACAAAAATATGTATCAGTTACTTCAGTTTACTCTTAACTCAAAATTAATGTATGTGCCTTTTTAAAAAATAGTTTATAGATTCTATTGCCGTAATGGATAAAAGAATGTGATTTACATTCTTTTTCTGGTTGCTATTTTTTACTTTTGTAATCATACATTTCCGTTGGAGGGCTTAAATCAGAGAGCATTTTATTCCCCAAAGGCATATATACACAGAGAGAGTCAAGAAAATTAAGCTTAATTAGCAAAAGATGTGAATTTAAAGTTCATTAAGTCCTTATAAGCACTTTTCTTCAGAAATAATTTGGCTTTAGATTGATCTTATGTGAATTGTTTTACTTTTAAAGAAGCATTATATGCACAGGAATTAGGAGGAGGGGTGTCTGGGGGGAGGGGGATTTACAATCTCATTATATTTACAGTTCTGTACAGCTAAATACTCATAACAGTTGATAACACCCTCTATGAAAAACTACCTGTGATCCAAATGGTAACTGTAATTTTTACCATCCAGAGCATATGAACTTGATCCTAAACTTTCCTGGTCTCAAATCAGGCATTCTCTCTCTCCCCCTAATAGTTTTCAAATGCTTTAGTTTCTTGATTCCACATATTTTCATTCCAGTAATCAAGACTAAAGTATTATGAACAAGCATTCTAGCACAGAAAGGGTATGATAATCTCTGAATTTTTTCTACTTCCATAAAATTTCTATTAATCCAACCAGCAAAAGTGTTGTAGAAAAACACCTTTATAATTTAGGATATGTGACCCATAATTAGTATTGTATTTCTTAAAAGCAGTAGGGTTTTTCTTTTGTTTTGATTTTTTTTTTTTTAAAGACTGTCTTTTTAAAACAACTGATGCTCTGTTTTTGAAATTTCCTTTGCCCCAAACCATTTTGTGATATAAGGTGTTATTTTGCATAAGTCATTCACAGTGCAATAATTTCCTTTCTATAAATTTTCACAGGCAATCTCCTCATAAAACCTCATAAAACATACTGGGCTGTCAATTCTTTGTCAATTAGTGCGACTGAGAGGAGGGAGCCAACATCCTGTTCCCTCCTAATCACATTTGTCTAACTAGACTCCTTCTGAAATTTAAATACTATTATGCTACCTTATACAATTTTAGTACACAGTTTTTCCTGAGTCAATATTCAGTAAATTTCAGTATGGCTGTGTATATGTGTAGCAAACAAAATTTGTATAACTCTTCCTCTTTTCTCTTAATTCTTTCATTTTATTTTTTCATTTCATATTTTTAAGGTTTCTGTCTGCTATTTCTGTTTTCTGTTTTATTATCACAATGAATACTCATTTTTCAGGCAAAAGATTTTGTCTGCTGTAGTTGAGCTTAAATTTTCCTCATGCTGAGCATTCTTTGTAGAGGTATAGAATTAAGAGTTGGAGAAGAGTGTGAATATTTGTAAGTAATGGCCCTAAAATTGCATGATAAAATGGTACTGCTGCATGATTGAAGGAAAAAGAAAAGGGAAAAAAAAAAGCCTTTATTCATCCTGGTGCCCTAAGACTGACTATTCAATTAACAGAATATATTTCTCCATGGAATAATGCTGAGTAAAAGTATGTTATATTAATCTCAAGATTTATGCATGCAAGATTTCAATGTCCCTGCTGTCCAAATGTCTGCTTCAGATAGTTTTATATTTTTTATTTTTTTCTGTATCAAACTAGTTTTAGATGTGAGGGTTAGAGGTATTATATAAAGCTTATGTAATTGTTCTTGCTAATTGTTTACAATGCTGTAAAGAATTTAGCACTGTAGCATTGATCCCTTACATATAGTTTTTCAGATAAAATATAGGATAGGGTATTTGGCATTAAAGTACCCTCATCCCACACCTTTGTTTGTTGTTGTTTTTTTGTTTGTTTAAACAAAGATCAGTTAAATATATGCAACAATAGCCTGACTGGCAATTGGATGTTGGTATCTGTGATTTAAGTAGGTCCAGGAGTATTCTCTTCACCTGTCATGATCAGTGCCAAATCATTTAAAGAGGCCAAGTGCTTAAGGGAGTGTGTGTCCTGTTCTGCACCCCTTGAAAAACATTCACTCATCTGAAATGGCAATAGTGAGGTTGTCAAATTACACTTGAAGATTTTGTATCCACCTGAAACAGTCTCTTTGAACTATTAAGATAGCAAGTTTGCTGCTGAAAACCTTAGTAAGATCTGCTAAGATTTACTGGATTGAGTATATTGTACTTGATAAAAAGAAGAATTAACCTACCAAGTAGGTCAAGTGTACGGTAGATTTTTTTTAATGAATGAATGGGATGGTAAGATAGGCAAGTGATGGTTGAGTTAATGTATAATGAGTATAATGGTAGACTATCATTAGTGTTAAAGTAGTGAACAATGAGGGAATGATCATTCGCCTTTGACAGTGAAGGCTAAAATCTACTTTTGAAACCCTAATAATTCGGTCACTGACTAGTACTTGGATTTCAATGTAGTTTTTGAGTCTACCCATGCAGTGCAAGTCTTTTTTTCTTTTTTTTCCCTGGGAAATTATGAATTCTTTCTGTTGCATTCATCATTGCCTCAACTGGGTAAGAATTATGTTGTCTTGAAAGAAAGCATATTTTAGTTAAGAATGCTGTTTTTCTCAAAGGGAAGATTCTAAACTTTTCTCTGAGGAATCCTGGTAAATATTTTTTAATGCCATAAAGATATGCATTGCTGAATTGTCTCTTAAATTTATTTCATATGCTGAGAAATCTGTTGCCCCTTGTAAATTGTTATATAGTTACTTTGGTGGACCAGTGTTTAGCAGGTTTGACTATGATTCCTATTTCCATCACAAACTATAAATGTGATAATAATCAATGTATTTGTGCCATGTTTCTCCATTTTATAAATAGGGGATAAGGCATTAAATCATCTTAAAGCAAGATAAACATAGATAATATGGAAATTAATAACATGGGAACATAATGAACATTTCATCTCTGCAGGAATCTTATAAATCAGAATTTAGAAAAGTTATCTTGTTGCAAATATATACACATAACATTATTCTTTAGAACTCTTGGCTTCCTAGGAATTGGGATAGTCAGTCCTAATACATTTTGTGCAAAAACACATTGGGAAAGTAGAAACAAGCCGTTCCAATATGTTGATATTTATAGATCCTGCATCTTAAGTGGAGAAATCTTCTACATATTGCTGCTGCTATATAAAACACAATTGTAATGATTTTTCAGATTTTGTCCATGCAGTTTATGTGCGAAACAGTAGTAATAGAATAATTTCTGCATTTCATGAAGCACATTTTAGAAAGGAATCATTAATACACATTATGAGAACTTCACATAGGGCTTCAGCGTGTCATAGACATTGACCATGTTATTGACAACACGGTACAAAGTCTGAATTTTCTAATATCAATATCTGTAGGAAGATGAGTAAAATTCAAGTTGCTCTAAACTTTCCCTTTGTCTTACATACAGAAAAATGAGGGTTGGTTGTGAGCTTCTTTTGGGGTGCATAGAAGATTGAGAGCCCCCTCAGTAAGTTTGCAGATGACATCAAGCTGGGGGGAAGTTGATCTGCCAGAGGGTGGGAAGGCCCTGCAGAGGGACCTGGACATGTTAGGAAAGAGGCTAATGGGATGAGGTTCAACATAGCTAAGCAATGAGTCCTGCACTTTGGCCACAACAACCCCATGCAATGCTACAGGCTTGGGGCAGAGGGGCTGGAAAGCTGTGCAGAGGAGAAGGATCTGAGGGTGTTGGTTGACCTGAACATGAGCTGGCAGTGTGCCCAGGTGGCCAAGAAGGCCAATGGCATCCAGGAATAGTGTAGCCAGCAGGACCAGAACTGTACTCAGTTCTGGTGAGGCTGCATCTCGAGTACTGAGTTCAGTTTGGGGCCCCTCAGTACAAGAAGGACATCGAGGCCTTGGAGCATGTCCATTGAAGGGTTATGAAGCTGGTGAAGGGCCTGGAACACAAGTTCTGTGAGGAGCGGATGAGGGAGCTGGGGTTGTTTAGTCTGAAGAAGAGAAGACTCAGGGGAGACCTTATTGCTCTCTACAACTACCTGAAAGGAAAATGTGGGGAGCTGGGGGTGAGTCTCATCTTGCAGATAACTAGAGATAGGACTAGGTTGCATAGCTTCGAGTTGTGCCAGGGGAGGCTTAGGTTGGCAATGAGGAGACATTTCTTCTCAGAAATGGTAGTTAGACATTGGAATGGGTTGCCTAGGGAGGCGGTGGCGTCGCCATCCCTGGGGGTGTTTACAGAAGGGTTGGATGTGGTACTTAGGGACATGGTTTAGTGGGTAATATTGGTGGTAAGGGTTAGACCAGATGCCCT
The DNA here is from genome assembly GCA_011076525.1 of Nettapus auritus. Classification (NCBI taxonomy): domain Eukaryota; kingdom Metazoa; phylum Chordata; class Aves; order Anseriformes; family Anatidae; genus Nettapus; species Nettapus auritus. The sequence continues at coordinate 58,768,622 of CM021797.1, read as the reverse complement.
TGGAGACCTTTTCCAACCTTAATAATTCTATGATTCTACAGTTCTAAGACATAAGTTTCCTAAACTTTCTGTTAGTGCAGTATGTATGAAATGCAGAGCCTGCAAGATCTGTTCATTCTAGCAACACTCTATCAGCCATTTGCTTTTCTTCTTATCAGCAAAGAAGAAATAGAAGTGCAGTGGGATTACAACTAACTCATTGCTACATTCTAGTAATAGGAATATTCTTCTCTTATTTCCTCAAGAAATACCCCTCAATTATCTCTCAGAGGTCAGGTTGCATAATTTTATGGTTGTTTGGCAGAATTTTTGGAAGCGATATGTGTTTTTTCTTCAACTTTTAGATTGAAGAATGTTAAAACGTTCTGGAACATAACACCAGAACACCAGTTTCTGTGGAAGACTACCTACATTCAAAGTCATCATTTTTTTTCTTTTTTTTTCTTTTTTTTTCCTTAAATACATTGACTTAATAATTAACTACTGAAGTGGACCCGTTACATGATCTCAGTTGTATGCCTTTATTTAATCAACTCCTCAGTGACTTAAATCACTGAATAGGATTATTTTCTCTCTCTTACAGGGAAGGTAAATTTAATTAAGTGTCAGTATTACCTAATGCAATTATTTTTTCCAGAGTATAACAGAGATTATTTCAGAGAGCTTAAAAAGCAAACACCACTTGGAGGTTATTATGATTAAACTGATCCATTGTTTGAGGATGCTGCAGAAATCATTATAAATTTCCTTCTACGAATCCATAGCTCATAAAAGTAGTAAGAGGGTTTTGTTTGCTTTTGAAGGAGATTATAATGATTAACAATAGTAATAAATCAGGTTAATCAGCACATAAATCTTAAATCATCCTGTTCTGCAACTCCAAATTTTGTTACTTGGAATATCAAAGTTAGTATTGATGGTTGTACAGGTAAGACTACAGCATAAATGCTGTATTTTCCCGGGAACTTGTGATATTTATGCAGTTTGAAAGCCTTAGACTCTTGAGTCTTTAATCACATGCATTTTAGTATAAGAGCACAAATGTGTAGTCATGTCTTTCTTCTCTGACCTTTTTTTTTTATGAAAAAATTACCAAATGAATTGGTATGCCACCTTGGCATCTTACACTCTGTATAGATAAAAGGAGGAAGGCCTAGGCCTCTGTTGTGTATGGATTGGACCATGCATGAGAGATTTTTGGTGTCATGGAGTGACTGACAGCCTGCCTGAATTCCAAATTTGGGTATATATTTCAGATGGCTTAAATTGGATTATATTAATATCTCTGATATTGTTCCTTTTTTTGTGGGAAATATATTAGTTTCATCTTTCTTCACTTACTTGCTCATATTATACATGATTCCAAAAGTTGTAAAAGTTTTTATAACAGTTATGTATGCGAATAAGTTTCAGATTATTTCTTTCTATCATATTTGTCTCAATAGCTAAGAAATCTTTCCAGCTTGGATCTACGTCATATCACAGAACTGGATAATGAAACCGTGATGGAAATAGTAAAGAGATGCAAAAACCTTAATTCCCTCAATCTGTGTCTGAACTGGATCATTAACGACAGGTAACTTCATTATAGCATCTAAAACCAGTATAAAGCAAAATCAACCAGTTGTATTAGTTGACAATAATTCCTCATGGCTTGGGCGTTGGAGGATGTCAATAAAATCAAACAACTTTTTTGAGTTGTTCTTGTTTGGTGTAGATAGATAATCTAAACTTATTTTACAGTGCACTTGTATATTCAGAGAAGTTTACTTAAAATTGTGTTGCCGGACTTGGTTGTTTGCTGTAGCTTACATGAGAATGTGGTCTTCAGCATATGTTATTGAAATGTGCAATTGTTATGAATCCTTCTGCATGTGGGCAGCATTTAAACAGATATAAATACATCTGAACAGTGAAGCATTTTTAAGGAAATGTCTTTGTAGGGAAAAATAAACAGCTTGAGGGTTAAGTAGTCAAATTCATGTTTGTTTAAAAAGCATAAAGTCCTTAATCTTTTAGCAAATAAAGCTGAATGAGACTGAAAGAATAACTGGGATATTAACATAAACTTTTACTTTTGAACAGTATACACTGCCTTAAGGTGAACAGGAAAGAATTATTTGAATGACTTTTTCTTCCTGACTTTTTTTAACATTCTCTCTTTCAATTCTTTAAGAATGTACTAAAGTGTAAATAAGCTTAGGCTTTAATGAAAATAGAATGTTCTAAAAATATTAATATAGAAATGTGTTGAATATGAAGTACCATTGAACATTTACTACAACTCCTTTTAGCGTCTAAGACTGTTGTGTTTTTTTTTTTTTGTTTGTTTGTTTGTTTGTTTCAGGGGGAGATAGGTCAGACCCTTATTTCACTTTAAAGCACTTAACTGCTTTGGCTCTTTCTGTCTATGTGGCCTTATTTGCAGAAAAAGGCTACTGTATTGGAAAATTTTAGAATAATTGAGAAAAAATACTAAGGTGAAAAATGTAAATTTAAAAGACAGTTGCTTTTAAGGTTTTAATTAGTTATAAATAGTATACCTTTCTGCATGAACATTTTGACTAGGGGAATCTCAATCATCCAAACTGATGCTTTTCAAGCTGTTCTTGAGATGAATATTGAACCAGAGTAAGAAATGTATCTTTTACCTATATGCATGTGACTCTAAAACTTCATATCAAATATAATTAGAATTAAGAAGCTTAACAAGAAAAGGAAATTATTTCCAGCAGTGCAGAAAAATCTGCTGTTGTAAACTTCTAGATCATTGACTTTTATCTCAGAAATTCTTTCAGTTTTGCTTATTTCTGATCATATCTGTCAATACTTTTTCAAGATGTGGCTGGTAACTAAAACTTGGCTAAAAATGTAAATTTAGTGATTTAAATTAACTTCTAGCTAAAAGTGAACAGAGAGAATTTAGAAATACTGAATGCCTTCTTTAAATATTATGCAGTCATTTCACAGTTCAAGTATTTTTCCCATTTTAAAAGTGGGATGAAGCTCCAAATACTAGTTTTAACTATATGAAGTCCCTTGCTCCCCACAAGCGATGAACTAAAAGATGCTGAAAACTATATAAAAGGAATGTAATGTAACTGCTGGGCTACATTTAATCAATGTAGACACCAGTTCAACAGAGTGTTATGAGCATACTTACTTTGAGGATATGAGTGATCATTCAGAAATTCACAGGACTATTCAGATGCTTACAAGATAAGAATCTAAGTTAGTTTAAACTTAATTAGTTTCTTTATGATTTAAGGCAAGGTGAATTTCATGGTTTTGTTTTTCATTTAATGACAAGTCATGGCCCCTAGTCAGAGGGGATGTCAAAGGAGATATTGTTTCTTGATGCCTTTGAGTAAACCTTTTGTTCATCATTGTATCCAACACATATGAGATAATACCAATCTAAGATTTACCTTATTCATGGAATTGAAAAGAGAATGTAAACAGTTTTCTATTTTTTCACTCACACATTATCAAGCCCGCTCATTTATGAGATCCAGGTAAATAGGTCTTGTATTTTTTACAAACCTAGTAAGACACATTGGTTCTCTCTAGCCTGACAGAGTGTTGTTGGTTTTATTATTATTGTTATTTTTGTTTTATTCTGTTTTCGTTGTTGGTTATTTTTCTTCAAAGTCATGGAAAGCAATTTTCCTCCATTCCTTTGTGCAGAATTCTAACTGAAAGAAAACCAGAAAGTTCTCAAAAATAACTGTGTAGCTTAAAGCGGCATCTATGAATTCTCTCTTAAAGGTAGCAGAATATTTGTAGATTTTACAGTAGAAGTAAATCACTGATTTTAAAAACTGTACTTTAGATTTTTTTATTGTTTCCAGAAATCGATAAAAATTCTTTCTGTAAGCAAGGCTGTTGCCCTGGAACATTTATAGGGCAATTAAAAAATAGTTTCTTTTTACCTAAAGCAAAAAACCTGTACAGTTGAGGTAGTCTTGGCATACATTTTAAAATGTAAAGAAAATGGTTCTCCTGTAATGACTTGTCCTAAAAGTTGAGATTTAGAGATCTCAAAATGTCTGATTGGAGTAATTTAACATGTTTTCTCTGGTAAGTATTATAGCTTCCTCAAAAGTTTTGTATACAAAATATATAAATATATATAATAAAGTATATATAGAACATAGAATATATAGAGTATATATATATATAGAACATGCTATATATACTAGTTATACATTATAGCAATATTTCTGCTACTTCTTTCAGATATGAACAAACACAAATTTGAAAATTCTTTTATTATGCAAAAAACCTGTCCTCAGGTCTTTGTATTGAAAAGGAGTAGGAGTAAGATCTCTGTACAGGATGAGTCGTCTGAGGCTTGATTTTAAATGAATTTCACAATTTGAATTTATCTTAATGACTACTTTATTTGTACTATCAATTCAAGTGAAATCTAGAAATAAAGGCCACACACTGGCAAAGTTTTGGGGGGTATGTGATTTTCTCATGGTTTCAGAAATACCTGATTTGTATTGTATTCATAAGCGATCATAGAACAAACATCAGTTAATCTTTTGTGGGTGGGTGTGAATTTTGTCACTGCGGACTTCAAGCTGGAATTCACTTCAACTTCTATATTAATTCTCCAGGAAACAGACAAAAAAAAAACAACCAACCAACCAAACAAAAAACCTATGCAGTAACTGAATTCTTTAGAGTCTGCTTGCTTAAGTTGTCATTCTTACTAGAACACTTCTGTAGTAATATTCGTATTGAAGATGCTTACCAGCCCATTTTGTATCTATGTATTTTCTAGTAAACCTCATGGTACAGCGGACATAGCAGAATATTTTTTCTTCATAATTAAGATAAGAAACTTTACGCAGAGCTGTAGTGAGACTTCTTGGTGCTGTCATCCAGGATGAGGTTCTGCCTACACAGCAATACTAATTACAGATTTTGCAGTCACAGGACAGCAATTTCCCAGCCATTCAAGAACTTTGGTCCTTCCCCTGTAGGTGCTACCAAATGTTATTACAATAATGTCTTGATGGAGATGCATTTTCTCACGTAACTTATCACACTCTTAGTACAGGTTACTTGTTAGCAGGTGGGGAGATCTGTGGAACATCTGTAGGTTATTGAGAGTAATGATTGTGACTTGGAGGCAGATAACCAGTATCTGCAGCAAGGGGTCGGTGACCTTGTAGTGACATTATTTACTGCTATTAGACATCTGATTAATGATGTTGAGGAAACTGAGTATTATGTGCACTCCTCTGAGTTTTAAGTACAGTTGGGAGTCCAGGATTTGGTCTTCTAATACCAGTTCTGTGAAAACTGACATCCTCTTGTGTTGCTTCCATGAAACTTTGCTGTAGATGAAACAGAGTAAATGGCGTAATGGTACAGTCTCCCAGTACTGGTTAAGACTTGTTGGTGAGGTTTCTGTTTGGAGTCCAGAGTGTAGGAACTCGGAAGTAGTCTTTTGACAATTTTAGTAGTAAGGAAGTTGAGATAGAGAAGAAATTCAGAGAAAACATAGTAAATGTTTGGCAGCTGGAACATAAGCCTGAAAATTAAAGTGTATTTGCAGCAGCATAGTCAGGAAAAATGAACATTTTCTCCTTTGAAGAGTCTCCATCTGCTTTCTTCAGCTGGGTCACTAAAACAGAATCATTTTCTCAGAACTGTGTATCGTATTTGTTGGCAGAGAGCATATGGGTATTTCCACACTTTTACTTAGCATAGTAAATTACTAACATTGTCGTCTTTGTGCTACAGAAGTGTTTAAAAAAATTGTGTTGACTGCCTACATGTGTTCACATGAATTGATGAAGGCATAAAAAGCCTTGGGAGCATCTGGTCTGATCTGGATGTGTGGTGGGTAGAAGACAAAATGTTGAAGCTGGTCTGAGCAGGTGATCATTTACTAAGTTTAGCCCCAAAGTCACTGATACATGTGGATACCACAACATTTCATTAGCAGAAGTGAACATTGAGATGGTAGTTCAGTTCTTACAGTGTATTTTTTATGAAACATGGATTTACTAAATAGTAGAAATGTTTTTCAGTGGGGAAAACAAAACAAAACAAAAAACTAAAAAGTCCTGAAAGTGTAAGTCTCTTCATGTTTGATGTGGAAATTATTTTAACAAAAATGAATTTAAACTACAAATGTATAAAATTTTTTGCTTGAGTATTTTTTTGCACAAGAAAAATATGTTTTAATTTGTGGTGAATACAAATGCTAATATTGCATGTTAGTATTCATCATTTTTGATCTTACTGAAATGGAAACGTGCTTCAGGAGCACTGATACTTATTCCCATCATTTTGTATAACCTTTACTTGGGGGTATACAAGAGCCTTCCAGAAGAGTAACTGTACGTTTATATTACATGATATGTATTATAAATCATTATAGGTGAATACTAGCATTTCTTAATTCTAATTTCATTTAATCTTTTAAGTGTTATCTAAAAGATGATCTGCTTTGCATATTTATCAGGTGTTTACAGTCAGGTAAATTAAAAACTTCCACTCCAAAAAAAATTATAGACTGCCACCAATAAATTTAATTTTTAAGATAATTTATTCTTTTGAATGTCATACTTCTTATTTATATATAAGAAAATTAGTTTCACTTTATATAAGTGTTTTGTAAAATGACTCGAGGCTTATTGTCAGGTGTTTCAAATTTCAAAATACATTATTGAAGTTGAACAAAGATGATCAGCATACTTAGGTGAATTTCCTACTTTAAATTCTGATTTTTTTGTTGTTTTTTTTTTTTTTCATTGGTGATTATGAAAAATGTATATGAAAAAATCCTTTGTGATTAAACTGTTGTGCTGGGTTAAACTTGCCTGGCTGCCAGGTGCCCACCCATCTGCTCTCTCACTCTCCTTCCTCAGCAGGTCAAAGGGAGGAAATAAGATGAATAAGATGAATCACAGAATCACAGATTCACAGAATAGTCTAGGTTGGAAGAGACCTACAAGATCATCAAGTCCAACCTCTGACCTAATGCTAACAAGTCCTCCACTAAACCATATCCCTAAGCTCTACATCTAAACGTCTTTTAAAGACCTCCAGGGATGGTGACTCAACCACTTCCCTGGGCAGCCTATTCCAGTGACTAACAACCCCTTCTGTAAAGAAGTTCTTCCTAATATCCAGCCTAAACCTCCCCTGGCACAACTTTAGCCCATTCCCCCTCGTCCTGTCACCAGGCACGTGGGAGAATAGACCAACCCCCACCTCGCTACAGCCTCCTTTTAGATACCTGTAGAGTGCAATAAGATCGCCCCTGAGCCTCCTCTTCTCCAGGCTGAACAGTCCCAGCTCCCTCAGCCGCTCCTCGTAAGACTTGTTCTCCAGACCCTTCACCAGCTTCGTTGCCCTTCTCTGGACTCGTTCAAGCACCTCGATGTCCTTCTTGCAGTGAGGGGCCCAAAACTGAACACAGGACTCGCGGTGCGGCCTCACTAGAGCCGAGTACAGGGGGACAATCACATCCCTGGACCTGCTGGCCACGCTGTTTCTTATGCAAGCCAGGATGCTGCTGGCCTTCTTAGCCGCCTGAGCACACTGCTGGCTCATATTCAGCCGACTGTCAACCAAAACTCCCAGGTCCTTCTCTGACAGGCAGCTTTCTATCCACACATCTCCCAGCCTGTAGCACTACTTGGGGTTGTTGTGCCCCAGGTGGAGGACCCGGCACTTGACCTTGTTGAACTTCATACCGCTGGCCTCGGCCCATCAGTCCAGCCTATCCAGATCATCTTGCAGAGCCTTCCTACCCTCGAGCAGATCGGCACACGCACCGAACTTGGTGTCGTCTGCAAACTTACTGAGGGTGCACTCGATGCCCTCATCCAGATCATCGATGAAGAAGTTAAAGAGGACTGGCCCCAGTACCAAGCCCTGGGGGACTCCATTAGTGACCGGCCTCCAACTGGATTTGAATCCATTCACTAAGACTCTCTGGGCCCGGCCATCCAGCCAGTTCTTAACCCAACAAAGCGTGCACCAGTCCAAGCCATGGGCAGCCAGTTTCCTGAGGAGAATGCTGTGGGGAACGGTGTCAAATGCCTTACTGAAGTCAAGGTAGACCACATCCACAGCCTTTCCCTCGTCCACTAAGCATGTTACGTTGTCATAGAAGGAGATCAGGTTCGTCAAGCAGGACCTGCCCTTCATAAAACCATGCTGACTAGGCCTGATCGCCTGCTTGCCCTGTAACTGCCGCATGATGACGCCCAGGATAATCTGCTCCATGAGCTTCCCTGGCACTGATGTGAAACTAACAGGCCTGTAGTTTCCCAGGTCAGTCCTCCAGCCCTTCTTGTAGATGGGCGTCACGTTTGCTATCTGCCAGTCAAGTGGGACCTCCCCTGATAGCCAGGACTGTTGATAAATGATGGAAAGCGGCTTGGCCAGCTCCTCTGCTAGTTCTCTCAGTACCCTCAGGTGGATCCCATCCGGCCCCATCGACTTGCGTACATCCAAATGCTGTAGCAGGTGGCCAAAAATTTCCTCGTGGATTGTGCTGGCCACATTCTGCTCCCCATCCCCTTCCACCAGCTCAGGGTACTGGGCGTCCAGAGAACAACTGGTTTTGCTGCTATGCCTGAGGCAAGGAAGACGTTAAGCACCTTGGCTTTATCCTCATCTCTGGTAACTAAGTTTCCCCCCGCATCCAGTAAAGGGTGGAGATTCTCCTTAGTCCTCCTTTTGGTATTGATGTATTTATAAAAACTTCTTTTGTTGTCTTTAACAGCAGTAGCCAGATTGAGCTCCAGATGACCTTTGGCCTTTCTAATTTTGTCCCTGCACTGCCTCGCAACATCCTTGTAGTCCCCTTGAGTGGCCCGCCCTCTTTTCCAAAGATTATAAACCCTCTTTTTTCTCCTAAGCTCGAACCACAACTCTCTGTTCAGCCAGGCCGGTCTTCTTCCGTGCCAGCTCATCTTTGGGCATGTGGGGACAGACCACTCCTGAGCCATTAGGATTTCTTTCTTGAAGAGCAGCCTTCCTGGGCTCCTCTGTCCTTCGGAACTGCCTCCCAAGGGACTCTGCCAACCAGTGTCCTGAACAGCTCAAAGTCAGCCCTCCGGAAGCCCAAGACAGAGGTTTTACTGGTCCCCTTCCCGACTTCGCCAAGTATCGAGAGCTCTACCATTTTCTGGTCACTCTGCCCAAGACAGCCCCCGACCACCACATCTCCCACCAGTCCTTCTCTGTTAGTGAACAGAAGGTCTAGCAGGGCACTTCCCCTGGTAGGCTCGCCTATGGGTCTAGAAATGCCTATAGGTGCAGGTAAAGACAGGGAGATTACCCAACAATTACTGTCATGGGCAAAACAGACTCATCTTGGGAAATGTTAATTTATAATTTAATTTATTGCCAATTAAAGGTAGAGTAGGATAGTGAGGAAAAAAAAATTAAAAAGTCACTTAACACACCATCCCCACACTCCCCACCTTCCCAGCTCCGCCTTAACCCCTTCATTCCCACCTCTTCTATATCCTTCCCCCTGAGCAGGGGGATGGTGAACAGAGGCTGTGGTCAAGTTCATTATAGTTCACCACTGCTGCCCCTTCATTCTCCATTGTGGGGTCCCTCACAGAGGATAGACTCTTTCAAGAACTGCTACAGCATGGATCATTTCCATGGAGCGTGGTCCTTCAGGGACAGACTGCTCCAATGTGGGTCCCCCACCATCTTCAGTTCCCACCAGGCAGCCTGCTTCTGCGTGGGCTCCTCTCCATGGGCCACAGCCTCCTCCAGGCCACATCCACCTGCTCCAGCGGGGGCTCCTCCACCCATGGGCTGCAGCATGGAGATCTGCTTCATGTGGGACCCATGGACTGCAGGGGGACAGCCTGCTCCACCAGGGGCCTCTCCCTGCACAGGCCGCAGGGGAACTTCTCCATGTCTGGAGCACCTCTTGCCCTTCTGCCCTGGCCTTGGGAGCTGCAAGGATGTTTTTTTTTCCTCAGTCCTCATTCTCATACCTCCTCAGTTGGAGTTGGACTAGAAGATCTTTGAATCACAGAATCACAGAATAGTCTAGGTTGGAAGAGACCTCCAAGATCACCGAGTCCAACCTCTGACCTAACACTAACAAATCTTCCACTAAACCATATCCCTAAGGTCCCTTCCAACAGAACTATTCTGTTCTATTCATAACTACTGCACAACATATTAAAATTACATCTTTCCTAAAAAAAACTTTTCCCCAAAGTGCCCCAGCCCATTGGAGCTGGCTGGAGCTGGCTGTGTCTGATGTGGGCAAGCCCTGGTCTTTATTCAGAGAGATCACACCTGCAGTACCCTCTCCATTCCCCCCTGCCCCCTCTCCCCCCAAGCCCTGCCATTTAAACCCAACATCTCTGGGTGTTTCATTAATCTGAATTTAGATGTACAATGACAGTCTAATCGTAAACCAGGAAAATCAGTAGCAACCTTGCTATTGATATCCAAGGATATAAAAGTTGGACCCCCAATATTTTAAGATTTACATGTGAAATCTATAAGTAGGTTTATCAGTCCCACTTTGGGATGTGAAATCACAAACGCAAGAAGGATCTTTCAAGAAACCGTAATTACTCCGTGCTCATAAATATGGAAGCTGCTTATGCAGACGTTTCTGCTCTTGAAATAACAATTGAAAACAAATACTAAAACTAAAATTTAAGACCTGCTAGAAAATATGCAAAGGTACAATTAAAATGAAAAAATGAATCTTCCTTTTTTTTTTTTTTTTTTTTGTGGCACTCCATCTGTTATACTGTGTGTCTAATAAAGATAATACTAATTAATAATTTATTTAAAAGACTGAAGACTTCTTTAATGTTGCACTCTGTATGGCAAAGATCTTAACATTTTAAAAATATTTTTCTGAGATGAATTCTGTTAGCTCGCTGTTTACAATCTGAATTGGTGTTAACCTGAAAAACAGAAGTCTTGTTTGTGTGTTTAAATAGTATGTGCATTTATTAAAGATAACTTCGTATTTTAAAACCAGTGGATTTACATTTTTGAATCACATGCTATCTTTTCATCTCATACTGATCTTAATATTAAAATCTGATATTTTCTCAAATTTTGGAAGGTAGCCTTTCAGCATTCTCCATATTTGAATAGCAAACTTCAGTGCAGTGCATATGCGCTATGTTACATGTTAGTAACTCCTTCCCATTTTTACATTGTTAGCCCTGCTATGCCATTGCAATGCTGTATGGAAATTTAAATAAATAAATAAATCTATTTTCTGCCAATTTAATCCTATAAGCAATAGGAAGCAAGGCTCTAGAAATGCAACTTCAGATACTGTGGCTGGTTTTGAGGTACACTATGGAGGCAGCTGAACTTTCTGTTTTAATCTTGTCTTAGCAAGACAGTACGATTTGAGAAAACCTCTTTGCCCTTTTGTTGATGCCTTGGTACATTGTTATGAAAGCCATAACCAAAGATTCAGAGAAAGTACTGTGTGGAACACATTATTATTGTTTTTACAGAGAGCAAACATTTCATCTGAAAAGGTGAAATTGAAAATACAGTATAAAAGAAAATAGCATTTTGGAAAAAAATAAAATTGTGGATTGAGTCAGTAAAGATATTGGGATATATTACCATTACTACTCCTAACATAGGTAGGATGCCTTTAAAACCTCATTCTAATTAGTGTAAGTAGTAGAAGAAATATTGATTATCCATTTTTCCCTTATTTTTCCTATTTGTATAATCTGATAAAAATGGAGAGCATTCCAATTAAACCAAATGGTTTAGTAAACCAAACATGTATCAAAGTTTATATCTTCAAATAGATACTCCTATTTTAAGATCAATATTTTTCATTAGTGGGGTGGTTAAGTAAAAGGAGCTTGTTGTGGTATCAAGTCCCAAAACTCTGTCAAAGGGGAACCACTAAAATATTTACCAGGAATACATGAACATATCCAAGAAAAAAATGTCTTTCACTTGTTATATTGCTTTTTTCTGCTGCTTGTTTTAGCTATAATTGACAGATGACAGCAAAGAATGTACTTGCTTATATTCCCTGTCTTCTGTGATCACCTCAGTTTAGGTATCTTACAATGGCTTTCACTTGAATTATGTCCAAAAGCATTGACTTTTATGAGTTTTTCAATACTGACCATAATACCTGATACAACTCTGCTAAAATGCTTATGGTGGTTTCTTTAACCAAAATATATGAAAAACTAAAAATAAAACTGTGCCTGATCAACTATCTCTACTATTTAGTTCTGTTGTAAATAACTGCAGTTTCATTCTTGTGGTAGATTAGTCTTATCTAACAGCCAAGCACCCACTCAGCTGCTTACTGACTCTCTCTCCTCAACAGGACTGAAGGAGAAATATAGGAAAGAAATAGAATTGAAAGGCTCATGGGCTGAGATGAAGACAGGTAGATCACTTGTGTATTGCTATTGAGGGCAAAACAGCATAGACTTAGGGAAAATAAACCGAACGTATTGCTAATTAGAAACGATTCATGTAGCGAGAAGCAAAAAGGCAAAAATTGAAACAAAACCTTTGCTGCCTATTTCTTAGGCTCAGTTTTGCTCCTTTGCTCCTTACTCCTCTACCACCCTGAGGAGTGCCAGGGGATGGAAAGGAAGATGGTACAATCAGTACTCTTCCTTTTTCCAGTGTGGTCCACTTCTCCTCTGCTCCCATGGAGACACGGGCCACATTTTGAGCATCCATCTGCTCCAGTGGGGGCTCCTCCACAGGCTGCAGTGTGGGTACCTGCTCCAGCACAGTGGAACACCACCTCCACTTTCTTCCCTGGCCTTGGTGTTCATACCGCTGTTTGTGCCTCTCTTTTCCCGCTTCCTCTCTTCATCTGGTGCTACTTTTGGTCGGTTTTATCCTTTTTTGAATGCATTTTCTACAGAGGCGCTCAGCTGTGCCCTGCAGGGAGGCCACTGGAGCCATCTGGAACTGGCTGTGTCTGGCATGGGGCAGCCCCACCCTCAACGCATGCAGCAGCCCAACAGAACCCTGCCAGCACCAGGACACCCACACCCAGAGCAATGGTTTTCCTTGCACAACTAATAAAAAGTTACCAGAGGTCAGGGTTCCTAATCAAGTAAAATATGAAGTTGCATGATGCTTTTTACTATGGTTATCCAGGCATTCTGTAATATTTCATTACAACATTAAGATAATGTTGATGCTGCAGTCTTTCCATTGGTAAACATGTGAGTTACCACTCATGCCTTATTACAGTAAGGTATTATCTTGCATAATTTAGTTTTAGCCTGCATTGTGCAATACTTTGTGATAATGGCATTGGGCTATGTTCAGTAATGCAAGATGAAATTCCCACTTAAAGTTAGCAGTGGCCACATATTTGTGCCATTCTGTGTAACCTTGCTTTAAATGTTGTGTTACTTTTCAATCCAGTCTGCAAATGGCTTGAAAACAGTTTGGGGCATGGTTCAACACACATCTCAGCAATAATCCCCAAATCACAGTGTTTATGAAGGTTTGTACTTCTCTCAGCTTCTAGTTAAAATCTCTGAACACACTTTAAAACTTCTGAGAACAGTTCCCTTGGTGTTGCTATCAAAGAAAAGACTTCTTACAAACATTTGATTATGATCATTCTCATACTGTCTGCTAAGTTTAAGAACTTATAAAAATTAGAATGCATTTGCTTATTTGAGCATAACTGTGTATTTGTTTTTAGCCTGCCAGTTCTTCTTCTGCCTATAACTTGTCTGGTGGAAATGAATGTTATCATAAAGAATAAAAATTTAAAGCTGTTGTCATGATTTGCCACCATTTTATTTTTCTTTATGTGCAAGAGAAGTGGGGGAAATACTCCTCTGCTGTCACACTACTGAAGTGTATGATAAATGAAGCTTTGTAAATAGTGAAAATATGAGGAGGTGATTAAGTCTGACAATTCTCATGCAAGAAACTTGAGATGATAAATACCTCCTGTAATTAGTTATTAATTTAGTGCAAGAGACTTAACATCAGCCTAAACAATTTTATGAATTGTGGCATAAAAAAAGTTTTGGAAGATAGGTATACATGTGTTAAGCCAGGGGAGAAACTGCTTAGACTTGATTGCTAATAATGAGAAATGGCAGACTTGACACAAATGCGGCTTGACTATTTTCTATATGACATTCCTTACAGAAATTAAGAAAGTGCAATATTCCCTGAAGGCACAGAATTGACAGTGTGTTATAAATTTGAGTCCTTAGTGCATCATGAAAACTGATAGACTTTATATATATTTCATTTTCTACAGACAAAATATTTGCAGTGGTATAATTTGAGTAGTACGGGAAAAATAAAAAATCCAACTTACTGATGCTCAGAAGAGAAGATGTAGTCCTTATAGCAGTTACTGCTGCATTCTGAGGATACAACCAACAATTCACCAGGCAATCAGAACAGACACAGTACATGAAAAAAAAAAAAGAGAGAAAAAGGGATGACTGTCATAATGATTTACTGCAGTATATTTCTTAGAGTCTGACAGTATTTCCATTATAAATACCATCTGAAAGGTGCATAACCATCTTCTAAATTTGCTTGCTGCATGGGTTATAAGCTCAAAATTAAAAGAATTTTACATTTTTTAATTTTATTTTTTTGGTAGATGAATGTAAGAGCCATGTTATTGGTGGGAACATAGCAAAATATAAACAGGAAATGAGTCAGATGCTAAATGCTAATTGCCTTCAATCTGATCAGTTTAACTCAGTGATCACCCCTTTTTCTTTTGTTAGAAACAAAGAGGGCTGATTTATGCTGATTTTTCTGTGATTTTAAATGTAGTTGTCAATGATATTTTTGTGTGTCTGGAATTCAAGATGAACTAACAAGCAGTGAATTGTGAAGGATTTGCAGTAATGGAGATAAGAAATTAATGTACCTTTGGAAAGTTGTAGTAAGCGTGAAGAGGAAGGTGATGATGATGAAATTAAACTTGAGGTGATAGAATGAATGAGTAGGTGGTTCTAGAACTGGCAGTAGCAATGTAATGAGGAAAACAAGTACTAACCTAACTTTAAACTGGTGATCAGGGTGATGCCTACAGAGTATAGGCAGCGAACATTGAGTGATGTGTGTCTGGATTGGAGTCTGACTCATTTCTCTGCCTAACCTGTGATAACGATCTACTGATTTTCCCAGTCAAAACCATGCTCAAGTGGTCTGAGACTTCCTTCAGTCCATGCATTTAGGTTTTGATCATATGGAGTGAGGGAGAAACTGGTATATACCCACGTCTTTGTACCAAAAGGGGACTGGGACTGTGTCAGCTCGTACATTGAACCTTGGGAGGTTTAGAGCGTTTCCACAGAAAATACAAGAAACAGTCTCCTCATTAAATTCAGCTTGAACTTTTCACTGGTAAACATTTTTTTTTGTAATCTGTAGAGCATTTTCTGGCAGTAAGGCCACACCAATATTGCTGTGTCCAGTTCTGGGCTCTGCAGTACAGGGGAGAGGTACAGACTGGAGAGAGTCCAGTGAAGGTCCACAGTGATGATTAAAGAACTAGGGCATCTCTCCTGTGAAGAAAGGCTGAAAGAGCTGGGACTGTTTAATGCGGAAAAGCTCACGGGAATTCCCACAAATAAGTGAAGAGAAGGTGCAAAGAAGATGGAGCTGAGCGACAGTGCCATGATAAGAGGCACTGGGCACAACCTGGAACACAGAAGGATCCCTCTGAACATCAGGAAACAATTATTTGCTGTGCGGGTGCCTGAGCAGCGACACAGTTTTCTATATAAGATGTCATTCCTCTCCCAGTGCCAACCACCTAAACATTTTCCTGCTTTTTCTTAAAATAAAATAGCACTAGTAGGCTCTTGGTACCATCATCAAGATCTAATCTTAATAGTTTTTGTTGCTTTGTTTTTGTTTGTTTGTTTTACTGAAAGAGGACAGCTAGGACAAGCTTTTTATCATCTAAAAGATTTCTGGAGAAGCATTCACTTTATACTATTTTTTTCTGTTTCTAAAGGGGTATGGTTAGAATAAAAATAATTTATAAGTACTCAGTAGTGTGTTTCTCAGATTTACATCTTTATCTTGATGAGTTTAAAAAAAAATTAAAGGTGGTTGTTGGTATTGATGTGGTCAGCCAGTATTTCTGATGAAAATCCCTTCTATATTTAACTGTTTAGTTTTACATAGCTGCTTTTGCTTTTCTCGATCCTTTTAGTTCTTTACAGTAGAACTTCTGTTTCCATTCTGGAAAGAGATCATGTTATCTCTTGAGACATTGTTATAGCTACTTGGATTTACCAAGACCTGCCAGGTTGTTACTAGTAAAGACTATTCTTCTAACTCTGTGACGAAGTAGATGGATCTCTAGAGTAAGGGAGAAGTTCTCCTAATAAAAAGAGAAATATATTCTGTAGGAACCGTATTACCAGTAGTGTATTCCTAGCTTCTTTCTTAAATTTTCCAGTCAGAGGGAAAGAAAGGCACCATAAACTATTAACCTACTTGGGAAGCTGTTCAAATTGTATGGCTAGTTTACAAAAGAGTTTACTAATATAACATAAGTAAAATAAATTGATTTTTCTTCTGTTCATTTTTGAATGAACAATATTCTTCACAAATACAAATGACAAGTTATTAATCACAAAATATTTTAATTCCGTTTCCATATAAGTACCATTCTCCTTTGGTACTTCTAAATGAAAGTTCTATAGATGTCAGGAGAACTAGAAGTCATACATAATACATATGACATCTCTAAAAAAAAAGGTCTTTACACTTGGTTTCTGAGTTTAGTGAAATTAAAGTTATGGAACAGTTAAATATAAATCTTCCATTTTATTTATCTTTAGCTGTGTTTTCTTTCATAGTGTATATATTTTAAAATTCACGCTTTTGGGGTTTTTTGTTTGTTTTCCATATTTTTATTGTATATACATGTATAAAGTGTTTTTTCAAAACTTTGAAAATATGTTTTCTGGGTGGGACTTTTTGCATTTGTGTAGTTTTCTAAACGTGTTAAAGGAATGCTTCCTAATTCATGAGTTTAAAAATAGCTACTATATAGAATGGGAAAAAATGCATTTTATTTTATTTTATTTTTTTATTTTATTTTATTTTTTTTGCATTTGTAACACTTTTGTTACAAATGAAATCAGCTTTCTGCCAGAATCTTTGTAGTTCCAACTCTGTTCTGGTGGATGCATTGTACAAGTTTGTTTCTATGTAATGTAAGCCAAAAATCCATTATTTGTGGGTGTATTTCTGAAAAGCAGAAGTTAAGGCTAAATATTTTACTTATATTTAGGTAAATCTAGGTAAGAGTTACACATAGTTAAGTCACTAAATCTAAGACACTACAGTGTGTTTGCTTCAGGAGTAACAAATCATACAGTAACAAGTTCTTTTTTAGTTGACTCCAGAATATATTGCAGCCTCTGACCCTTCTTTGAGCTACGTGTGATAAACTCTGAGCATGAAAACCTGAGGCTGGATGCAGCATCTAAAAAGCCTGCTTGTAAGAAAAATACAGTCTTTTGCTACTTGTGGTTCCTGCTCAATGCAGGGAATAGAACAAAGGCTGATTTTCCTAGTAAAAACAAATTAATAAACAAATGGAAATTCTATTTATAAAACTAAATCTTAAACTCACAGATGTACAGTGGAGTACCTATTAATTGTTTTGCTCTTCTCCAATTCTTTCCTGACACAAACTACTGTTAGCTATATTATATTAAGAGTTGTGCAGTGCAGGAAATGCATGATGCTAAGCTCCTCAAAAGTCCTTTCGATGTTACTGAAGTTGCAGATTATCCCAACCCAGAAAAAAAAAAAACCAAGGATTTTAAACAAACAAACAAAACAAAAACAAAAAAAAAAAAAAAAAAAAAAACCACCAACAAAAAACATACTGGAATTGGAAAAATATTGAGTTTAATTTGATTTTGACAGAATGTCAACAGGGGCCAAAAGGCCTTTTATAATTCTCAGTTAATTATACTGTGGGTAAAGTAATATACGATGCATTCATTCAGACTTATTTTCAGCATATTTGTAAATCATATGTTGTCTGAACTCAGTTTTGTATGTTTTTGGTTACTGTGACTGACACATCTGTTTGCATAGTTAGGGTAAAATGCACTTTTGAAGTACTTATTTCCTTACCAAAATCTCTTCAGGTAAATTTACATGCAGAGTCTACAATAGCTTGTAGAAGCAGGTATTCCATCTTGGCATCTATCTATCAACAAGGCATGGCAGTAAGCTTGCTAAACTGAACAGTGTATTCCTGAACAAGGCCTTTCAGGTGGCACTCAAATAATCATGCAGACTTTAGATATTGAAAGTACTTTCCTACTGTGACTAAAGTACTTAAAGCAGAAAGTTGTACGTGCAGAATTTTATAGCTCTATTGTTTATTGACTATGTGTTTCTCTTGGTAGATAGCTTTCAGTGGTTTCTTTTCTACAAATCTGTATAGAGGGGTTCTGATTATTTTTAGTAACCCTTTGAATTTTTGACATGTAGACTATATTGAGAGAATGTTCTTTCCCAGGTATTCGATGTGGGCTAGATGCTTTGTTATTTTTGCATTTTGAAAGCTACAGAAATACTGAAAACATGACTTGGTTGAAAGTTCACAGAGTTAATAGTGTATTATGAATATTTTTGTTGTGGTGTTTTAGTTTAACCTGGCAGACAGCTAAACATCACATAGGCATTCACTGACTCTCCTCACAGTGGGATGGGGGAGAGAATCAAAAAGAAAATTGCAAGAACTCATGGGTGGAGATAAGAACAGCTTAAGAAGGAAAGGAAAGGGAAAAGAATAAAAAGAATAAACAAAGCAAGTGGTGCACAGTGCAGCTGTTCACTATGAGCTGACTGATGCCCATCTGGTCCCTAAGCAATGGAGGTCCCCCTGACCAGCTCTCCCCAGTTTTATTTCTGAGCATGATGTCACATGGTGCAAGTCATCGCTTTGGCCAGCCTGGGCCAGCTGACCTGGCTGTGTATGCTCCCAGCTCCTGGTGCACCCCCAACCTCCTCGCTAGTGGGGCAGCACCAGAAGCTGAAAAGTCCTGGGCTCTGCGCAAGCGCTGCTCTGCAACAACTGAAACATCGGTGTGTTATCAACATTATTCTCATCCTAAATCCAAAACACTGCACCACACCAGCTACTAGGAAGAAAATTAAATCTGTCACAGCTGAAACCAGGACATGTGCTTACAGATGTATGACTCAATTTGCTAAAACAAGTTTATATAGACACGGTGAATCTGTAGTCACTTAGAGTGTTCTCATATAAACACCTGCAAATTCAATTTCTGGGTTCTAACAATGTTTAAAGAAATTAAAATTGTGCTTTTAGCTAATAGTACAAAAGTAAAATTGATCATTTAGTCTTTCAAGAAAGTGTTCAAGAAAATTTAAGAAAGTTCCCTAATTTGTATTGTAAACTGCACTCTCATTTCCACTTTCAGACATACCAATTAAATATTGGTCAGCTGATTTTGGCTTAGAAAGTTTGTGCCTTACTTTTACCTTTTCAGCACAGGAAAAGTGTTTGTGCAAGCTTTCATCCATTAGGTGTCTTCTGGCATGGGAGACAGTGGCAGGAATTTAGAATTATATTACACTCCCCTGGGGGAACCAGTCAGGAAGGAAAATACATTCTGTGCAACATAGTGTGCTTAGTGCTCTCCTTTTGGACCATTTTCGTGCCTGTTTCTGGCCTCTTTGTTGAAGGCATGAACAGCAGAATTGCCACTATTTGTTGTAGCTTGGGACTGACTGTAAGGGACAATTTATGTTATAGTGATAGTAGCTCAGAAATTTCATATTACTTGCAACCCTCAGTTCAACAATGAACCATGAAATATGTTTTATTCTCATAGCCTGTAACCTTCCTGGACAAAATAATGTTGTATTGTTTGTTTGTTTGTTTGTTTTGTTTTTAATTAAGTATTCACAATTCGAGATAAAGAAATTGAAATAAAAATACAACTAAAAATAGGTTTTCTAGTAATATTTTACTTGTTCAAGCACTACTTGGAAATAAAGACTTTTCTCTTTAGATAGAGGTACTTCTTAAACTTTAAATCATCCTGTTTGCAATATCAGCTAATCATTTTATGTGTTGTTATTACTGTGGAATTGCTTAGATATGTAAAATATTAAGTTCAATGTCAATTTTAAAAATAAGCATTGAAGAAAATTTTCAGTAGCACACTTATGTTTTTGTCTACAGCATACTGATCTGATTCATTGCTTTCCTGCATAGTACGCACCTCTCTTTGTTTGTTGACAGTCAATATTGTCAAATATTTGTTGAATAAAATTTATGAAAGAGTATCCTGTGTAACCCTAAATAAAAGAGTATCCTATGCTCTAAATGGTGGTATTTTAATATACTTATTGATCTGAATAACTGTGCTTTATGAAATAAATAAGGTGCAGTGACAAAAACAATAATTACTTTTAAAAAGTAGTACAAAAGTTAGTGTTTACATTTTCATTGTTATATCTATTTTTTGTTAAAATACCAATTATTAAACATAGAAACTAGAGTTAATTATGTATTAACAAAAATATGTGTAAATTGATTTCTGAGGACTGTTCCAAACACCTAAATCCAACGAATATAAAAACACTAACATACAGCAGTAATGTCTTATAAGCAAACACTTTACTTTATATACTGGCCATTGCTTGTCACAATTAGTGTCTTTCAGCAGATGCCTCAAAAATAGTGGTATTGAATAGACACTTGTATCAAATAACTTGCATTATAGTAAGTCGTGTGGTTATATAAAGACGTATCTGTATGCAAGTGAAATTAGATAGTTCAATTTCACCTTAAAAAGAGCCACAATAAATGTGTAACTTTTTAGGTACTCTGGAAGAGCATCAGCTCTCAGATTACAATATCTTAAAATGCACTCTTGGTATAGCTTAGATAAGGAACCTGGTTGTATTCTTCAAGTTAAAAAGTACTGTTTGGATAGCAATGTGTTTGTAAAGGTCCTAGACAAAAGAGTTTCACAAAAATATCTCAATTTTTTGAAACAATATTTTTCAACAAATACATGTAACATTATATACTCTTACAAAATACCTCCAGAATGTGATTTAAACCATTTTATTTTCTCATACTGTGTAAGTACAGATGACGGTTTATAATTTTTATCCTTATTAAGTAATATTTTAATGTTTCCTGAAATTTCAGGAAAGTTTTTTTGCACAGAAATTCAATGTAATATGAATATAATATCCACATGTCCATATACAAATATGTATATGTATACATACATATATATATATATATAGATATGTATGTACGTTATATGGAATTTGTTAAGGAACTTCAAAGTGAATTTTTGTACAGAATTTTCCATAAAGGCAGCATGTTGTAAACACAGGAGGAGAGTTTTTACTGACAAATGTGCAGTGGCAAGACTTTTAAAGAAACACATCAAAATCAAATTCTATAAATATTAGATAAAAGCTAACAATATCGTTTATCATTTGATCCATTTTATGGAATTATTCTCACACTTAAAAAAATGATATAATTTCCCCACACTTACAGTAACATCACTTTCTAAAACAGGATTAAAATCCCAATTACACATTTCAGAATAAATTCATTTCAATCTTGTTTTTATAGCTACATTGCAAATAGCTATCCTTGTGTATCATATGAAGTAATCCCTTCCGACATTATGATACTTTCTATAATTTCCCATTAACAGTCACATGTATTTTTATTAATGGCATGGCAATGAGATAAGAATGTATTATTGTTTCATCATCTCACTTTTAGTATCACATATTGAGTACCTGCAGAGGAAAGGAAGGAGTAATGAAAGATGAGAAGACAGTTCAGATTTTCAGCAGATTGGATGATGCAGATTATTCCTAGCATATTTGTCACTTTTCATTATAGTATATGATTTGAGAGATTTTTTTTATTCCAGCTTTCACTCATGAGTGAAAGTGCAAAATGCTGTTCTGCAGTAACATCAGCGTAAAGAGGTGATTGAAAATCCCATCCTTTTGCTTCTTATTTAATATGTGTGAGAAACGATAGAGGTGGTGATTTGTCTAATTGCTCTACTGTAGTTACAATTATAGAGAAAAGGTCAATCTAGTCATTGTCAATTAAACTGCGAAAGAAAACACGTTTATAGCCCTAAAGAACCATTATGTGCTGTTCATCAGTGTATAATATGTTTGCTGGGATGCATAAATTTTATCTTTCTTTGTATTACAGCAGACTTGCTGTATTACAGTCAGTTAGTCCTGTTGAGTAGAGATAACCTTAAGCTATTGTCTGTTAATTGCACTTTTTTTCATTGTCTCAAGTTTCCCAAGATTTGTGTACAGTAAAACCTGGCAACTGTAAGAAATAGAAATGGATGTGCCAACTGGAGGCTTGACCCTTCTATTTTTGTACAATTAACACATGATGGGTGAGGGGACAAAATCTGTAGCTTGTAGCTGCTCTTGTTGTGC
>CM021797.1:58554315-58746019 GCA_011076525.1 Nettapus auritus | reverse complement strand
CAGTAACATTAACAAATGCCTGGGAGATAAGTAAAAATGGAAATACTCTGATTTAGGTACCCACCCTGGCCTTTGGGAAAGTTCTGTGGGTGACGTTGTAAGGAACTCTGGTTTGGTTTGATTTGGCTTGGTTTTTAATAAGGACTTTGTGTTTCATGTTTCTTTAAGTAGTAGGAGACAAAGTGATGAGCAAACTTGACAACGGTAAATCTACCAGCACTTGTATAAATATTAAACTCTGGCATTGAAGATTGGATCACTTCTAATTAACTTTAAGTCATTTTGTCTTACTGGCCTGTCTTCTATTACGATAGCAAAGTGACCTCATTTTGATGTGTTTCTCCTCTTTTTCTCTTTGCTTGTTTGTTTATGGGAAGCTTTATTTCACCAAGGAGTGTGTCCAGGCATGAGCAAATGCTGTTCTCCCTTTTCTTCTATTCTACAACTTCTGGCAGTCCTGTTCCTGCATTATGGACAGTTATCTGCAGTGACAGTACCATCTCCTTGTTGGTCTAGTTGCCTAACTTAGCCACCTCAAATGTAGTAAGTTTAGCTGTACATGGGTTTATTGGGTGTACAGGTACATTGGGTTTATTTTGGGAGCAAGGGGGCTGCAGGGGTGGCCTCTGTGAGCAGAGCCCAGCAGCTGCCTCTTTGTGAGAGCAGAGCCAGCTCCAGCTGCTCCAAAAGGGACCCACTGCTGGCCAGAACTGAGCCAGGGAGCGATGCTGGGTGGGCCTCTGGGAGAGCAGAATTAAGGTAGGGGTGAAAAAAAAAAAGAAGAAAAAAAAAAACAACTGCTGTGCAACAGTAGGTGGGAAATGGGAATGAGAAAATAAGAGAGAAACGGCACTGCAGACACCAAGGTGAGTGCAGCAGGAGGGCAGGAGGTGCTCCAGGCAGCAGCAGTTCCCCTGCGGCCTGTGCAGGGAGAGGCCCCTGGTGGAGCAGGCTGTCCCCCTGCAGCCCATGGGTCCCACATGGAGCAGATCTCCACGCTGCAGCCCATGGGTGGAGGAGCCCCCGCTGGAGCAGGTGGATGTGGCCTGGAGGAGGCTGCGGCCCATGGAGAGCCCCCGCAGGAGCAGGCCCCGGGCCGGAGCTGCAGCCCATGGAGAGGAGCCCACGCAGGAGCAGGGGGTCTGGGGGGAGCTGCCGCCCGTGGGCGACCCGTGCTGGAGCAGTTTGCTCCTGGGGGATGGATGGACCCCGTTGTATGGAGCCGTGTGGGAGCAGTTCTTGAAGAGCTGCTGCCTGTGGGCAGCCCCCGCAGGCTCAATTCGGGAAGGACGGCATCCCGTGGGAGGGACCCCACGTGGAGCAGGGGCAGAGAAGGATCGTGAAGGAGTGGTGGAGATGAAGTGATATGGCCTGACTGCAGCCCCCATTGCCCTGCACTGCTCTGGGGCAGGAGTTAGAAGAAGGTGGATTGGGAGAAAGTGGTTTTACTTTGCTTTCAGTCCTCTCCACTCTTTTCTGTTATCAGTAGGCAATACATTTTATTAACCTCTCATATGCTGCATCTGTTTTACCTGTGATGCTAGTGGTTGAGTGGTTCACTGTCCTTATCTCAACCCACAAGATTTTTGTTTGTTTGTTTGTTTGTTTGTGTTTTCTCCCCTTATCCTTCTAAGGATTAGGAAAGAGAGAGCATTGTGATGGTGCTTGGCTACCTACCAATGATAAACCATCGCAGTGACTGAACAGTGTAAACTATCTTATTCTCAAAGCTGTGCAGCTTCTGAGAATGGCTATGATATATTTTTTTTTTTAATCTCTTCTGCTTTTCCAGGTCAAGCTGAGATCAGCCCTTGAAGTCAGTCTTCTGGCCATAGCAGTGCATACTAACATTTTTGGATATGAAGGACCTTGGTACATAAGTAAAATGGGAAATAGTCTTTTGTGTTCAAGTTCCATTAGCACAAAAGTTGTCCTTAAAAAATGAGATCTTGAGACAACTTTGAGTATTTTTCAGCAGTACAAAAATATACATCATAACTGTTGACTCTCTCTGATGCAGTTTTAGGAAGACTGTTTTTCCAGCTGGAGGCAATAAAAGTGAAGAGTCGTAGAGTCATAGAATGTGTGGTTTGGAAGGAACCTTTAAAAATCACTTTGTTTCAACCCCTCTGCCATGGGCAGGAATGCCTCCCAGTAGACCAGGTTGCTCAAAACCCCATCCTGCCTGGCCTTGAACACCTCCAGGGAAGGGATATCCACAGCTTCTCTGGGCAACCTGTTCCTCATCACCCTCTGAGTAAAGAGTTTCTTCTTTATGTCTAAACATGTTTGCTTATTAGCAGTTACAACTTCTGGGGGCTCTGTGCCACAGTTGCAATTAGTTGCAATGAAGATGTAGTAGAGAGTGGGAAAAATGAAGAACATGAAAACTATATGTTTCCTTCATACTAAAATATGCAAAAGAATTGATAAACTTGTTTTGTCATAATTAAAGAGATTGAACTGTTTAATAGAGCCACTCTCATTGTCTCTCAGTCATTTTTTTAGCTTCATATAGTAGAGGGCACTGTGTTCCTCACATACTATTGGATCACATGCATAGAAATGGTTAAATAGTAAGACTTAGAAAGACTTACTATGTTATTATATGCCAAGATCAAACACATTCAGCATTTTGATATATAAAGACACATGTCATCAGTTAACTAGTCTGTTTCTTTCTCCCCTCTGTGTTTTTGTTTGGTTGGTTCATTTTTGTTTTTTTTGTGTGTGTGTTTGTATACAAGCAATTTAACACAGCATTACACAAGTTATTCTAGGAACAGAAACATCCAGTAATGCAGTACTCTGTAAATGAAAGTCTACTGGAAATAAACAACCAACCAACTCTTGACTAAGAGTAAAATTCTAAATATGTAAATAGTAAATGTAATTGAAAAATAAACAATAGAAATTACCAACTGGCTCATCAAATCCATCTGAATGAGAGAAGAACATTCAATAAAGCAGAGTAAATTCAGTTTCATATTCCTATTTTTTCTAGCAAAGTAGCATGGAAATGGATGCAACGGTGTGTTTATATTGCATTATTAGAAGCCATATTATTTTCCTGCTTACAAAGACCTTGAGACTTCCATAATCTTCATATTGAGGTCACATAATCTGAAATGGTTACAGAATTACAGAAAATATTGAGATTATCTTATATTCAAAAATTCAAACTGGTGTAATAAGTCTAGACAAAGAAGAATTTTTATGACTCAATAATAATCAATATTGAAGTGAGCTAATTTTGATATAATATATAGCAAAAAAGATTTAGCTATGGCACTACTTCTTCTACTTTTTCTATTCCTGGTCTTTTTCTTTCACCAGTGATTGTCTTCAGGACACACACACAAAACAGAGGTCAGTTATCAGCATAATTCAATATCACTTCACACCTGTTAGCTATATTAAGTGTGGTAATGTCTCTGTAGGCTGTCCTGAAAATGTGTTTTGTGCTAAGCAATTGTTGATACCATTTTTTATCCAAGAAAGGTTCAAGGACTGTTAGTGTATGGCACCATCTTATCTGCAAATTTTAATGGCATTCAAATAATCAGCAAGAAATAAATTATTCTCAAGGAAAGTGTTCAGAAATTGAAGGACACTTAAGTTTCAAAACTTGGAAATAATTTAAATCTAGTTGTACCAAAATGTGGAGGGACAAGCTGAGGGAAACTATGAGAGCAAATTCAGTGGAAATAGGACTGAAAGACTGTTTAAGGACTGTTACTTAAAATCAAGGTTAAGGTTAGTATTGAAGTTGGTACTGGTTTTCCTTACAAAATGTTCAGTAAAGGAGCATAAAATGATACATTTGACCACATCTGTGGTTGAATATAAAAATGTGAAAAATAGATTTATACACATTTGGGAGATAATGAAAAAACTTGAGCTTTTTCTCCAAATAAATCTACATGCCTGTGAATCTACATGCCTGGAAATGCTCTAAGAGAAAAGTTGAGTCTTTCATCATACCTTAAAAAGATTCTCACTGCATCAGACAGGTTATTCCTTTATGTTGCCAAGACTCAATAAATAGAGCTTTATATGTCAAATTGGAACTTTGAATCAAAACTAATTAAAACAAAAAGCAATCTAGAAATTTGATTTTGGCTTAACATCTCAATTATGCTTTTAGCATAAAGAGTTATTTTGTTTACATATGATAAGAACATAGGAAATATGTACATAGGGAATACACTATTGAAAAATTGATTGTTTTTGCGGTACACTTTCTAGCAACATGGTGGAGATATTTAGAGATATTCAGTGCAGCGGATATCCAGAATGTGTGGAAGGCAAAACAGCAAATAATGTCAAGGGATTTTATTTAGAAAGAAGATCTAGAAAAGAAAACAAATAAATAAATAAATAAAATGAAAATAGAGGCATTTTCAGGTGCTTACAGCTGGGTCCAGCGTAACTATGGACCAAGATCTCAATACTCTCCGTATCTCTACATGGTCCACATAACTCTTTGTGGTATATTTTGGGTTATATTTCTGAGTGTATTTGTGTGTGTTTTTGACACACGTTTGATGAAATGGCTATATCTAGTGTAGCGGGTAATGCTAGGAATTATTCATCAGAGTTACAGGCATTGTGTGTGGGAGGTGAGAACAAAGACTTAAGGTCTTGGCAGGCCAAGGTCTCCTGCTTGTTTTTCAAGAAAAGAATAAACTCAGAGTTACACTGGGGCTAGATGTTATGCCTAGATATTTATATTTAAATTGAATAATGTTGTAAGTGATGTTGCAGCTGTTGTTTTCCCCATTCATCTTATGTCTGTGATATCATCTGGTTACAGAGACAAACATTCTGGCAGTTAAATCTAGTACTTTCAGCAGGAAGCTATGGGAGAACAGCTTGCAGGGAGAAAGATCAGGCCAGGATTTGGAGGCACTTTGGCTTTGCGTTTCACTGTTGTATGGAAACTACCCAAGAAGGTGGAAGCTGCTGGACTGATTATTTTGTAACCTTTGAAAAGTCAGGATATATAGTGTATTTTTTGTTGGAAAATTTTGATAGACCTTATAAATTAATTTTCTGTTACTGAGAAGTGTGTTGCTGAGGATATAGGGAAGTAGAGCCTGGACACCTGCAGTGCTTGCCTTGAGCTCTTGGTACACGGAGCAGATACTGGACTTTTGGAACCAATCAATGGATAGAGACACTGACATTAACAAGTTGGAACAGTGTTATGTATAATATTCAGTAGTTCAAGATCAGCCCATGATTTTTTCTTAATGTTATTCATTAAAAATCGTACACTCATAAGTTATAAGAGAGTAGTTGAATATTAATGCAAAAGCTTTAATTTCACACTAGATAGCAAGTACTTGAGGAAGAGAGATGGATTTTTTTGTTTGTTTGTTTGTTTTCTTATCATCTGGTATTACATGAGGGGTAATATTTATACCTAAGAGAAAGAAGGAAACATAATGGATAGGGAAGAGCAACTAATGTCATCTATCTGCATTTGGGCAAAGCATTTAACACTGTCCCCCACGATACCCTTTTCTCTAAATTGGAAAGACACGGATTTGATGGTTGGATCATTTGGTGGGTGGGTAAGGAATGGGCTGGATGGTCGCACTCAGTGACTCAATGCCTAAGAGAAGATCAGTAACAACTGGTGTTCCTCAGAGGCCAGTACTGGGACAGGTGCAGTCAACAACTTGGTTGGTGACATGGGCAGAGGGATTGAGCGCACCCTCAGCAAGTTTGCCAATAACACCAAGCTGTGTGGTGCAGTCAACACACAGGAGGGAAGGGATGCCATTCAGAGGGACCTGGGCCGGCTTGAGAGGTGGGCCTGTGTGAACCTCTTGGGGTTCAACAAGGCCAAGTGCAAGGTCCTGCACCGGGGCTGGGGCAATCCCAAGCACAAATACAGGCTGGGTGGAGAATGGATTGAGAGCATCCCTGAGAAGGATGTGGGTGTGTTGGTTGATGAGAAGCTCAACATGAGCTGTTAGTGTGCGCTTGCAGCCCAGAAAGCCAACTGTATCCTGGGCTGCATCAAAAACAGCATGGACAGCAGGGCTAGGTTGGTTGTTCCTCTCCCTTTACTCTGCTGTCGTGAGACCCCACCTGGAGCACTGTGTTCAGCTCTGGGGCCACCAGCACAAGAAGGACATGGACTTATTAGAACGAGTCCAAAGGAGAGCTACCAGGATGATCAGAGGGCTGGAGCACCTCTCCTATGAAGAGGGGCAGAGGGAGTTGGGGTTGTTCCATGCAGAGAAGGCTCCAGGGAGACCATATGGCATCCTTCCAGTACCTGATGGGGGCCTACAGGAAATCTGGGGAGTAACACTTTGTCAAGGAGTGTAGTGATAGTACAAGGAGTAATGACTTTAAACTAAAAAAGGGTAAATTTCGATCTCAGGAAGAAATTATTTACTTTGAGGGTGGTGAGTCACTGGAACAGTTTGCCCAGAGAAGCTGTGGATGCCCCATCCCTGGAAGAATTCAAGGCCAGACTGGATGGGGCTTTGAGCAGCTTTGTCTAGTGGGTTGTGTCCCTGCCGATGGCAGGGGGGTTGGAACAAGGTGATCTTCACGGTCCCTTCCAATCCAAACTATTCTATGGTTCTTTGATGGTTAGATTAGATATAAAAACATTTAACTGTAAGAGAAATTACTGTTTTTGAAAACTAAGGTCCTGTGAATGTGGTATCAAATACGGTATCAGAGTGCTGCTTTAGGCTTTACTGTAATCATTTAAAGTCAACAACTCAGTTTCCTCCTTTATAAAATAAGATGGAAAAATTATCTTTCTAAGAAGTACTAATTAAAGTATCACAAATATTTATTATTTTGTCTACAAATCCTAGAGAAAGTGGAGAGATATTCCTGTTATATAAATGGAGAATTGAATTTAAGAAAAGCAGAAACTAGTATATTTCAATATTTAATAATATGAGCATCTGTCTTAAGACTTAAGATTCTGATACTGTACCTCAGGTCTGTAATATTTGTAGCTCTACGGGATTGTTTTCATATACTGAAAAAAAAAGATTAAATGACGTAGAACTTAGTATCATTAGTTTTTAAATACACTATTTTATAGCTTAGACATTTAGTGTACTCATTTTTTGTCTGTGTTAAGCTTCCCAAAAAAGGAAATAAAATCTATTAAATACTTGCAGTAAGGGATCAGAATGTGCTACTTGCTGCTGTAGTAGCCAGAGTGCTGTGATGCTTAACAGAAGTTGAGATTTGTAGCTGTAGAATTCCCTTGCAAAGAACATAACACTTGATTGCTTGGGAAGTTTGTTCTTGCTTTTTACTGGGTACTATTGTTATATTTATTTCTTTCTCAGGCAACAGAGTAGGGACTATGAAATATTTATTATCCATAAATTTGAAGACTAGTCAAGCTCATATTTATAAATCCAGTTTTATGTCCTTCAAAATGAAGTTAATATGATCTTTCTTTTACTAAAGAAACATAGTCATATTTCTTGCATGTATTTTGTTTTCTTAATTTGAACCAGGGCTCGTGTCATGTATTGAAATAGACTTGTAAGAGATCAACAGTTGTTCATTATTTTTATGTATATCTTCTACATGTATATAAAGTTATAGCTGGTAAAATCTATTGATGATGCAAGGAAGGTGCAAATGGTAAATAGACTGCTAGTGCCAAGCCATCTAGATTATTCTAGTGACTACCTTCAGTCTGCTGACACAGTACATTTCTGTAGAGTCATATTCATAACTGTATATTCAGTAACAAAGAATGCAGAATGTACCTACACAATGAGGTGTACCCATTCCTTTAAGAGCAGAAATTCTGAATTAGATTTAGGGATTAAGAAGAGTAAAGTGAACCGAAGCTACTATCTGAACATTGTAAGAAAAGAGCATTTGTTAAAGAGACTGCTGGGAAGGAGTCCATATCATCTGTGCATTTACCCTTTAGTAAGGATAATATCACAATACGAAAAATAGTTCTGTCATTACTGTTTTTTAAAATAAAGGAGTCTTATCTTTTAACATTTCAGAAAAAATATTCAATGGTGACTGGCTTGCAAAACAGGTGTAGAATAGTTTTAAGATAACAGTGAAAGTTTTAAATCTGCAAATAGAGTGGAAAAACTTGTGATGAAGTAGACATTTAAATCTGAAATGAAATAGATTTTAAATGATAATTATCTCTTAGATTAAATTACAAAGGAAAAAGATTGAATTACAAAGGAAAATGAGTTCTGCATTTTTTTTTCCATTTTCTGATTGAAACTGTCAGGTTTTAACTTTTACATAAACTGTTGGCTTGCTAGTGTACAGTGTAATTGGGATGGGATCTTTCAGCTTGAATGGGAAGGAGGAGGTCTCTAGTCCAATCTCTTGCTAGTATTATCTCAATCTGCTCTTAATACAGAAAATAACGCTTTTGGATGCCTTTGCTGCCAGAGTGCACTTCTGGCTCATGATCATCTTGCTGTCTTACCACAGCCCTAGGCCCCAGATAGTTCTGCAGAACTGCTTCCCACTCAGTCCATATTTTGTCCCATTGCAAGGGGTCCTCCCCAAAAAAGACACATGAAGATAGTTACAGAATGATAGGATCAAAAAATGGTTTGGGTTAGAAAGGGCCCTTAAAGATCATCTACTCCGATCCCTCTGGCATGGGCAGGGTCATCTTTCACTTGACCAGGTTGCTCAAAGCTCCATCCTGCCTGACCTTGAACACTTCCAGGGATGGGGCATCCACAGCTTCTCTGGGCAACTTGTTTCAGAGTGTCACCACTGTCATGTTGAAAAATTTCTTCCTATTATCTAATCTAAATCTACCCTCTTTCAGTTTAAAAATCATTGCCCCTTGCCCTGTCACTGCAGTCCCTGGTGAAAAACAAAACAAAACAAAAATGTTTCTCTTTCTTATAAGCACAATTTATATACTGAAGGGCTGCAATAAAGTCTTCCTGGAGGTTTCTTTTCTTCAGGTTGAAAAACCACACATCTCTCAAACTTTCTTCTTAGAAAAGGCATTTCAGCCCTTTGATCATTTTTGTGGCCCTCCTTTGGACCCTCTGTAGCAGGTCCATGTCCTCATTGTGCTGTAGGACCCAAAGCTGGATGCTGTCCTTCAACTGAGGTCTCACGAGAGCAGGGGCGGAATCACCTCCCTGAACCTGCTGGCCAGACTTTTCTTTATGCTGCCCAGGATATGATTTGTTTTCTAGGCTGCAAGTGCATACTGCCAACTTGTATACAATTTTTTCATCCACCAGTATCCCCAGGTCCTTCCGCCACAGGGCTGCTCTCAATCATCTCCAGTCTGTACTGGTACTGGGGATTGCCTCAATCCAGGTGCAGCACCTTGCACTTGGCTTCATTGAACTTTTGAGGTTCACATGGGCCCAATCTTGAGCCTGTCCTGGTTCTCCTGGACACCATCCTTTCCCTCTATCATATCAAATGCACCACTCGTGGAATAACAGAATCATAGAATATCCTGACTTGGAAGGGACCCATAAGGATCATCGAGTCCAACTCCTGGCACCACACAGGTCTACCCAGAATTTCAGACCATGTGACTAAGTGCACAGTTCAATCGCTTCTTAAACTCCAACAGGCTTGGTGCCATGACTAGTCCCCTGGGGAGCCTGTTCCAGTGTGCAACAACCCTCTTAGTGAAGAACCTCTTCCTGATGTCTAGCCTAAACCTCCCCTCCCTCAGCTTGGTGTCATCTGCAAAATGCTGAGGTTACACTCAATCTCACTGTCTACATCATTAATAAAGATATTAAATAGCACTTGTCCAATACAAAGCCTCAGGAACACCACTCATCACTGATCTGCATCTTGATAGTGGGGGACTGTATAAAAAGCCTTACAGAAGTCAAGGTAGGTGCCATCTTCCCTTGTCCACTGATGCAGTCTCTCCATTGTAAGAGGCCACTAGATTTGTCAGGTACAATTTGTCATTGGTGAAGCCATGTTGGTTGTCGTGAATCACTCCTCTGTCTTGTGTATGCCTTAGCATAGTTTCCAGGGGGATCCATGGATCTTGATCTTCCCAGGTACTGAGGTAAGACTGAATGGTTGGTAGTTCCAAGGGTCCTTCTTCCTTTTTTTACAAATGGATGTGATGCATTTTCTCCAGTCACTGGAGACTTCACCTAACTGCCATGACTTCTCAAATATGATGGAGAGTGGCTTAACAACTCATCACCAACAACATTAATCAGTTCCATCATGAACTGGGTCCCATAGACTTACATATGTTCAGGTTTCTCAGGTGGTCTCAAACACAATCTTCATTTATGGTGGGAGGGACTTTGTTCCCCCAGTCCCTACCTTGAGGTTCAGAGACTTCAGAGATTTGGGAAGAGTGACTACCTTTGAAGACCAAGCTGAACACCTCAGCTGTCTCCACATCTATTGTCACCAGTTCTCACATCTTGTCATTGTGGCTATGCTCTCTTTAGACTTACTTTTCTGGCTAAAGTACCTGTAGAAACCCTCTAGTATTCTTTTAATCCCTTGCTCCCATTGTGCATTGGCTTTCATTATCCCATTGCTGCACATCTGGGCGGTGTCTCCCTGCTCTTCCCATGTCCCTGCTTCTGCTGCCTGTGCATTTCCTCCAAACTTTGGTTTGATCAGCAGGTCCCTACTCAGCCATGCTGAGTTAATCAAGTTGATACATTTCAAATTGATCTACATAGTTGATGCATAGTTGATACATGATTGTACAGTTAATGCATTCTAGCATACTTCATTTACGTTGTTAATGCATTTCAAATTGATTTACTTCAATTATTTCATTGCTATAAACTCTGCTGATGTTTGAGAATCCTGAGAAACAGGAATTGTTTTGGGGGTCTTTGTGTGACATAGTTGCTTTAGGATTGCTTGCCGTCTTACATGAAGATTTTGGTAATTGCACAAATTTACAGTGGCAGGACTCTCCCAGCCCTAAGGTGAGCTAGATGGGTGTTGCTCCAAATAATAGCAGCTAGTCATAATATTGTCCTTTGGGAGGAAAAAAATATCAGCAGATTTACTCATGGTACCATGCCACAGGGCCCAAAGACTGCAGGAACAGAGAAATGTTTAGATATATAGAATGACAGATTTCATTTTAATACTATTCCTGAAAGACATTCCCAGTTGTGTCCATAGCTACTACATGCACATTCTTAACATTCATAGCAGTATTTTATAAATAAAAAATACTGTATACATTTTTGTCTATTGCTAAATCCAGATTGGCTTCTTATTTTCTAGCTCTTTTTAATGTACCATAGTGGCCTAAAATAATAGATCCCTGCTACTGCCCTTAGGCTCCTCTATTCCTGCCAAAATTGGGCAAGTATACATGTGATTTTATTTTATTATTATTGATGTTATTTTATTTCTCTTCATATAATATCTTTTTAATTTTTTTTTTCATGTTATTGTAAGTATTGGTATGTTGGGTATTATACAACCTACAGTAACCTTTAAAGAAAGTCTCATATAAAATGTGTGCTTTAGGCAGTGATTAGCCTCATAAATTCTGGTTCACAGTACATCTGTGTAATTATTGTTAAAGCCTTAGGCTATTAACAAGCTATTAACCAGTCTATGTTTTTTTTTCTTTATGTATTGTGTAATGTTTCCATAGTATCTAAGAAGAGGGGAAAAAAAAAAAAAAAAAAAAAAAAAACACTTATTTAGATATAATTAACCTAAAGAGTTTTTAAGGGATTACAAGTTGAGCCAGGCAAAATGGCATAAGCCATTCATGTTTTATTAAAGAGCTTTTTTGAATGCTTTGTACTGTCTCATGGCTGTAACAACCTAAATGTGCAATTCTACTTTTTTTTTTTTCTCTTTTACTGAGTATAGTCATGATTCTGCTGCATGTTTTATACAAGCTATGTCTTATATAATCTTTTCATTTGAGCCTTATTTTTAACTTACTAAGTTTTTCTTAAGGGAAAAGAAAGAAATTCTGAAAAGAACTAACTTAAGTAATTTGTACAAGCATATTTGAAGAGGAGATACTCAATATCAAAATGAAAAGGTGTAAGCAATTGTAGCAGAGTTTACGGATGTGTATCTTTTGGGGGTTGGACCTGATGGTCTTTCGAGGTCCCTTCCAACCCCTACAATTCTGCGATTCTGTGATCTTTTTCCAGAGTGAAAAGAAAAAAAAATGCATACTCATTATTGGGAATATTTGCAAAGTGTTGGCAAAGGACTTGGGCTGATGAGAAACTAAATGAAATTAAACATTTTTCATGAAAAAACACCAAGTAAGACGCATTTTTAGGTTGCAATTCAATGTATTTGATGACCACATAAAATATATTTATTTAGAAAAGATGTGAGAAGTACCAGTTTGTTCTTTTTAAAGGTAGAGGCTGGTAATAATAGAGCAATAAACCTTTTTTATGTTCTCTGCAAAATTAGAACTTATGCATTTGATTTTAATAAAACTACCTTCTTTTTTAAAGCAGATTATGAATAATATTGATGAAGTCATACTGGCAGATATAATTTATACAGGTTTTAGTAAAACCTTAAATGTTCTTTATTTGCTCTCTTAATGGAGACTAATATGATTAATACTGATAAAGAAATACACTTGCACTTCTCCCCTGTATTGCCATTTATGTGATTAAAAGATTCCTGGAAAAAGCTGCTGAAATTAAAAATAGTAATACTATCTCTGCAATTTTAAAATAGCAGGTGGTATTGATCCTGTGAGTGTGATGTCTCCTTATTTCCCCACCTTTTTATTATATTTAATTTATGCTTCATATTTGGAAATTAACATACATAGAAATTTTTTAGGGTAACACTAGGGTTACTCAGGTTTGTGTAAGTTTGTTTGGTTTTGGTTTTCCAGTAGAGTGGATACGTTCTTGAGATGTAATTGCAGTTGTACATGACTTTGAAGAACAACAAACCCCCAGATGTATGGAGAACTGGACAACATTTCCAGTCTTACCTTTTTGTGAACACTTTATAGCTATACATAGTGCAATGCCAAAATGTAGTTTCAGATTGTTATAAGACAATTGTTAAATTATCTAAATTAACTAAAAACAAATGTAGCCCCCTAGTGTTGTTTATAATTCCATACCAATTACTTAGTCCTTTAAACACTGACATCTTTGAGCTGGCCACGCACATACTGGTATTCCCTTGCAGTACAAAGTGAGAGGTTCATACTTGTAGTGCTCATCAGAGTATTAGGTAAGCTTGTTTTATTTTGGATTGTGGAAAGCTGTCAACAAGGTTGTAAGCTCCTCAGTTTACAATAGTTAACTTAGTTAACATACTAACAGCAATCATCTGTTCATGCCCTGTGTGTAGACTAAATTGAAAACAATCTTTTAAATGAAGAAGCTTAGAGGTGCATCCTGAGCCTTGAAAGTGATTGACTAAATCTGAGCAGAAAGAGAAAAAATACTCACCCAGTTGTTCTTTGGAAAATGAGGTAAAAAGCCGTGTCTTGCTAGTGGATTGCTCAAAATATTTCTGCCACAGATTGCAAAGAGGAATGTTCGGTCTAACATGGGAAAAAGAGTACCAAAGTTAGATTGTGTCTAGGGCTTTAGGCAATGCTGTGAGAATAAACTGGTCCATGTTAGTACAAATTTATATTCCTAAGTAGCTTGAGAAAATCTTGCTGGTGGTTTTTACTGCCTGAATACTCTACATGAGGTACTTTTATACTTTCATTAGGTAACACTATGGATATATCATTGCATGGAGTGTGTAAAAGTGAGAGAGCAAAGGTTGTTACTTGTTCCTTGAAAAGGTGGTGAGCCAAGAGCTTTATGTGAGACTTTTGCAACAGGGTTGTACATTCTCTATTAAGAGATTCTAACAGCAGCTACAATAGCAAGCAGTAAGCAGTACTACACCTCCCAGAACTTAGAGCTCCTTCATCTGAAGTAGCTAATAATCTTCTGCGGGGTTTTGTGTGTTCATGTATGGCTCCAAGTCACAAAATTAGTTAAATATAAACATATGAATAATCCTGTGCTTCTTTTGACAGTACTAAAATCTTGTTAATCTCATTTGGATATATTCAAGTTATTAATTCAACACATGCCTAAATACTTCACTGAATTGACTATTAAATTGGGAGAGCAGAGAAAGGAGTTATAATCTCCTTGTTGTGCAATACTTCGTCTTTGAAAAACTGCATTTGAATGAAACTGGTATTGTGAGGAATATGTAAAAATCAACTTTTATTTCTTTGGTGAACTGATTTAATTAGGAGAATTGCAGATGTTAGTTCAAGCACTTCACAAAGCTTTATTCCAGGATAAAAGTGCTTGGCTATGACAAGAAGCAAATGGCTATGGAATATCTGTACTAGTATTTATGGTACTTAAATTTATATTTCTTTTGAGCCCATTAAAACCCAGTTAAGCATATTGACCTTTTGTCTGTGGAGACACATGAAGTCAGATGTATGTAGGTTCTACAAGATCCATACTTACTTATTTCTTCAGGACCTGAGTCTTATGACCACAGATTTTCTTACCTCTCATAGATTATGTTAATTCTATTGGTGCAGTTTACTCATGTCCTGTTTTATCTGCCCTATAAGAACATCACAAATTCTGATTCATCTGCAGTGGATCTGCACTAAATTGTCTCAATCTCACAGTGCTAAATGGCAGTGGGAGAGGAGATACTTTCTTCACAGGTTGTTTTTTCTGTATTATTTTATTATTTTCCAAAAGCTTTTTTTTTTAAAAAAAAATAAATAAATAAATAAAATAAAGTGATGATACAAGATGTATTAAATTTCTCTTAGCCAAAACTGAGCAGAACTTGTCCTGCAGTTGTACTTTAATTACACAGATACCAGACACCTAGAGTGCAGAGAGGGTTTTTTTCATCATAATACCTATTGAAAAATGGCTAAAGCTACTGGAATATGCCAGTGGTCATCTGAAGTGTGTATGTTTACACTCAAGTCATGACTCAGAGGAATATAAGACTGTTTACTTTTATGGATGCAGTAAAACCAGGCTGCTGTTTGTCAGGATATGTACTTTTATTTACTGTCATCTTTACACTTGCCTCTTACCCATGATACCACCAGTGTGTGGGATGTTTCAGGATCTCAGAGAGCAGCTGGGGGGCACCCTTTGACTCAGGACTTGGTGAAACCACCCCTGGAGCCCCTAGATAGCCTATCTCCTAATGAAAGTGGAAGCTTTAAGAAATGATGAAATCCAGCTACTTATTTGCAAACACATTGATAATTCTACTGTTACTTCTCTATAAAGTGATCCAGAGATGTTTATAAGTTGCTGT
Organism: Nettapus auritus; assembly: GCA_011076525.1. Lineage (NCBI taxonomy): Eukaryota > Metazoa > Chordata > Aves > Anseriformes > Anatidae > Nettapus > Nettapus auritus. Next base: position 58,730,722 of record CM021797.1, on the reverse strand, counting down.
GAGGAAACAAACGGCCCAGATTTGTGTCACAGGGTAATTTCAGAGACCCCTTAAAAGAGGGAAAAAAAAAAATGTTCCTCCTTGATCCTAATGTTCCTAATTCAACAAAAAGTATCAATTTTTTGTTTTGTATTACTCTTTCTCTACACAATATTGTGTACTAATCTGGGCTGTCTATCTACCTTTCATTTACTTACTATTGCACATTTCATTCTTTAAACCACAACTAACCATTGATGTAAACGTGTTGGTTTTGTATGTATGTGTGTTGTTGTTTTTGTGGTTTTGTGTTTTTTTGTTGTTGTTGTTTTCAAATTTAGTGTGTTTCAAAAAAGCAGGAATTACAATTACCCATGTGTACTGCTTATCTTTTTACTTCGTGATTCTGGGAATTAATACAGTTTTAGCTCATTAAATACTTTTAGGAGTCAGTTGCTGCTGGGAGAAAGTGGGGGAAAAAAAATCCTAACAGTCTTTGAAAAATGATTGTTTTTAAAAAAATAAATTACATGGAGAATTTACACGAAGAACAGAGAGTAGAAAATAATTACAGTTAAAGTGTATCCTCTAACATTTTCCATTAACTTATATCAGGTTTGCATGAAAGATGCAATTCTGAGGTATACAAGTAAACAAATAAAAATAAATAAATAATAGAAATACTTGTAGTAATTGAAATTATAATTAATCTTTCTATTATATAATGATGATGTTAAATCCACTGTATAATGATGATACTGCCATGGCATATTGTTATTCTAATCTAGATCAACATTCTTAAATAAAATTTAGTGTTCTTAAATATGCTATATAAACATCTTCAGTGCTCTTAAAAAAAATAAGCACCTAATAATACAGAAATACAATAACTTTGCTAAATACAGCAAAGTAGATTTGCTAACACTGATTTTGGGTACAGGCTGGGAAATATTTGTGAATAAGTTTGACAAGATAGGATTTCTGAGGCCATCTGGGACATTTCATAGATTTAGATATTTGAAGGGTTTGAAGCATATTGCTTCTTGCCTCTCATTGCTTCTAATGTAGCATTATTTTATCTTTCCTACTTTGGAATGTCTCCTGTACCTTTCCCTAAAAATCTTAATTAAAATAGTGTTTGTGTAATTTTTTATTCAGACTGACAAGGTGCAGAGGAAGGGAGGCCTGTCAAGAAATATTCTAGATTTTGATCTGTGCTGACAGTGCTGGATTGCTGCTTTTTTGACTCAGATTAGTGCTACAATTGAAGATGCAAAGTTAAGGCTGCAAAGGAGTCTCCCCACACAAATACACACACAGTTTTATCTATGAGGAAGTATTTGTGTTGAAAAGTCTGCATAAAAAAATGGACACCTACTAGATGCATAATTATATATGGCCTTAAAACTGTGCACATCAGGGAGTGTTTCAACATTTCAGTCCCTCACAGCTATATCCAGATCCTGTAGAAAGAGGAACTATTGGCAGTTATTTTGGTTATGTGCATAGAAACCCATGCTTTTCATCCCATGCTTTAAAAGGTAAAGTAATAGGGCAGTGCTGCCAAGCACATGTGCTCTGATCTGCTCTGCTTTCTGGATCTGCCAGCTGCAGACCAGCTGTGCTGACCTGAGCATTGCCAAGAGTCAGCCCTGCAGAGAGACTCTGTGCAAACAGGCAGCGGCAGGGGGAGCTCAGATCAATGAAATCTGTTCTTCTCTAACCTTTTAGGAAGGAGTGGGGTAAGTAAACTGGGCTCCGGTGACAGCCTGACTTGGAATCTGTGTGAGAATCCAAAACGCATATGTGATTTCAGTAAGTACTGTGTCAACAAGCTCTGGAGTGTCTCAGAGAAGCCAGGCAAAATGACTGTGTCTAGTGTTAGTACGGTCATGTTCTGATTAACCCCAATGAGTTGGAATGGTGCTGGGAGCATTGCTACACCTAATATCATTTCCTTCTGTTTTGTGTCTGCATCTCTGCTTCTGCCTTTATGATTACTGTAGAAAAAGTTACAACTAAAACATCTTGACTTGTCTTGATTTATGCTCTGATAGGGTTTGATAAATAGCTGGTTTCAGAATTCCATGTTTGAAAATAAAGAATTTTCAGCCTATTGACTCTAATGTGAATTTTCCTTTGCTTCCCTATCACCAGTAAGTTAGCAGCAGAAAATGATAGAAAGGAAAGGTGGTGATGAGAGACAGATGACTGTAAGCCCAACTGCATAATCAGATTGTAAATCCATTGAGGTGGAGTGGTTAGGAGATAAAACATAAAAACAAAACAGAGGTTATTTACTGAGGGCACCAAAATCACCATATGAAACTGCTGTCTATAGAAAGCATTATAAGGATCTAATAATGGTTTTGCATCAGACTATTTCCCTTTTGTTTTTTACTCTGTTATTGATGTAATGTTTTTCAGATGTAGTCTTGGAACTTGCCAATCTTTTTTCATATAAAAAGCACATTGAGCTGTGAATTATGTAAATAAACCTCCATATTCACAGTTTCTCTGAAAAGATAGAGACATTTCTTTGTCAGTATGTAGTGTACTTGCTACAAATATTTTTACTGTATGCTCACTTGGGCAATTGTGTGGAGCTTGTATCTTCCCCAAGCCATGACCTTGACTCATGTTATCACTGTATTAGCTGCAGGCTATGAGCCTGCAAATAGTCCTTTCTGCCCTTCTGCTGAATCTTCGGTCTCTGGTGTCAGGATTGCTTTTCTTATGCTTGTTGTGCTGGTACTCATACCTGTTTTCTCTCTGTCTTATTGTGTAGAGGTGTCTTCTTGTTTTCCCTTCTCTAAACTTTGTTAAAGGGGCCTGTAAAGTCATGTGTAGTTGCATCAAATTCCAGGAGTTACTGGTATTCATGACTAGTTGCTTTTTTGAGATGAGGTTTTCTTAACTTAAATAAACTTTCCTAGGTCCTATTAGCATTCGCATGCTGAAGTCAGGTTTGTGTTTCAACACCTTTACAGCTTCTTCCTGTTCACTTTTACACATGTAATTTTTCACACTCAAAATTCTTCCTTTGCCTGATGTTCTTGTTATCCCTCCCAATAGGACCATTCTTCAAACTGCCTCCTGTAGCTTTTACAATTAAAAGAATAATACTGCTGTCTCCTAGTCTGCTAAATCTATTTTTATTGTTCTCATCCATCACCTGTATCCCTGCAGATTTTGTGTTGATCCCTGTTCTGAAAACTGACAAATCAGGGTATCTCAACGTTATGAATCTTGTAACTATTGGTGGCCATGCCAGTGGCAGAATGGAGCCTCTCCCTGGCTGGATCTGTGTGCCTACTGTGCCAGCGCGAGAGCACAGAGCTTCAGGAGAGACATTTCTGAATGGGAATGAGGGCATGCGGGAGGGGAGGTGCCTAGTGCTGTAGAACACTTGTTCCTCCCATGCCTGCCTGTGAGAAAAATCTTAATAATTTTGTCAGACAGGATCTTCTGTGAAGCTATTGTATTTGCGATTGCAGTGGCAAGCGTTCTGCCTTCAGGAGTGCCCAGAAAAGTACATCATAACCTCATATTCCCTGTTATCTGACTCTTGATTCCTCCCGTTTCCTCATTGGCTAAGTACCACGGGTTCACAAACTACTTTACACTTATTGCTATTCTATGTGTGTACAATTTTGTTTGACCAACTGTTAATCTCTTCTTTTCCTTTTTTTTTTTTTTTCCCTTCTTCTGTTGTGACTAGAGGGCCTGAGGTTTTTTGTTTTTACTGATTTTGCACTGCTTGTCCTGTTTTTCTTAGCTATTCTCCTTCTTTTGGGACAGTGGGACCTCCCCCTTATCTGCTTAACATACTCCTCACTGCTATGCCACTGTCATACTGCACAATCACTTTTGAATATGCAGGGTTAGTGGAATTTTCCACTGCAAAAAGCTCCTTCTACTGCAAGAACACAACTTTGTTTCTCATATTCCTTAATTGTACCTCCAGCTCTAGGAGCCGCTGCTCTGCGTTGGCCTGTGCCTGAGGCTAATGCTGGTGCAGCAGCCAGCACAGGCAGAGCCCCATTTTTCCCTTATGGTACTCACCCCTGTGCAGGGGGCTCCCCACATGGAGAGCATGATATCTGCCTCCCCACGGTCATCCTGGGCAATGCCGTCAGGCTCCCAGGGCATGGTTTGCCTTATGTTGCCCAAGTCCCCCCTTCAGACTCCATAGAGCACACCGACAACACATGGCATTGTGGAGGGTGCTGAGCTATTCTCATTGCCCAGCTGGAGGAGCAAGGAGAGGCAGCAGATCTCTAGCTCCAGAATGAGTACAGTTGGAGCTCACAGAATCAGCTCCTCAGCAAAATGCTCCCCGATGCTCTGGCAGCCAAGCTGTCAGCACCTCATGCCTGCATTTCCTGACCAACTGTGGTACAGACACAGACAAAGCATTTGTTCAAATAAGAAATATATTGGCATTTTTGCAGAGGTCAAAGCTCCCAGAGCGAATGGACACTCCCCGGGAGACCAGGTCACTGTCCAGCTGGAAAGAGGAGTCTCTGCTTCAAGTCTCCCCACAGTGGCCTCTTCAGCTGCATGCGGTATGCCTCCCCCAGAGGTGGTTTTGCTGTGGAGAGAACATGGAGGAGCAATTCCCACTGCCGACTGAGCGGCATTTTCTCCATGTGCAGCATGCTCAGCTCTGGGGCATGTGGCAAGCAGGGTGTCTGTCAGTCATCCTTGTAGCCACGGTAATCATTGCTGGCTATGGGGCTGGAAATCCCTCCTGTGCATGCTTGCCAAGGGGATGGTGGTCAGGAGGTGCTTGACAGATGTCTTCAAGGCATGGGTGGCAACGTTGGCACCTAACAAGATATAGACACAGAGCTGCAGATGTCTGAGGTGGAAGTTGTGCTGAGCATGCCTAGGTGTGTCTTGAAGAACTGCATCTCTGGCACAGCACAGCTCTGTGGCCACCTCATACTGCTGCTCACAATGGCCTCTGCCTACTCAAAGTTCAAGAAGGTGTCCGAGTTGTCTTGCTGTCCCCCAAGCATCAACTCAATGGAGAGGGTTTTCTTGAGGATGTTGTTCAGCCTGAACTTGCAGAAGTGGGTGGAAGGCAGCACTGTTAGCTGGATTTTGGATGACTGAGGCATAGCCATCCAGGCTTTTGTCAACATCTTCTGGAACCACTTTGCCATTTTCTGCACATCCAAGTAGGAGCCACTGCAGAGGGTGTCTAGGAGGCTGGAGTCCTGATGTCTCAGCTCATCCTCAGGATGGTAGAGGAAGCACAGCATGTCTGCCACCAGGCCCTCCCTTGTGCACACGCACTGCAGCTCCACACGGAGGCAGGAGTTCCTCGCTGGTGTCTCCCCTTTGGTGCCCAGCTCCAGGTGGAAGGTGTGCCTAGGGGGTGGGTTCAGAAGCACAAGCAGGCGGTAGATGGTGTCATTCTCAGTGGTACCGAAGGTGCTGCCCACCCCAATGGGTGGCTGCTGCACGAATTTATTCTTGAAAAGTGTCTGACAGACACAGAGAAGCTTGTCCACCAGTTCCTCCACAAACTTGCATGTTTCTTCCAGATTCCTCACTGGCCACTGCAGGTACTCATTGACAAATCTGCGTGCATCCAAAATGTCACAGGGTTCTTCCTCAATGTCATCATCCTCCTTGCTTCTGGAGATGCCCTTCTCATTCCTGCTGTCCACCTCACGGCACAATTTCCTGAGCATGCGGCAGAGCACAAAGAACAAGACAAGCTCTCCAGTCAAGGCCCAGAACTGCCAGTGCTGCAGTGAAGATAAGAGCAGGGCTCCCACATGCTCCCAGCTGTTCTCCTGGTCCCTCTGCTCCATTTCCAAGAGAAGCTGCATCATGCTCTCTTGCAGCTCCTCTGCACAGGCCCCTTGGACTTGCCCTCAGTCCCCACACAGGCCCTGGTGTGGCCCGAGTGCAGAGATGTAGTCACAGCACCAAGCCTGTCGGAGCTGAAGCGTTTGGACTGTGCTCTTAGTTGATATGGTCTGAATTTTTGGGTAGACCTGTGCGGTTCCAGGAGTTGAACTCAGTGATCCTTGTGGATCCAACTCAGGATATTCTATGATTCTATGATAGGGAGGGAGGTTGGACTATGATATTGTGAGGTTGCCTGTTTAGATTGCATTATTTTGCTTGCACTTTGACCAATGCCTTTCAGCAAGCCTGGGGTGGGATATTTTGAAAAGGGATTTGTGAAATACAGCTAAGAAACATTGATTTTCAGTGGCTAGCAGAACTGAAACTCACATTAATCTCATTAGGCAGTCCCAATCAGTATTTTAGAATATAATTATTTGTCCACATTGGTTGATTTGTTTGAGGCTTCAGCTAAGGTGTATGAAAAACTAATTATCTGTGTGCATCAGTACCTGATTTCTTTCACTCATGTACAAATCAAACTATTATGACAAGGAGACATTTAACTGCCTTTGAGAACAGTGGATGATTTCACAGCTGTAGTAATTGCTATCTTGTTAAAGATGGTGCAGGGTCTAGAGGGGAAGACGGGTGAGGAGCAGCTGAGGTCCCTTGCTGTGTTCAGCACAGAGCAGGGTGAGGGGAGGCCTCATGGCGGCCTGCAGCTCCCTCACGAGGGGAGCGGAGGGGCAGGCGCTGAGCTCTGCTCTCCGGGGACAACAACAGGACCTGAGGGGGAACGGCATGGAGCTGGGAAAGGGGAGGGTCAGGCTGGGTGTTAGAGAAAGGTTCTGCACCCAGAGGTGCTCGGGCACTGGGACAGGCTCCCCAGGGCAATGGTCATGACACTGAACTGTCAAGAGTTCAAGAAGTGTTTGGGCAATGCTGTCAGATACATGGTCTGATTTTTGGGTGGACCTATGATGCCAGGAGCTGGACTCAAGGATTCTTGTGGTCCCTTCCAGCTTGGGACATTCTATGATTCTATGACCTTAAAATATCTCAATCAATTTGTTTAAGGCTAACTATCTTGCCTTAATATTCTTGACATAAAGTTTCAGAGTTTTTAATACTTTTTTTTTACATTGCAGTACCAGAGTTTAGACCCATTCCTTGGTGTCTTGCTTCCAGAGTGAATGAAGACTGTAATGTGAAAATACATTTAAGTGGTGCTTTCTCAGGCCTGAATTCCAGTTTCTTGATGTTAGATGGCTATTTCAGAACTATTGCTAGTTCTGAAAAAATGCGGAACACTTGCTTTTTCAACCAAAATCAGTCTCTAGGCTTGTATAATGTTGAGAAAGAATAGAAGAATGGTCACACTGGAAAGTAGGAATCAATGTAGTAAAGGTGAATGAAAAGTGGTGCAGCTGCAGATTGAATTAATTGTTATATAAGCTTCTGTTATGGGCATCCTTTTGAATATATTATAATTTACAGTGCAAGACTGAAGCTACTGTCTTCCCTAGCAGTGAAACAGGGTACTCAAAAGAAACTTTGGTCAAATCTAGGGAGAATCATTAAATGAAATCATCTCAATAATTTCTCAATTATGGAGAAAGCATCTCAATAAATGCAGTTTTCCCTTTGGCACAAGGGACTGAAAATACTAATTGTAACCTTTAAGGACATCAGGGACTCGGATTCCATTTTTCTTTTTATAATCAGACAATGCCAAAGTAGTTCCAAAAATATCAGCCTTTATGACAAGGTCCAAAAATGTTTTTGTCCAGCACTTGTTACTCTTGATTATTCGTGGTTGTTGGGTTATGCCTTAGGTTGTATATATTGGAGACTCACATGTCTTTGGTTGACCTGCAGTCTTATTGTACATGGTAAGTTTTTCTACCAGATCTTACAATTCTTTCAGTACCAGATGGCAACACCTCTCTGGAAATCTGCTGAAAACATAAGAACTTTGTATGGATTCTAGGGAAACATTGTCTAAGTGAATCCTAAGTGGTTGCAAATTTGGCTCACAATTGAAACATTTATCGCACAGCAAACTTGTATATGCTAAATGTCATGTAGTGGTCAAGTAAGTCCCACACTCATATTTCATTGTATCAGTAAGTGGATTTTTTAGAAATAGCTTTTAGTTTTTAAGTTAAAAAAAAAAAAAAAAGATATAATTCATCCAAGAAAATTCTCAAGATAAACTGATCCTATCTTCTTGAATATCAGAAAGGAAAATTTATCCTTTAAATTATATTAACTAAATATGGGTGCAGCAGTTATTATTGTAATAGGATTGCTCTGACATTATTTGATTATGCATTTTGTGAAAATAATCTTGGTATGTTTTGTCTGTTTAATCATGTGTTATTAAAAAATGTTTTTCTGAATGTGTAACTTTACATTCTGAAGCTCATTGTTGGAGTCATCATCAGCTGCCTACTAAAGTTTCTCCCTGTTGCTTCTTTTAACATGTGATGAAAAAGATCAACATCTCATTAAATTTTAAGAATACACTGCAGTAAAACAGTGCTATAGAATTTCACATAATTTTCATCTGTTTTGTAGACTTTTATTGCATTTGAAATTTTAAAAGAGAGGTGACAACCATCAAAAGGTTTGATATATATATATTGTTTTATTATTGTAATACTAGTTGCTTCAGGAGAAGTTATGATAAGGTGGCAAGCCACAGTCAGCATAATGTTAAGGCTTTCAATTCTCCATTCATTTTACAATGCTTTTGAGTAGATAAGACAATTAAACAGTGACCAAGCTGGCTTGGCTGAAAGTTTCCGACTGTTATATTTGCAATAATGATACAGAAAGTGTATTCAGTACTAACCAGGTGAAACTATCTTATCATCACTCATACATCAGAGTTCTTGTAACATGAGCTAAATCTGTGACTGACACGTATGCATTTGAGAATCATCTAAAAGATTTTTTGCTTCTTTAGCAGGATTATGTCTTGGTCCTACTTTAGGGTGTCAAGATTATTTATGTATTTTCTGCATAATAAGACTTTTATTAAAAACATCCACCTTCACTAACTGCTGCAGAGCTTCTCCATAGTTACTTTGTGACACAAGAAGAAAACCTTAAAAAATCCATCTTCTGTGCTCCAGCCATTTTCCCTGCTTTCTGGGGCGTGGTATTCCCGAGGGTCAGTCCTGCTAGTACAAAATGAGGCAAAGAGAGCATTGAGGCCTTTTCCATGTTCTGAGTCAGCAGGTCCACTGCCTCGTTCAGCAGTGGGAATTTTTCTCTAGCTTTCCTTTTGTCATCTGTCTACATATAGAAGCCTTTCTTGTTGTCTTTGATATCCCCTGCCAGATTCAATTCCACCTAGGCTTTGTCTTTCATAAGATCTTCCCTGGATGCTCAATGTCTATTCCTCCAAAGTTCTCTCTCCCTGCTTCCACTTTCTGCATGTTTCCTTTTGATGTCTGAGTTTTGCTTCCGATCTGTAATTCTTGTGTAGAGAAAGACTTGCGCAGACATTGCAGGTATTTCTCCTGCTCCTTCAAAATATGAAATAATTATCAAAGGATTTAAGGAAACATAACTTTATTCCATTTCTTTCCAGGAGGAAAGAATATTCCACTTGCTGCAGGAAGAACTGCATTTCTGATATGTGTAGTGTTGAATTTCCTGAGGCAGATTTATCAGACTTCATATAAATGTCTCTGTGTATGAGATACCAACCAATAATACAGACCAGTGTAGCTGGGACAGTTTCCTGAACCAGCCACAACTGTGAGAAAAGAGCATTTGCAATTTTAAAAAATGATAAGCTTTCTAAAGCTGTATTGGCTAGATTGTGTACTGTCAGCAAGAATATTGTTTTCAGTTCTTTGTCTTTTAAATACTACTCAGGGACCTACATATGGTGTAATTGATACATACAGAAAAATTTAGAGTTTTATATTCTTTAATTTGCCACAGTTACATGGAATAGAAGAACGAGACTCGGAAAGATATTTTCCTCTGAGAATGATACAGATTATTGTCTGAATGTTTACACCTCCTAAACAGTTTTTGTAGTATATTTTCAAACAGAGCTGATTATATAGCCAAGATGTTGTTGTAGAATAATATTTTAGGAAAGAAAAGACCTTTGCAGTTGTTTTGTTAATATAGTTTTAACACAGACCAGATTTATATATGCTGTTCTGCTTCTAAAATCATAAAATTTATTCTGGGACAAGAGACACTATGCAATGAGCCCTTGCCCACTGAGGGCATTGATGTTTACCACATAAAGACCTCATAGTTCTTCTAACAAACCATAAACACTTATGTTGCTACACAGTCTTTCTCAGTAGATGATCTGTTTAACAGAATTCATATGTAGCATATGTGCTTAGAGAGCAAATGATGCCTCTTCTTCTTAAGGCGTTTAAGCTTCTTAACAAAAGCCATTCCCTTACACCACTGTCAGGTATCATGTAAAGTTTTCTCAGGGCATAAAAAGAGAAAACAGAACTGTTACTAATTAGCACAATCCTTTGCCACTGCTAAGAAATATTTCTTAGAAATTTGAATGGGTTATAAATGTATAAATGTGTTTACGTGTGTATGCATATTTGTCTGAATAATATATAATTTTCATTTACTTAATAGTATCATCTTGTCTGAGTTGCATTGGAATTTCTATACAGATATGTTCTGTGCCTTTTCCTTACATCAAAGCAATATACTGGTTTCAAAATTCTTCCTGTAAGAGCAATACAAAGATCAAGAATTCCAAAGCAAGTTTAACTGAGTCCTGTGCTGTGAAGTATGGAGAATGGAGCCTTTGGTGTTAAAGTTGGTGTGTCCTTAAGAGAGACATTGACATACAGGAAGGAGTACAATGGAGGACCACCTGATGATCAAGGATCTGGACCACCTCTTCTGTGAGGAGAGACTGAAAGAGCTGGTACTGTTCAGCCTAGAGAAGAGAAGAGAAGAGTCATGGGGGATCTTATCAATGTGTATAGGAAAGGTGTAAAGAAGATGAAGGCACTGGTGCCCAGGGACAGGACAAGAGGCAATGGGCATATAAAGAACTGCTTTTCCACCCTGAGGGTTACTGAGCAATAGAACAGGTTGCCCAAAAACATTGTAAAGTTTCCATTCTTGAGATATTCCAGAATCCCCTTGACATGGTTCTGGGCAACCTGCTGTAAGGTATTCCTGCTTGAGCGGGGGGCTTGGACCAAATAACCTCCAGAGGTTCCTTCCAACCTCTACCATTCTGAGGTTCTTTTTTTGGTTACCTCGTGGTAACCTTTCGTTATATGTATGTCCTATTGCAAAGGTTAAATATGACATCCTGGCAGGATTAAAGTTACGTAGAATAGAATGTAGGTACCCTAGAAGTTGATTTGTACACTCTAGGAGGACAAATGGAAAACAATAAAAGGTAAAAGGGCTTAATGGGTAGACACCTAGACCTGACAATATTGAATGTAAGCCCATATGCTGTCACACAAACAGAAAGAGTTGCATTTATACACATGCCTTTAACTATTTTTTTCTATGTTGAACTGGTATGAACAGTTCTATAGATAAGACATTTTGATACCAATGAAAAGGAAGCATTAAACTTGCTATGTCAGAAACAGAGGCTTGTTTTGTAGAGAAGAAAGTAAGTAATCATCTTTGTCAAGATGGTCTGCAACACATCACTGAGTGATTCATCTTCGCTTTTGTGTCTACCTCTTTGAATGTTCCCACAAAGTGCAATAGTGGAGTATGTTCTACTTGAGACTACCTTAGGTGATTTCTAGATTTCATATGTATTTATTTTAAAGTTTGAGCTAGGGCAATATATGCTATACCAACGATGGATTTCATTGGTTCAAAACCAAAGTAAATGGAGCTGACAGTTATAGATGAAAGGATTATAGGATGGAATGATAGAGTGCACTGAATTAAGATGTTATGTATTTAATGGTTTATATAGAGCTCTTTTCACGGACAGAGCAGCATAATGGATTAATTAGTAGGTTTTAGGTTCGTAATGGCAGCTTGAGTATTCTACAGCTAGGTGGAATAAAATCATTGTGACCATTCGGTAGCAGAAACTGCTTGGCTTATAGATGGATATGTCCCACTGTGCTTTTCAGCAATGAATTCTCCATGTTATTTCCTTTAACATTTCACCAAAAGATTTGGTTCTTTTCTATCTTTTCACCCTTACTAAATATACTGAATTTATTGAGGAGGAGTATGGATATTCAATATATGATTTACTATTACTTCTGTTTTTCTGCAGGAGATGTAGGTTCTTAAGTCTGTTTTTTCCCCCATACTGGAAATGAGTTATGCAAGTGTATTAAGGACAAAATAACCTTATCAATTTATTTATGACTGATTCACAAAATTCCAGTGTAGGTGTTTCCTGGTCTCACGTAATACATTATGATGTCATATTCAAGAAATTTAAACCAGTTTGGCTAGTTCTCTGATCAGAAAAATATTCACAGAATCATAGATTCAGAATATCTTGAGTGGAAAATGACCCACAAGGATCATCGACTCCAGCTCCTGGCACCACATAGATCCACCCAAAAATCAGACCATGTATCTGAGAGCATTGCCCAAACACTTCTTGAACTCTGACAGTTCAGTGTCATGACCATTGCCCTGGGGAGCCTGTCCCAGTGCCCGAGCACCTCTGGGTGCAGAATCTTTCTCTAACACCCAGCCTGACCCTCCCCTTTCCCAGCTCCATGCCGTTCCCCCTCAGGTCCTGTTGTTGTCCCCGGAGAGCAGAGCTCAGCGCCTGCCCCTCCGCTCCCCTCGTGAGGGAGCTGCAGGTCACCATGAGGCCTCCCCTCAGCCTGCTCTGCACTGAACGCAGCAAGGGACCTCAGCTGCTCCTCATACATCTTGGCCTTTAGACCCCTCACCATCTTTGTAGCCCTCCTTTGGACACTCTCTAACAATTGATGTCCTTCTATTGCCATGCCAAAAGCTGCACGCAGTGTACAAGGTGAGGACACACCCATGCAGAGCAGAGCAGGAAAATCACTTATCTATATCATCTAGCAGTTCTGTGCTTGATGCAACCCAGGATACAGTTGGCCCTTTTGTCTGCCAGGGCACATTGCTGACTCATATTCAACTTGCTGGCAGCCAGAACCCCCAGATCCCTCTCTATACACCTGTCATCTCCTAGTCTGTACCTACAGCTGGGGCCAGTTCCAGCTAGTTCCATCCCAGCTCCAAAATGCAGTACACTCTTGTTAATATTGTTGGTGATTGCCCAGCCTTTTAATTTGTCCAGATATCTTTGCAAAGTCTCTCCACCCTTGAGAAGGTAGTCAACACCTCCTCGAGGGAGTCAACAGCTCCTCCCAATTTAGTGTCATCTGCAGACTTAGCATACCTTCAAGTCCAGTGTCAAAGTCATTTATGATAACATTGAAGAGAACTGGCCCTAAATGGAGCCCAGTGGAACCCCACCAGTGACTGGCCACCAGCCTGATGTAACTCCATTTACTATAATCCTTTGAGCCCTACCCATAAGCCAATTCACCCATTTTATCTAGCTGTGTGCTGGACATTTTGTCTAGAAGGATACTGTGAGAAATAATATTGAAAGTGCAGTACCTCAAAGTTTAGTTTAGTGCTTTGCTGGACAAGGATGGACTTAATCATTGTGCTTTCCTGTTTTCTTCCTCATATGAACCAGTTGCTTAGTGTATGTCCATGTTATTCCGTAATGTCTGGTACTCTGAGTTCTACTTTCTTTAGTCTTTGGCCCATGTTTCTTCAATTAATGTATGTATTTCTTAGCTGCATCTTTTTGATGTCAGCCCAATTCCCAGCTCATAACTTCTGATCTTTTTTTTAAAGCCTACTTTGTCCTTTGTCTTCACATATACTAAATGCAGATGTCTTTCCCAATTTTCTTCCTCCTTTTCCTAGTTTAAGGCTCCCTCAGTCGATTCCAGGCAGTCATGTAAAACAAGAACAATCTCTTTTGCTAGTGTCTCTCAAATGCTGAAAGTTTAAAAACCCTAGTCTTCAGTTTTCATAAGCTTGTCAAATTTTCCCACTTCCTATGGGTGTGGGAAGAATCTGTTATCATCAAGCAGTTTGTGTAAGTCTTACAGAGCTAGTTTTAGGCTTAGTTTCTTTATATTTCTTACTACAGCATAAAATGGAATTATTAGTTTGATTTTCACATTAGAGGATACATTTGAAGTCTTACAATAATTTTTAATTATTTGTAAATTGACCAAACTTGTGAAAACCTCCAAGTATGATTAAAAGTCATAATGTCACTCTGTAATCAGATTAAAGTATTATACTTGGAGTTATGAGGAAATTTTGTAAAATGGAATTTTCTGCTTTACTGTTACCTTCTTTGTGCAGTCTGTTTACATTATCCACAACCTGAAGGGAAAAAAAAAAATGTATATGAAAAAACAGTATTTTCTTTCTCTGTCATTTATGAACTCAGTACCATATTTTTTAAACATTTTTAAATGTGAGATACTGACTTCAAACCCTAAGTTCAATAAGAAATTATGAGACCTGTGTACCACTGGGAATTTAAGAAGAAAGGAGGGCATATCCAAACAGAGATATGAGAAAAACATTGCTACTTTTTAATGTTCCTGGAAGCCACATTAAATTATGTGGTAAAGTAAGAAAAGAAGTATTCCATACTTCCATAAAAAGAAGTATTCCATACAAGCAGTCCTGACTGCACACATTGGGAAAATTAAGTTTTATGTTCCAAGTACAAATAGGAATATTATAACTTTTTGTACTTTTCCCTACATGTGTTTCCCTTGAATAGCTGTCTGTACCTGTATGAGAAGTATTCAGCAATTCAGTAGTACTGTTTCAAAGTCAGTGAATCCAGTCAAATTCACAGCAGACTCAAGCTTCCTGTTTTGTACAGATACACAAAATTCTGTTACAGTTGAATACTGGCTGCCTAACATTTCAGATTGCATGCCTGTATAAATTTCTGTCTTCATCAATTCAAGTGTACATAAGAATAACTTTAAAATGTTTCAGTGTTGCTTAAGCAACATGTTACTATGTTACATGTCTTACCATATGTTAAGAATTGTGAGTTTTGAATATAACAGCTTTATTTTCCATTATAGGCTATAAAATTATTTTCTTGCCTAATTTGTTTCATTCAAACATTTAGTGATATGTGTAAAATTGTACTTCAGTAACAATGAAATTCAATTATGATAAACGATGATTTATATTTAATGTCATACTGAATTTATAATATTTTTAAAATCAAAGACCTAAACTTATTAGGAACTTAAAGGAATGGAATGACTCACTAACAAATCAAAACCACCTTAAAAGTAAGCCAGTTTTAAATGTTGCAGTGCCACCAAGTCTTAAAGTGTGCAATAAATCAATAGACAATTGTGCAGTTTATTAAGAGTTGTTGTAGGCAAAAATTAAAAAATTTGTAATTGCATTTTGAGGTGCCAGCTCAAGATTTATCTTTGAACATGTACTACAGTAGGAACAATCAGAAAATCAATTAACTAGCCTTTTCATGTGATATTAGTTTACAGGAATTGTATTCGTATTCAATGCAGGGTCTTCAGGAAAAAGAAGAGTGTAACTGAGGAAAGGAATCTGATTGAGACAATATGAACCAATAATCATGGGTGATTAAAGTAAGATATTGTAGCATAACAATTACAACTCAGACATTTCTGTAACACATTGACTCAGATGTAGGGTCATCTGTTTTTGTATCTTTGGAATAAAGTATTTTCTTAGGGTAGTTTGATTTTTCATATAATCAGAATGCACAGTTGTTTTTCTAAAACAACTTTGGTATACCTTATCTGAAACTGTCTATTGGGAAGTAAAAGAATTGTATGTATTCTTTTTTTAAAAAAAATAGGTCGGGTTGAAGTTTATATTTGTGCAGGTTTAAAATATCTGCATGTAAGTTTTCCCATTTCTAGAGAAGGCTTTTGTCTTGAAAAATGAACAAAAAATGAGATAAGACCAACATTTATTTTAAGAATAAATCTCTGTTAACAGACTTTAAACAAACTTCCAACAAATATTTTTAGTCAAATCTGAACAAATACTGCCTTCTTTCTTAGTGTTCAAAGAATATATGTATTTTAATACTTAACAGATTACATCATTCTGAGAAAGACATATTGAATAATAATATAATTTTATTCCAAATTAGACCTGTAATTTGTTGTAGAAGACATTTTAATACTATTACATTAGCTCGAATTCTAATTTTGTATTTTCATTGATGTGTATTAATTGCTTAAGACAAATAATTGAAGTCATTCTAGAAAATTATATGAGACAAAATCAATAATGAAGGACATCATGACTTCTGTTTTTCACCTAAGTTGAAAACTAAGTTGTTATTTGATAGGTTTTAGTCCCATAACCCTTTTTGGTTTGTTTCTATTTGTGTTCTGAAAATCACTGCTCATAGTGTTTATATGTATGAATTCATTGGTTTGTTGTAGTGTGAAACAGGTCATTCTGAAACTGAGAAATATTACTGAGTTTCAAACAGCTGTTTTTTCTGTGTGAGTGTGTGTGTGTGTGTTTTGTTGTTGTTGTTGTTGTTGTTTGTTTGTTTTTCCTGCTCAAATGAGCCTGTTGAAAATGAGAAGAGCTCAGTTTAGCACTTGTTTGACTTTGCTTCGTTGTCGCAGCTAGAAAACTAACTCTAAAATGAAGTGTCACCTGACTGTATATGCACTATGGGAAAACACTCTCGTTACCAAAATGTTTTACTAGACTCATTTTTAGAAAGATTTCAAACATCCTCCAAAGTTTGAGGTTTTGTTTTGATATTCATATTTTCAAAGAAAAATATTTGTCAGTCTTTGACCCTTCTTCCAGTTTTTTTGTTTTCTCCTAATTTTCAATCACCAGTTTGCAGCACTTTTTGACAAATGCAGTGTCTTGTGTATAATCAAATCTCGTACTTTAGTCTTGATACTGCCTTCTTTTTAAAAGTCATTGTGCCTCATTTTGAAATGCATAACTCTTAAATTTGTGCTTTTTATTTTGTCCATGTAAACTTGTGCACTTCTTTCCGTCTGTGTTACTTGTGCATACAAATTTGAGAGCAGGAGGAGGATGGTAGGCTACATGAATGGACCTCTTCATTTCAGTCACGCTGTGCTCATCATGAGCACATCAGCTCAGCAGTTTTCATCTAGCAAGAGGCTTAAAATACTGTGTGATTCACTATCCATGCACCAATAAGCTGACCTGTAAGCAAAAGTCTGTAGCTTCTCACTACCTAACAAAGAAGACTGATCACGGACTGTGATGCAGGAAAGAATTTGAGACATTTAAAATATGTTGAACTTCAGTGTCAAATTGAGAAACTAGTCTTAGGGGAAAAAGTGGCTGATTATAAATCAAACAATAAGGTACAAATTGTGGCAACTGTATAAACATTCATTTTGTCAGCAAATTAATTAAATGCTGATTATACCTCACAGGACATGAAGACGCATCCAGGAGACACATTAATGGCCACTTTATACACATTCAAATACTAAAATAAAATGTACAATATTCTGTTCCTTTCTCAATTTTCACTAAGTTCTAAAGGGATTCAGTAGTACCAATCTGATCATTCATTCAGGCTATGCTTATACACCTAGAAGTTTGGAGTAATAAAACCTGTTGCCCCTTCGCCAAATATAGTGCTTACTCATATACAACAAATTTAGCATTTTAACTAAATTTATGTATTTTTTAGCATCTTCAAGTAAGATGCTGAAAGAAGAGTAAACTGAGTAGTATCTTTCTCAAAGTAATATTTTGAAAGTGTACTTTCATGTATGACTTTTTTCACTGTAATTACTAATTTCATTATCCATAATTGGATCAAATATATTTGTTAAGTATAAAAGTGGAATCTGGAAAGCAAATACATTGAAGTCAAGAACCCCTTAATATCAGAGGAGAAATTCTCTCTTAATCTGTTTGCTATTACTTATCCTCTAATGAATGAATTTAATTTACAAAAGGAAGATTGCCCAAGTTCTAGTCATATGCCTGTTCCCTTTAAGCAGTTCATGAGTGAAGAAGGTTTATTTTTTCATAATATAACATCTAAAACCACATACAATAAAAACATAGATAAAATCTAAGGGACACAAACTTACACTTTTCCCTTATGAAATGTGAAATGGATAATCGTTGTTATTACAGTCATAACATTGGATTAATTCTAGAATTTATTTATTTATTAATTTGTTTGTTTATTTTTGCCATAGGCATAGACATGTGTTTGAAAGAAAAGATTGATACTGTTAATTTTGTTGATATTAAAGTTAGTAACCTATTTACATTTCATTCTGAAGCTTAATTTATAACTTTCTCGGCTGTTGTGTATTTCTAGTGTATGTTTTTTTTTTGGTTGGTTTTGTTTGTTGTTTTTAAGCAATGCATTTCACTTAGGTATGTGGTAATTCTTATTTTCATGATGTATTTATCGTTTCTTCCTAAACAGTTAAACTTCTTCCTAAACAGTTAATTGGTAGTCTATTGAAATTTGAGAGAAATAGAAGTCTATTGCTGCAAATACTCACATTTGACTATGCATTTTCTTCTGTTTTCTATTCTAGGATCCTATCACTTTTCTGACTATCTAGATTCAGCACCACAGAGACAGCTTTCAAATTTTTAAATTCCTCTGTGAGGCTACATTTAATCACTGTATCTCCAGGCAGAGTTGCTTACAACTCTGTCAGAAAATGCAATGTGCATTTTCAAAAAGCTTTCTAAACATTGTAGCTGATAGAGGTCTCTAAGGTCTCATTACTAAGGTCTCATCTACTTCACCTATGCAATTTTTTTATCAGAAGTGTTTTACTACCAACTGTATAATTTTTGAATGAGACTTCCTTCCATGATATACTCTATTACTCCTTGTACATTTTTTTTGCAGGAACGGAATCCTACCTTATTGTGTTTATAGTATTCAGAGGAAAATCATATATGAAATATTACATGGAGGAGTTGTGTTTATAAATCCACATAAATTCTGTTTTTCTCTATTGCCACGTAAAGGATACATTAACCTCTAACCTCCATGTATGTAGTTCTGTTTCATTTCCATCTTCAGATATCTTCACTATATTTATGTGTATGCACGCATCTGTATATGTCAGACCGTCATATATACTATATACTACAATATACAGTAGAGTATGACCCACTTGTGTCCAATGATTCATGTACTTGTTTGTGGAAATGGTCAGTCTTTTCTAGATCACATGTAACTATACAGAATACTGTATATGTACTATTGTATGTATAACTATATAACACAATACAGTATAACAGTATATATGATACCATATTTACAGATAGCATCATAGAACCATCTAGGTTGGAAAAGACCTCCAAGATCATTAAGTCCAACTGTACACATGTGTATTCGTGTGAAAGCTGTCTTATATCACAGAGTAGTTCTGCTTGAAGTGAAAGCTCAAAGCTGCTGCTGCTTTGGAGCCCCACCTATAGTGGACATACTGTGATGGTCTGTGCCAATGAACACTCTCCACTGGGCTCTCTTTTGGTGTGTGTGTTGACCATCACAGACTGTAGGTGAAAAGATCTATTTATCCTTAGATCATACAACATTCATGTTATTATGTAAAAAATAAGTTTGGTCTTTTGGTTTAGAACCTTAAGGTAACTTATTTATTTATTTATTTATTTATAATTTGTCCTGATATTATCTGGGTTTTCCATGTCCTCAGCCCATTCTGTATGATCGACCAAATAATCAAAAGTTACTTTTTAAAGCTAAAACCTATTTTTATCTCTAATTCAGTAATTATTTCCCCACTTAGACAGGGTGATACTGAAGTTCAAGACAGTAGTAATTTGATGTAGTTCAAAAGACACTTTATAAATCAGAAGAATTAACTAGGAACAGTACTACATTAGCACATTCTGCCAGTGGCTGAGCTCTGCATACAGAACACTTGTTCATGTTTTCCTTGAGCTCCTTTGAGTGGACCTAGCATTCAGCTTGCACTGAATGAGCTCTGTCTGAGGCTTGGCAGAAACTGGAGAATGTTGGTATGTGTTATAATGAATAGAGGAACATGGAAAGGATCAAGTGTGTTGGCACAACCAATATCTCAGTATGGTGAGCTAAACCTAAGTGTTGTTCACTGCCAAGTGTCTGTGTCATTTTGGAAATAAAGGCTTGGCCAGGGAACATTAGGTCTGTGTATTCCTGTTGAATTTGTTTGTCTTTAGACTGTGGTATTTCATTCATAATTAAATGTTTAAGGCAAAGTTCTAAAGAGGTTCTTGAATACATTGTCCTTCAGATATATGCTGAAACAAGCTGTAGATATGAGGATGACATACTCTTCTACCTTTATTTGTTAACATTCTTCAGTTCAATTTCATTCACATCAAAAACTTTAAGGACAAACTTAGTATATTGTCTACATTTGCTTCTAGAACCTAGTAGGGCAATTTATGACTGTTTCTACTGTAGTACTTACAAATTCTGTAGTAAAAATGAAATTTGCAATTCAAAATATAGTGTACAGCACATTTATATGTGAATAGCTCCTGAATTTGCAGTATCATTTCTAAACTCGCCTCAGAATAAATTTGAAGAACCTGTTTGCTAACAGAAGCCTTCTGTATGAGTGCAGAAAAATATGAAAGTCAAGTAATTGTCGAAGGTAATTAAAACTGATCTGACTACTACACCTAAAATTCATCTTGAAAATTTTCTGCTTTGTGTCTCTTGTCCCCTGAATTTGCTAACTTAGCAGCGTAAGAGATAAAATTGAGATCAGTAAGGTTAATGGATGAGTCAGGTTAGCAGATACAGGCCTTTTCCTGTGCATTTCAAATATAACCCACTTTTCTGTCCAGTGACTGTGCAGTCAAGTAATTGTTTGTGGAAACTGTCAGTCTTTTCTAGATCATGCAGAGCTCCATAGATCACAGAAAAAATATTCAAGAAACATAAATCATTACTATATTCTTTATTCTACTCTGCTCTGCTCTGCTCTACTCTACTATATTCATTACTAACTTCTGACCTCTGGGCTAACTTTGTGGAGTAGGAATATTTATCAGCTCTTCTTGTAAGGAACAGTAATACTTCTCCATTCTGTAAATATGGTATTACAAAATGTGCCAGATCAGTATTTTCCTGAGCCTTTTAAGTGTCTGAGGTATGGAAGTTATACAGGTACATCTATATTGTTACATTCCTCAAAAATATTTTTAAGTTGCCTAGAAAATTTCACTGGATTCTGTTGCTTTCTAGAAGAGTACTGTGATCATCTGAAA
The DNA here is from genome assembly GCA_011076525.1 of Nettapus auritus. Classification (NCBI taxonomy): domain Eukaryota; kingdom Metazoa; phylum Chordata; class Aves; order Anseriformes; family Anatidae; genus Nettapus; species Nettapus auritus. Next base: position 58,709,536 of record CM021797.1, on the reverse strand, counting down.
TTGTACACCTACCAAAGTTGATCTGACATTATTTAACTGTAGTCAAGCAGAATTAGCAATGTTTGATCAGTGCAATTAAAATTGTCAGAGAGACCGGGAATTTTTAGTGACAGCATTCTTCCCAATGAAGCAAAGTAACATTCTTTATAAACTTTGAATATTATTATGATAAGTTATGTACTTCTGGGCTAGCACTACACTACAGTATAGTTCTGTAGTGAATTTCTTTCCATTTTGAAAGCAGTTTGTTTTTGTAAAAATAAATTGAAATTTATTATTGTATTTATTTATTTATTGTAATCTTTTATAGAAACCAGGAAGACAAGGTGAAACAATATTCACTGTGTGTGAAACGATATTCACCTTAGGAAAGATATTCTTAAGAATTAATCTACTTCCACATGTACGGTAGAAAAATTTAGGCCTGACACGTTCACTTAGGAATGAAGAACAATCCTCTTCATGAATGTTTTTCTTCTTTAACAAATAAATAAATAAATAAATAAATGTCTATATGGTACAGAAATTACTGGATCTAACTCACAGTTTTCCTGTTTACCAAGTTCCTAATTTCATAGACTCTGGAAGATTCACATAAACACTGGTGATTATATAATCCATTTTGTGCTTTAAAAAAATATAGGGGTAGTTGCAACTTGGTTGTGTAGGATGGTGTTTCCCTTGTAGCTTGCATCTCTTGTCAATTAATTCAATAGTCTCATGGCACTTTAATGGGTGAGGGAAGTGATGTTTGAATATACGATGTTGGCTTATCAGATCTGGGCTTTGTTTGACATGAGGCAGGAGAATTTTTAGATTTGGCAGTACAATACAAAACAATAATACTTTTTTTTCTAATTTACTCACCATTACTGAAAGCAAGTAAATTGTGATGTTTGTATGTTTGTAACATGGATTTTAGGGGTTAATAGGTCATGCTAATATACTTGAGTCTTTTGTGCATTCCATTTTATCTAATAATCTGTTCCTTGTTACTGAACACAAATGGAAATTTAAATGCTCATTTTAGGAAATAAAGCTAGAGCACTGTATGCCTTCTCATGAGTTGCCTAGTGATTCTGATTTCATGTTTATTTAGATTACAGAAAACAATTCAACTAGGTTAGTTAATAGAGTGTTTCGATTTCAACTAAAATAAAATGGACTTTAAAATAATACGTTTGCTTTTTTCATGCTTTTTTCAAACATTGTTACAGTTAAATGTATTTGTCCCTTGGGGTTAGAAGTCTCTTTCCGTATACAGTCTCTTACTAACCAAAATGTGGCAAGATTGCTATTTCTACAGATTTTCAGGTTGTACTACAGTGCTTACAAAACGTTACAAAAATAATCCTGTAAGAAGTTAAAAGTTGTTAGATTTATTCTTATTTATTTGGATGGGGAGATTATAGGAAGGGTTGGTTAACAGTCTGTGAGAGAGTATTTATATCTCAATTGTATATATTACTGTAAATTGTTTTTGCAGCTTTTAGGTAAGTTGCAAGAATTTCACATTCCAATTCAAGGTAAATATTTTATACTGATCTTTGTCATTTTCTATCAGTTTGTTCCATTTGCACCTTTCAGATTTTTTATTACAGTGTCAGGTATTTACAAAAGAAAGAATAATTGGCATGGGTTTTTTTTTTGTTGTTTTTTTTTTGTTTGTTTGTTTGTTTGTTTTTTTGTTACAGATCAGGGCAATAATTCTAAGAAACAGCAACAACAAAAAAACAAACTTCTTGTATTAGTTGAATTGTACTTGTTTAAAGCGTAACAGTAACAAATTATAGTAGCAGAATGAATAGAAAAATAGGTTGAAAAATTTTACTCCAGTTTCTGCTGCTTACAGGTGTAGTTGAAGTCAAAGGTTAGCTGCATTTATTCATTTATTTTTCTGAAATACATTTTAAAATATATCCCTTTCTATCAATAATACGATTTTACCATTCTTATTCCAGTGAAATGCCTCAAGATAAAAAATACTCTGCAGAAAGTTTTTTTTAAAAAGCACATTTTTAAAAACTGAGTGTCAGTATATTTCAGAACTGGAAAATAGGTTTTAATATATTTCAAACTTTATGGGCTTTCTTTTTAGAAGCATTTTTTTTCTTTAAATGTCAATGCAATTTATGTTAAATCATGAAATGCACTCTTACCTTCCGATTTTCCATACTTCCTGCAAAAGGACTGACATTCATCCAACTAGCTACAGTAAATACTGTTAAGGAATCCTAAAAACTCTTTTAGGATCAAAACAGAGCAAGTGATTTCTCCTCTTGTTTGCATGAAACAGGCAATATATCTTAACTGAGCCTCAGTATGTGATACGTAGAGATTTCTCTCTCCCTTGCCAGAATAATTTTGTTTGGAAAAAAAGTGAGTAGAAAGGGTAAATATTCTGTCACAGTACTGCAGATTTACTTTTCTTCATATATTGTATTCCAGTGGAGAAATTACAGAATATAGAGACAATATGTGCACTGTATAGATGCATTTTACTTTGTAATTATTTTTGCTTTGTCTATTTGTTTGTGTATTTTGAATATATATCCCTACAGGTGAATGACAGAAGTTATGGGCAGTATAAAAGTTATCACATACAGAGCTTTAAGGAGTAAGACCACAAGTCAAGAAAGTTTTAATAGCAGCAATTAATTAATTGATTGAAAACATTAAAATAGATATATAAGAATATAATCCATTGTAGCCTGGTATAATGACACTTTAAAATATAATTTTAATGTTTAAAAATTGTCATTGCAAGAGGATGAGATTGCAAGCTTACTCACACTTATTAATTATACTAAAGTTTTAGTTTTAATTAGAGTAACTCTTTTGAGACTAAACCTTTTACCATTAGGCTGTTTGAAACCTATGAGATAAAAAGGACAAGTTCTTTCAGAACATTATTTACATGATTTTAATTAATGATTATAATCTCCATGGTCATTTTTGAAAAAGAGCATTTAATTCCTTAACCAGTTTTCATGATTTGCATTTTGCAAAAACATGTAAGCCCCGCAGGTTTATTATCTCAATTTTTTTAAAAACCAAACTTATTTTTAGAGAATTTTATTTTGTTCCTGCTCCAAGTCCCATTTCCTATCATAACACCTGTTTCTCATGCAGAGTGAACTGACTGATAGAAAAGTAAGTTTGCTTCCTTTGCCAAGACAGAACATAGCCCTTGGCAAGGTTACCTTTGAAAATAGTTTTTCATGCAGAGACCATATACAAGCCCTGTTTCTGTTGCCAAGATCCTCTGACTAATGAAGGGTCGGAGCAATGGTGTATTCTTTCTCGTTTCTGGTGGCACATATATGTAGCATTTCTTCTGAGAAAAGACACTTCAGTGTTTCAAACAGAAGTTAGAAGCTGAACCTTCTAGGAGGAAGGTCAGTGTTAGTTTTTACTGATAACAAAGAAGAAAGCAATGATACAGGAATATGAAAGATAAATTCTATGGCAAGCTGAAACTTAAAAACAATGCATTTTCAAATGTTATTTTTAACAAAAATCAGTTTGAAAACTTTCATATTTACAAAGTTGCTTTTTTGAACCTCAGTGCAGGCTTATGCTTAGTGCTCCATATTGATGAAAACTGATTCCTAACTAGGGAAAATTAGCATATAGGCTGAAATTAAAGGTCAAAACTCCAGGATCTCACTTACAGATCTTTTTTTTTTTTTTTTTTTTTTTTCTCACTAAATGGAAAAAAACGCATAGCAAAAAAAAGATGGGATATTCCTTTTAGTATTAACTTTGTTTAGAAACCACAACTATTATTAAAGTTCCATTTTTTCAAATGTATGATGCAACTATTTTTTTTCTGTGACATAAAATGAATACTTCAGTATCTTCAGCTCAGACTTCTAAATAAAATATTCCTGTTAAGCTTACTTAAAATGGATTGGATGTAATCTATTAAGAAGACAGGATTTTTTAAAGTAAAACTTAATATGAATTGTCTCACAACTATGTAAATAAGGAAAAAGTATATATTTCATCAACAAATTGGCATAAGACAACAAAATGATGTCACCTCAGATAATCAGTAGCTACTCTGTGGATATCCTCAGACACTTAATAGAAGATCTTAACTCTCAAAAAAGTTGTTAGGGAACTTTATGTGTATTACAATTCTTAAGAAACCACAGCAGTCCATTCACACAGAGCACTCTTCAAGGTGAGGGCTTTAGCAAACTTAGCAGAACTCACAGTGATCAGAATTGGCTGCATATTAACACCAACTGAACTCTATAGCTAATTTTTCGCAGATGGTTATCTGATTGTTATGAAAAAATACTGTTTTGTGTCTCCACAAACCAGATTTAACTGGTTGAAGGAGACACAACTTATCATTATTGTTGTTGTTGCTATTATTATCCTTTGTGATATCATTACACAGAGAAAACACCGTTTTGGTTGTCCTCAGGGTACATTTTCATATTCCAGCTTGACAGAACCTATTCTGAGTGTAACAGCAACCCCAGTAAATAATTTCCATTGCAGATACATTAAAAGTAAACAAAGTATCTTGGACATGTCTTAGCTTTAAAATTTAAATAGCTTAGCTTTGAAAGTTAAAATACTCTTGAAATAGATTTTTTGTCTTTTTTGTTTGTTTGTTTGTTTTAAATTGATATTTCATGTTTTAATTAAACATCAGCACTGTATGTGCAAACTGAATACATCCTAGCAGATATGGTTCTGATACTGCATTTGTTGGATATATGCTCTTTTTTGTTTTGAGATACAGATTCACTTACGCTCTTTGGCTTGTTGCATAGAAGCAGCACAACAGACAGACAAACTTTTTTTTTTTTTTTTTTTGCTTTCTTTTGAATTGTGAATATAATGGAGGTGAAGACATACTCTCATACCCATACTACATATATGCATGTAATTTACACACAATGAAATTATTTCAGAGTGAGGAGGAGATAATATTTTGAACAGTAGTAACCATCATGCAATATTCCTGTGGGAAAACACTTTGATAAGTGTTGCTAGGGGACAAAAAGTCATGACAAAAGGGACGGCAGCAGCACTTCTTCCTGGGGCAAGCTTGTGGCTACAATCCTATTGAAAATAATCGAATGTGTCATAACAAATCTGAAAGAGGTCAGTTTTTGAAATTTTCTAATAATCTAATATTATTTAACTTGAGTGCTGCCTTTCCTATCATGTTTGAACAGGCCTTTCAATATGGGAAATCTGAAGTGCCTTATACTGTTGAGTTAGCCTTACTGGAAATGAGGATGATCTAGTTGAATTGCATCCTAGACAGGGCAATATCTCAGGACATCTATATGTAGTTAGTCACTATCACGAAAGTCCTCCAGACAGAAACTTATATCTACCTTGGAAGTCATAGAATCATAGAATATCCTGAGTTGGAAGGGACCCATAGGGATCATCAAGTTCAACTCCTGGTGCCATACAGGTCTACCCAAAATTTTAGACCATGGAACTAAGTGCACAGTCCAATTGCTTCCTAAATTCAGACAGGCTTGGTGCAGTGACTACTTCCCTGGGGAGCCTGTTCCAGTGTGCAACCAAGTTTCTCTGCCTTACCTCTTACTGATCACAAAGCAAGCCCAGCCTTGCTAAAGTCAAGTCACACAGCGTCACAAAGTGACTGAGGTTGGAAAGGACCTCTGGAGATCATCTGGTCCACCCCTTTCCAAGCAGGACTACCTACAGCATGTTGCACAGGATCGCATCCAGAGAAGATACTCAATCTCCACAACTACTCTGGGCAACCTGTTCCAGTGGCCTGTCACCCTCACAGTAAATATTTTTTCCTCCTATTCAGATGGAACTTCCTGTATTTCAGTTTGTGCCTGTTACCTCTTGTCATTAGGCACTACTGAAAGGAGCCTGGTCCCATCCTCCTGAAACCTTTCCTTAAGATAGTTGTACACATTGATAAGATCTCCTCTCAGTATTCTCTTCACCAGGCTAAACAGGCCCAGTTCTTTCAGAACTCATAAGAGAGATGCTCCAGTCCCCTAATCATCTTTGTACACCTCCACTGGACTCCAGTAGCTCCACGTCCCTCTTTTATTGGGGAGCCCAGAACTGGATGCAATACTCCAGGTGTGGCCTCACCAGGGCTGTGCAGAGGGGGAGGATCACCTCCTTTGACCTGCTGGCAACACTCTGCCTAATGTACCTCAGGATACTATTGGCCTTCCTAGTTCATGAGCTTCCTCTGCCCAGTTCTCCAGCCTGCCCTGGTCTTAGTATATGGCAGCATGGCCTTCTGGTGTATCCTCCCCGGTATGTATCATCAGCAAACTCGCTGAGTGTGCACTCTGTCCCTTGATCCAGGTAACTAATGAGTAAGTTGAACAGGACTGGATGCAATACTGACCCTGGGGGACACTGCTAACTACAGGCCTACCAACCAGACTGCGCTGTTGATCACAACACTCTGAGCTTTGTCATCCAGCCAGTTCTCAATCCATCTCACTGTCCACTCATCTAACCTACACTTCCTGAGCCTACACTTCCATCCTATGTGGATGTTATGGACAGCCATTCCATAATAGAAGGCTATCATATTGGTTAAACATGTTTTTGTCTTAGTGAATCCATGCTGACTACTCCTGATCACCTTCTCTGTCTCCACATGCTTAGAGATGACATCCAGGATGACCTGTTCTGTCACCTTTCCAGAGATGGAGTTGAGGCTGACTGGCTTGTAACTTCCTCAGTCCTCCTTCTTGCCAAGACTGGAGTGACATTGGCTTTCTTTCAGTCATCAGGCACCTCCCCTGCTGTCTATGATCTTTTAAAGGTAATGGAGAGTGTCCTACCAGTAACATCCACCAGCTCCCTCAGCACTCGCAAGTGTATCTCATTCAGGCCCATGGATCTGTGGGTGTCAACTTGCTTAAATGATCTCTAACCTGATCTTCTTCAACCAAGCAAAATTCCTCCTTTCTCCAGACTTCCTCTCTTTTCTCCAGGGTCTGTAATTCCTGAGAGCTGGCCTTAGCAGTAAAGACTGAAACAAAGAAGGCAATCAGCAGCTGCCTTCTCTTTATCCTTCATTATCAGGGCAACTACTCCATTCAGCAGTGGGCCCTCATTTTCTCTAGTCTTCCTTTTGTTACTGATGTATTTGAAGAAGCCCTTCTTGTTGTCCTTGACACCTGTTGCCAGATTTAATTCCAAATGGGCCTTAGCCTTCCTCATTACATCTCTGCATACTCTGTCACGTATTTGTGAATAACTCTCATGGTACTCGTATCTTTTTAGGGCTAATATTCAAAATGTGTTTTTAATTAACCACATAAGTCGTGTATTTCAAGATTCATAAAGTTACTTACATGCTCAGTTTGTGTAACTTGTAATTTTGTGGAAGATGTGGTAAAATATGACAGTGTAAAATAAATTGAATCCTTGTTCATAGATGCACATTAAATGCAACTCTTATTACAAAGCTGCAGAATGCCATTTTTCTTGATTCAGCCTTGTCATACGTTCTTTCAAACCAAGGAACATCTCTTGTTCAGACTAAGTAAAACTGCTTAATAACAAAAACAGGATTTGGCTGTTGTATTGAATACTTCATTGAACCATCTACCATAGGTTTGAATCTGCATTCTTTATGTAGACCTGATACACATGCACCACAAATGGAGTTGAATGTGTCTAAGATAATTTTGTAGTTTCCTTTTTGTGCTAGTAATGACCTTTCTGATTAAGATGACTGAGATCTTGACTGGATAATTAGTTCATCCTTTTTTTATTATTTTTTTTCTTTTTTTTTTTTATTAATCAAATAGAACTTGACATGTATTTTCAAAATCAGTACATTTCCTTGCTTCATCTTTACCAGTCCAGCAGACATTAAGTGCTTGCTTACAGTGAGGCATGTATACTGTGCTATGTTTATGTGTATATAGATATATATACATGTATATACATTATGTATATATAGATATATATACATAAACATATATATAAAAACATGTATATATATATACATAAACATAGCACAGTATACATATATATATATATATAAAGATATATATAAAGTACTGTAGAATCCTGAACTTAATATCAGATTATAATTGGATAGTTACTCTTGGGAGATGAGACTGAAGTGAACAAAACAATAGGAACAGTACTGTTTATTCAACAAAGTTAATTAATCTCTCTCCTTTTTTCTTAAGGCACTTCTAGGTAATTGTTGTGTAAATTGGACCCATTGCCATAGCTTTGTGATAAACAAGGTAGCAGCCATTATTGTATGATATGTATAAGATGTACCATGCACTTGGTATTTCACAAACCAAAATATTGTAACTATTAAAAAATTGTATACAAACAAGTAGCAAAACAAGTTGATTCCATAGTTCCAATTACTGAACTAGATACTGAATTTTGCCAGTAAATATTTGTAATAGTAGTTTTATACTCTAAGTAGGTTGTCATACTGAGTACACAACACAACATAGCTATCTTAAATTCCTTAGCTTTTGTCAAACTGGAATGCCAATAATTGCCTAAAGATATTTCCCTTAAAGCCCTACAGAAAAAAAAAAAAAAAAATGCAATGATAAAGTAACAGACTTGAAATCTTTTGGAAACTAGATAGCTTGCTAGTTTGGTACTACACAGAAATTGCTTATCTTCATCATAACTGTCATTTTCCCACTAGGAGCTGTCTGAGGTTCAAACTGCAGCTCATTTAGTCAATTAGTTAGTGGAATGTGAGGAAGATTAGAACCAAACTAATAAAATTACCTGAGTAACTACTCAACTGATGAGGAATTCCTTATGTAAGATTGCTGGTCTGTTGTTGGATAATCAGATGGGGGTTTTTTGTTTGTTTGTTTTTGTTGTTATTTAACATGATTGCATCAATTTCAGGATGCTCCTCTGACAAATTAGGAACTGTTAGCTTTTGAAGTTTTATACATCTGTTATGATATATATCATATTATATAGATGTGTGCACGAGCTGATACTCTTTCAGCTATTCACTTGCTTATCTGGTGACCTTATTTACCTAAGGTAGCAAATACATGACTTGGAGTAAGCTGCAGCAATCTAACTGAAAAACTCAAGCAATAGGAAAAAAAAAAAAAAAAAAAAAAAAAAAAAAAAAAAAAAACACACCTATTATCTGGTTCTTTATTTCCCATTTTAAAATACAGAAACAACATCTGTAGCACTTTACTCTTTTATATATTTAGATTTTGTGCATACTTGTTCAATATAGTATGTTTGATAACCAAGGCAGCCATTTACGCCAATTAAACTAAGGTTTGCACTGTGAGATCGTTGTTCTGAATTTAATACAGAATGACAGAAAACTGCAAGCCAGCAGGGATCTATGGGGATAGATGATCCCCCTGCATGGGGTCGTATCAGGTCCCACTTGCTTCTGAAAGCAGGGCCTTAGTTAGGTTACCAAAAGCCCCACCAAGCTAAGTCTCAAATATATCCATTGAGGGAAATTCAGATTCCACCACTTCAGGGAAACCTATTCCAAAGTATAATTGCAGTCAGCATTGCAATAGTCCCTTCCAAGTAGAAGAGTGGAAAATTGAAAAAAAATAAATAATAATTAAAAAAAAAAAAAGAATGGGAGAAGTAGATGTAAGTTTTAGCTCATATCTCAATAAATAAATAAAAATAAAAATAACAATAATTTAGCAATTAGCTAAAACACATTCTAGAGAAAGGAAGATGTTTTATTATTTCATTTGCCTCTGATTACAGCCAAGAACTGGAGGTTGTCTATTGGTTTAGCCCTTTATGTTGTCAATGACAAGTTCAATCATACTTTCTGTCATGTTCTAATTGTTAGTAATTCATCAAAGAAAAATCACTACTCTGAACTTGGAGCAGCAGCTCTTTGGGGAATTTGGTGAGACATTCCCAATTTTCAAATAGTATTGAATACCTCCTGTTGAAAAAGTAATTATTAGATCTCTTCGTGTCTTCATGTCTTTTTAGGACAGCCGAAAACACTAATCAATTTTGATAAGCATAGGAAATATAAACCATCATTTTTACATTTCATATTATTCAAACACAATTTCACATTACTAAGCATATATTGCTAAGCATATATTGCTAAGTAGAGCTCGTCATTGAAAAAACTGAAGTAGTTTTTTTGTATTTAAAAGCTGTGACATAGATACAGTCTATGTCACAATTTTATATGTAGTCTTTACTGGTGGAAGTCTAATTGTGTTTTTCCAGAAAGAAAAAGGGTCTTATGTTTCAGTCTTTTAAAATTTTATCATGCAGAGTGGGTAGGTCATCAGTAAACTAATGAATAGGAAAACTGATTTAACCAGAACTTTCCAATTTTCTTTATATTTTATATAGAATTTTTAATTTGTTAGTTCTTAAGGGGAATATCCATTTATTTCTTCTTTACATTAATTTTCATAGATATTTCTTTACCAACAGAAGTAACACCAATACATTTTTTGTTTTTGTTTTTGTTTTTAAATTTCTTTTGATAAAATGAAAAAATATTTTTCAGAGTCCAAAGAACACCACTACCAACAAAGGTAGAATGCAGTAACTTGTTCAGAAGAGTTGCATTATTGAGCAGTTCTGTGTTAGAAACCATATGTGTTTACATGGTGTTCTCAAGTGGTACATCAAAAACACCTCAGATATAATTAAAATAGTATTTGTGCTTAGATGTTGCTTTTGAAAAAAATGTTTTGCTTGTTTTTCACTAGGAAATTGACCACTAAGAGTTAGTGTTTTATAACTTAACAGTCTTTTTATTTACTTATTTCATAATGTATTTACTGTTCTAAACTGTTAAAAGTCTATTAATGAAGACTGATATATTTTATAGGCTTCTCTGTAAATAATTATCACATGTAGAAGCGTTTGATCTGAAGGTTTATTTATACTGTTCTAGCTTACATCTTTGGAACTACTCTCTCCATTACATTTTCTCATTTTCTGTTTTCTGAGTGCTCTTGTTGAGAAGCTGCTATTGTTACAGATCAGATCTCTGAACTATACTCCCACATTGTGATATAAACTTTTCAGGAGATTCTTCACTAATTCAGAGATAGAAATTTGCAACAAAGTGATTAATCATTGATGCAAGATGTAAACTCAGCATGTCCTAATGCATTCTCTTGCTGTCAAGATCAGACACTGATGTGGAATGTGCACAAGCCAAATAAAAATTATCAGGCTCCGAATAGATACCAGGGTAAACAGTAGATCAAACCAAATAACCTAAATAACCCATATGGGGCATTAATTCTCTAGAAGAATCATATGCAAAAGTGTTGTTTGCTTCTTGTGTCACATTGCTATTAGGTATAATTATTAACCCATTCATTTTATGGACATCTTAAATCAGAATTTGCCGTATGAATTTCTTATTAAGCTGACATGAATATTCCAAGGGCTACATTTTGACATTTAACTACAGGCTGAAAAGGATGACCCCTTTCCTAGGACTGTCATATTTCCTCGCCTGGCAGAGAAGGACCTGGGAGTATTGGTTGACAGTCGGCTGAATATGAGCCAGCAGTGTGCTCAGGCGGCCAAGAAGGCCAGCAGCATCCTGGCTTGCATAAGAAACAGCGTGGCCAGCAGGTCCAGGGAAGTGATTGTCCCCCTGTACTCAGCTCTGGTGAGGCTGCACCGCGAGTACTGTGTTCAGTTTTGGGCCCCTCACTACAAGAAGGACATGGAGGTGCTTGAGCGAGTCCAGAGAAGGGCTACGAAGCTGGTGAAGGGTCTGGAGAACAAGTCTTACGAGGAGCGGCTGAGGGAGCTGGGACTATTTAGCCTGGAGAAGAGGAGGCTCAGGGGCGACCTTAGCGCACTCTACAGGTACCTGAAAGGAGGCTGTAGCAAGGTGGCGGTTGGTCTGTTCTCCCACAAGTCTGGTGATGGGATGAGGGGGAATGGGCTAAAGTTGCACCAGGGGAGGTTTAGGCTGGATATTAGGAAAAACTTCTTTACAGAAAGGGTTGTTAGTCACTGGAATAGGCTGCCCAGGGGAGTGGTTGAGTCACCATCCCTGGAGGTCTTTAAAAGACGTTTAGATGTAGAGCTTAGGGATAGGGTTTAGGGGATGACTTGTTAGCATTAGGTCAGAGGTTGGAGTATATGATCTTGTAGGTCTCTTCCAACCTAGACTATTCTGTGATTCTGTGATATTTCTATTCAAGGCAGAGCAGCAGTTAGTTCCAAACTCTTTAGATGCAGAGGCACATCCCCTGCTGATTCTTCCATGCATCTTCATGTGTATGAGGTAAGGTTGAGCATGTCTTTAAAATATCCAAACTTCAAACATCTTCTGAGTATGTTGACTTTTCTCACCCATTTTCATGCTGAATGGGCCTTAAGCTCAGTGTTGTTTAGTGGGTATTGGTGTGGGGGAGGTGGTTGGACCAGACGATTTTGGAGGTGTTTTCCAACCTTAGTGATTCTATGATTCTATGACCATGCTGCTTCTAAAGCGAAATATAGATAGCTCTGGAATGTTTTTCTGACCTCCTAATTTCCAGATAACTTCTCTAGAATTCATGTTAAAATTTTCTGGAAATTCTACATATCTGTTTTAAAGCTTGTTGTTCCCCTGTCTTTGTAGGGTGGTCTGAGAAGCTTTTGTATAATTAAATGGATCACTACCACAACTTTTCAGCTAAGTTTAAGCCTTTAGCATCAAAGCACTATGCTGGTCTTTCCTGGCCAACTACTGGTGTATTCCTTTATTTGAACACATACAACATATGCACTGTCTGTAGTACCACTAATATATCTTGCTGAGTTGCTTTTTCTATTAAAACTTACTGAGAACAGGCCAGTCATCAGTGTTTTCTCCCTGCAGCTATTTTTAGTTTGTACTTATGTATCATTGAAGAAAAGCTGAAGTTCAAATGAATTATAGCTAGTTGAGGGTGAGAGAATAAACACTTTTTCATCAACTTATTAGAAGACAAATAAGAATGCAGGGAAGCCTGAGTTCATTCCTTAGCAGGAAACATGAGCAAATAATAAATAATTCAGAGAAAACTTTAATATTTAGTGTCTTTTGCAAGACTTTTGAATCCTTTCTGAGCATAATTGTGTAAGTTTGGCCTGTGGCTTCAGTTGTTTTCTGGAATAGAGAAGATTTTTGACACTGCATGGAAACCTTGAATGCCTATCATTTTTAAATTGTAATGTGGGTTAGTATTAAAATAAATCTTAAACTAGATGCTCATTTGATTTCTTCTTATATGCTATGTAAGAGAAAAGATTTAGTTCGGCTTGAATTTGTATTGTAAGAATAAGGAAGGCCTACTTAAGATGTTTTCTCTTACATTTTCCACTGAACTATGTTGCTTGCCTCTTGTTGGCCTCACATTTTTTTCTGTTGAATTTTCTCATACGTCTTCTCATTACTAAATGTTGGAAGTTGAGTGGTTTGAAAATGACCACTGGTGTGCTTCTATGTGTTTCCAGTACAATAGAGTAGTTGTGGCAACTTTTTACAAATGTGAAAGTAGCTAAGGCCAAAGCACTGGTTATATCTTATGCAGCATAATGTTCTACATGCCATGTGACATCTGTCATATTGACAGCAATCACTGTTAAAAGGCTTTCAGAGCTATACACTTGTAGACTGCCACAGAGACGTAGGAAACAGGGCCTGAAATCTCTTGTTGGAAGTATCCTGAAGTATCTGGATGTGTACTGTTAAAACTTCCCTTGGAGATTTTACCTAATTTCTAGCACTCATTTCCAATGTTTATTTTTTCTGCAGTGTAAACCTTGCGTTAGCATTTCTTACTGCAACTTGAGACCACTTCACCATTGATCAAAAGCAGAGAATATGTTGTGTTGCTGTTTGCAGGGCTTGGAGTGGATGAGTGAAACTACCTCTTCCCAAAAACTCCCAGTCCTTGCAGATCACAATATCTAGACTTTTGATCACTTTCCTGTTTTTCTGTGGTTTGCAGACTAACTGGTACACAACTTTCTTGAAGTGCGTGTCTCAAAATTTGCTATGATAGCCTTTAGGAGCAGCACTGGATAAAAAGAAAGAATTACTTCACAAGTCTTATAATATGTAGTTGCTCATACTATACAGTCTTACATGATGATTGCTTGTTTGACAAAAAATTCTAGTACTCATTCATCTTCAGTTTTTTATAAATTATAGTTTATAGATCTTTCTTCAGCTATTCCCTGTTCTCTGTTTGCTCTGTTGATTATCATTAAGTAGATATAACAGAAATTATTGGACCTTTGCTGATTTGATTATTCCTAAACAAAGGACTTTTCACTTTACTTATTGAATTTCATGGTATTTTTTAATCATTTCTACAATTGCTCAATATAATTATGAATTTTTGTTCAGTCCTCCAAACTGGTTTTTAATTTAATGAGCATACTTTTTAGTCCATCATCCAAGTCAGTTTGAGGCATTGCTGTTGTAATTCTGTTAGCCATCTGGTCCTAGGTGATTCCTTCAGTGAAGACTGAATTAAAAAGGGCATTTAATTCTGGTCTTTTCACCATCATGTGCTGACAAAGTTCCCTAGCTTTTTTTTTTTTTTCCTTATATTTTCATTCCTTATTAAATAGAATAAGCTAGTAATCCTTTTCAATTGTATTCCTGTAACAGCTGAGCATAGGTACAACACAATTTCTGCTGTTCTTTGTCCTTTGCTAGTTTTCAACTTTCAACTTTACATTCTCAGCCCTCTAGTTAAAATGCATACTAAAAGTCTCAGTTCTAATTGTCTCATCAAAAATAGCCACAAACATGTTATAAAACATTTAGGAAATGCCTCTTCTCTTGTAGAGGTAACCAAGGTCTCATAATTCAGGTAATCCTTTTTATCAAAAAAACATATTTATGATATTGCTATCTAGCAAATTCCTCCCATAAAAGTGCCAAATCCTTGACCAGTCCAATTCTGTAGTTTGGAAGTTTACAGTTGAATATTATTATAGCTAGTATAGCTAGCTAGTATACAAAACATTCAATATTTTTAGTATTTTAGTATTAGGAAATATAAGCTCAAAATGCTTTATTTAAAAAAAAAAAAAAAAAAAAAAAAAAAAAAAAAGACTGCCTACACTTATTACCATAGTTTTTTATAACACATTGCAGATACAGCATGACGGTTTACCCTGCTGGGCAGATGAGCTCCACCCCAGCCACTCTCTCACTTGAAGAAAACATAAAATGGAAAGGGCTCAAGGGTTGAGATAAGGACAGGGAGTCACTCAACAATTACTGTCATAAGTAAAACAGACTCAACATAAGGGAAATTAATAAAATTTATTGCCTATCACTAACAGAATCGAGCAGTGAGAAACTAAAACCAAACTAAAATCACCTTCCCCCAATCTACTTTCTTCTACTTCCTCCCCCCAGCGGCACAGGGGAACAGGGAATGGAGGCTGCGGTCAGTCCCTGGCACTTCATCTCCCTCACGGTCCCTCTCTGCCCATGCTCCACGTGGGGTCCCTCCCATGGATGCCGTCCTTCCCCAAACTGAGCCTGCGGGGGCTGCCCACAGGCAGCAGCTCCTCAACAACTGCTCCCACACGGCTCCGTCCCGCGGGGTCCATCCATCCCCCAGGAGCAAACTGCTCCAGCACGGGTCCCCCATGGGCGGCAGCTCCCCCCATACCTCTTGCTGCACCATAGGCTCCTCTGTCCACCATGGGCTCCACTGTGGTACCCCATGGGCTGCAGGGGGACAGTCTGTTCCACCAGGGGCCTCTCCACAGGCCTCAGTGGAACTGCTGCTGCATTTCTGGAGCACCCCCCGCCCTCCTGCTGCACTGGCCCTGGAGTTTGCAGTGCCATTTCTTTCACATTGTCTCACTCCTCTCTCCCAGATGCTGTAGCACAGCAGTATTTTCCCCTTCCTTCTCCCAGAGGCCCACCCAGCATCGCTCCCTGGCTCAGCTCTGGCCAGCAGCAGGTCCCTTTTGGAGCAGCTGGAGCTGGCTCTGCTCTGACATGAGGCAGCTGCTGGGCTCTGCTCACAGAGGCCAGCCCTGAAGCCCCCCACTACCAAAACCTTGCCATGTAAATGCAATATAAGTATTTCTAATAATTTCTGTCTTACATTCTTTATAATTAGTAAAAAAAAAATCAGTAATTAATAGCCTATCTTCATATTATAATTAACTTCAAGTAACTAAGGTTGTGGCTTCTTAAGGTAGTGAAGAGTTGTTGATGATGCTGGTTTTGCTAATGGAATCTAGATTAAATATTAATTAAATACTCTGTGAGATGGCCCAACATTGTGAAAATAATATCTATAGCTAGGAAGCTTCTTTTGATTCCAGCATTAGTGAAGCATGATAATTTTACATTTCTATAAAAAAAGCGTTATTAATCTTTGACATTGTCTATGTGTTTTTTTTGTTCTTGTTGTTTTTGTTGGTTGGTTGGTTTTTTTGTTTGTTTGTTTGTTTTTTCATGCAGGAGTAAATATAATAATTATCTCATAAATAATAAAATGTCTTTTTTTTTTCTTTTCTTTTTTTCACTTAAGAGATTGTAGATATCTTTTTTCTTTTTTTTTTTTCTTTTTTTTTTTTTTTCCACAAATGATTCTTCTACTTTCATTTCTTAGTCTAACAGTGCACTCAGTGAATATTTTCCCAGGGTTCTATTGCAGTGGAAAAAGTCAAATTCTTTTAATACTTAATCTATATTCAATTGCCTTGAGAAGAAACTTCACGAGGTCTTTATCAAACAGTGTTCTGGAGTAATATGCTATTTGGATTTTAAATTTAAAAGAGCTATGTAGAAGAATATTCCATTTGGATCTTATAGTTTTTATATCCTTATTTACAGGAAGATTTTTGTCATATATATACAGATACAAAACTATTGTTCTTAAGTAGAAATTATTAGTTACTGAAGGGTTTCTGCCAATTACCTAAATACAGGATTGAAATAAGTGGGTATCATTCTACTTGAATTTAGAGGCTCTTTATGTTATGTAAAGGGTATCCTCAGGATGTTTTTTGTATTACAAGCATCGAATTAAATTATAAATTAAATAAAACCATTATATGTGCCTTAGTCACACAGTAAAACTGATCTGTCCAACAAACCAGTCAATATGGCTGAACACTGGTACAGTAAGTGTTTTTTAACTAAGTTATACATATGCTTCAAACAGTAACTCAGTTACAGCATAATATTTTTTCTGTGCTGTTATTTAAGATAATGCAAGTTCCATTTTGTTAAGCCTTGTGAAATTAGGAATTAGCAATTAGAGTGGCTGGATTTTAAAAATTCATTTAATGTAAAATTTGGACAATTTTGAAGCTCAAAAATACTACAAAAGACCAAAATTATATAAGCACCATGGCTTTGTATGTGTGAAAAAAAGCAAAAATTTCAGAGTAGCCAATGGATAGCCAGTGGTTCAACATACTGCTACTACTTGCTTTCTGAAGGAAACTTTTTGTCTGATGATGACAGCAATCTGCTCAAAGTTCCCAGGTAGACAGCTTGGAAGGATCACTAACAAGGCAAGAGGGGATGTTACAGAGCTATGCAGCAGCTTCACAACCTGTGTGAGCAAGTCTTCTGCTGTGGGGTGCAGAACCGGACTCCCTCCTGCATTGCTGCCTGCAGCAGTCATGGTGTGGCAGTCCCAGACCTTAAAGAGGGAGAGGTGCTTCTCATGGGGAATGACACACCACAGGCTGAGTCACAGTGACACTGTGCTTTGAACACAGCAATGCTTCTGGTGAGGATGCAAGACAGAATCTGGTGTGGATGAACTGGTACTACACATCTGCCAGTCCAGATTTCCATGGTCTGGTTAACAAGGATAATGAGATTTATCTGCAACTGTAAATGTATTGCTACCTTTTCCTTTCCAGAAGCATTTTTTTTTTTTTCGTTTTCAAAGCAAGTAGGGTGTTTTCATACTTTTATACTGCTTGTAGGTTTATTATTAGCTTTAAAGATCATGCAGAGGTCAAGTATTGGCTCTAGGAAGAATAAAATTTGAACGTTAAGTCTGATAGGTAAGGATAAAAAGTACAGAAGGACAGCAGAGCACTGGAGGGGTTTTGTTTGTTTGTATATCATGATGATTCAAAAAGCTTTAGTGTGTACCAGCACAGCTGTATTTATGTGTTCGTGAGGAGGCAAAACAAGTGTGGGAGCTAAGTAAAACATACCTAAATTAGGCTGTAAGAATTTGTATTGAGCTTGTAATGAAGCAAATAAGTTCAGTGATACTGTCAGTGAAAGAACAGATATCCCAAGGTACTGTCAGCATAGGTAGGGAAGCTGGAACAGCACAGTCCTTCAAGTCACAGGTGTAACAGCCTCACCCCAGGATTTCAGATCCGCAACATCTTTCCTTTCAGTTTGTAGTGAGTTTCTCCTAATAGCTCCCATCTGTGTGAGTGAACTTCTCCAGGTCAATGTCATGCCTATCTTGTGTTAGACAGTCATAAGAGTTTCTATAGAACATTGCTATAGGGAGCACTCTTCCTTTTATCCCTCTGTAAAGCTTCAAGGGCTAAACCCCTGCCTTGAAGGGCGTCCACACCAAGGTTCTTGTTGGGTTATGGTATTCATACAACAAAAATAGCAAGAAATAGGGAAAATGAAAGAATTTTTTTAAATGATTTAAATTATAGTAAATTGGGTGATAGAGGGCAGAATCATTGTGGTTATTGTTATTGTATGCCATAGGTGCACAGTAATAAGCATAATTTATTATGGAAGCCCTAATGTGATATTAGCTATGTGGTTTCATTAATTTTGTGTATTGTGACTGTATTCAGGAATCCCTTCAAAGACACTGCTTTCAGACCTTTGAATTTTTACAGACAATGGGGTTAAAAATAAATATATATTTTTTTCTAAAGATATTAAATGTATAATGCTTCAGGTATCCCTGTAACTTCCTGCAACACTACCTCGTAAGTATACAGAACTGATATATAGCAATAAAAAAGGAAAAATAGAGTAATACAATTTTTTTTTCCAATTGAAAGCAATGTTAGCATTAAGAGAATCTGCCCAAAGGTTATACATGTTTCTCAGATATGCCACATGAGGTACAGATACATTTTGTATAGAACATGGTTCTATGGAAGAGTAAAATACTGACTTTGCTTCTGGCTTCCATGGGATTGACTTTTCATCCCCAGAGTTAATGTTAAAAATAATATTAGTTAAAGGCCACCTCATGGTCTCTTCTTTTAATTGTACATCTGGGTACACCAGCTTACACTTTTAATGTGTGTGTTGCAATACAATTCCCCCTGTCTAAAATATTAACTAGATAAGTCACTTCTAACTCTATACTAGTAACAGAATGGTCTGTCTTCTTTGATGAAATAGAAAATTAAAACCATTACTCAAGATAGAGCTATAATAACAGCATGTATCGTTTGACATAAAGTGCTCAAACTTTGTAAAGTGAAAAAGTAATATCCCTCTTTGGTCTTCGTTTAACAATTCTATGCTTTCATAGGCTTTTCAAGAGAACATTTTACACACTGGAAGTGTCTGGAAATCAAATCTTTATTAAATATTTATGGGGGAGGACACCTAATGACTTCTAGGGGACCCTGCAGAGATTCAGTATCCATACAGTGCACTTATCATTGTTTGTTGATATTATTGTTGTTGTTATTAATTATTTAAGTGCTGGCAATCTGATCAAAGCTGTACAAGACACAAAAAAATATAATTCCAGCCTTTAAAAACTTTATCTCAATCAAACCAATGTGTAAAGTACACTAGCTCTGTGGAACAGTAGCACTGTGGACCAAGGTTTTCTCAGAAGCAAGTTGATTACAGAGGACAGCACCTTTTCATACTGTTGCATATTGCCTCTTCTGCTTTCCTCATTTATCTGCCTTACAAGACCACAAGTTGCAGAAGGAAGCTGATGCATTCTGTTAGGGATGGAGTAAAAGAAGGCTACTGTTTTCCTCATCACATTTTGAAGTAATTGAAGGGACAGCTCTTTTGCTTTCTTCATTTCCTTTGTAACATCTTGGTGGAAAAGATGGGAGGGGGCACTGTTCCCACCTCCTGAAAGAGGAGGCCCATGTGTACCCAGAGGCTTCAGGGACCTAAGGCTAGTTGGGACAAAAAAAAAGTGGTGGGTTGGGCACTTTTAGCTCTGTTTTCAATCAGAATTGTAGGATACATTTGTTTCTGTTTAGGAGTTGATATATTTAGTATGCTGTGCATACACTGGAATTTGGGTGGGGGACATATGTGAAAACCAAAAAGATTGGTTGCTTGGCATGCTGGTACAGAAGTCCCTTCCTTGTATATGTAGAGGGGCTATTATTTTTAAGAGCTGTTCAGCACACTGACTAAGTAAATCTTCATAAGATTTTTAAAAGGTAAATCAGACTAAACTTGTGAAATTTGTTTTGGAGGACAATGCATTGTGACATATAGTGGCACATAGTGGTACATGTGTTTTAAATGAGTTAGGTGGGTGTGATACCAAACAAGCAACTAGAGATTATGACAGCTTTCATGAAACCTTGGAACTTAAATGATGAGGAAGTGGTGCAGAATAAATTATGATCATCTTCCATATATTTCTATGGATTCAGATTTATATTCTGCAAAACAAGCTAGGAAAAGGGGAAGGGGAGGGCAGGAAAGGAGAGGGGAGGGAAGGGGTGAGGCAAAGCATGGAAGAACTTTCTGTACTTGCAGAAGGAAGTTTAAGAATCATCAGCAAATGAATTTACACAGGAACAGAGTATAAAATGTCAAAGAATTAGTGTGAACCACCAGTAAGATAAAATTAGAAGGCATCAAAACGATATGATTACTGAAATCCCAGTGCGTTCAAAACCCTAGGAGAAAAAATGACTGAGAACAAAGTGGCTTCAAGGATTTCTAAGACAGGGAAACAGGAGTCTGAGAACACTTTATTGGAACTAACCTGGAAACAAAGCATGCTAAACTGGATTGCAAGTCCAACGAGAAGCAGCAGCAGATAAAGAGGTGGATATGTGTGTATTAGTTCTTGCAGATAGCTCCTCCAAGCTGTTCATTACAAGTTATGACTCAAGCCAGTGTGCGTTATTAGGTCTTTTATGTTAATTAGAGATTGATTATGGTTTACTAGCAGTCTTGATTTGTGATTCAGCTACAGTGGTATAATGGCTCTCTGTGTGTGGTTCAATGTGTGTTTGCCAGTTGACAAAAGAAATAACCTAACTAAATCAGTAAAACATTTGGTACACAGTTACTTCTGTTGTTGGATATGATCTGATATTTTTTGTATTATTTAAAAATGAAAAGCTTTAACTTTTTAACACCAATGGATTCCTGTTTCGGTTCATTACGCATTTTCAGATACTTCAGTTCTGGAGATTGTTTACTGAGATATTTTATTTAAAAACAGTTGCACTTTTTTTTTTTTTTTTTTTAATTTTCATTTAGTTTGTAAGAGTAACATCCACGTATTTGAACTCTTCCGTGAATTAGAACAATGTAAGGTGGTTCAGATGTTAAATGCAATTTAAAAATACATCTTTTAAAACCACAGATGTAAAGAATGATCACTTCTAAAATTAGATATCAAAAACTTCAGCTAATTGCAGTACTCCATTTTAAATAAAACAAAAGCATCAAGAACTTAGACATAATCTTTGGCATCAAAGTTAGAATGATGTAATATGTTGTGCTAGTTACCTGATATAATTTGTACCTTAAGCGCATGGAACAGACTTTGAAAAACAGTGGGGAAAACTATGGGGAGAAAAAAAAAAAAGAGAGAGGGATAAAGTGTTAATAATTTTCATAACTTCAGTTTGATGATCACCACAATAACATATGGAAGATGAGGTGCTGTTCATTGTGCCACCTTTAGCTTATCTAGACATGAATATGTTACAACTTGGTGAAGTTTACAAAGCTGCTGTTGCTCCTAAGAGTTATTATGCATTATAAGGATAGGAAAGCAGAAAGCAGTTACCTAGTTTGGAGAGCTAAAATTATACTCTTTATGAAAATTATAGGATCATAAAAATGTAGATCTGATAGGCTAATAATTTATATTAAATTCATTCTCTGTTCTGATACAGTTATCAATAATACAAGGAATATTCATCAGAAAGCGAATATCAAACCTTATACCACGCTACTTCCTATGAACTTTCTTGTAGTACTTAATTGTTCTGCTAGTTAGAGGGAAAGTGGGGGGAACATAAGCAAAACATTCTTTGCTACAGGTTCTTTCTTTCTTTTCCAAAGAAAATTGAAAACAATACATCAGTATCTTTTTTTTTTATATAACTGCATTTGATATACTGGAAAACCATTATTGAATGTGTCTACCTTTAGAAAAAGGAGGCCTACAGAGGGTGGAAACAAGGACAGGTAGCCTGGGAGGAATACAGAGAAATACAGAGAATTCATCAGCATGAAAGCTAAAGCCCTGATAGAATTAAATCTGAACAGGGATGTCAAGGACAATAAGAAAGGCTTTTGCAGGTATGTTGGTGATAAAAGGAAAACTAGGGAAATGGTGGGCCTTCTCCAGAAGGAAATGGGAGACCTGGTTACCTGGTATATGCAGAAGGCTGAGGTACACAATGACTTTTTTGCCTCAGTCTTCACCAACAAGAGCTCTAACCACACAGCCCAAGTCCCAGCTGGCAAGGCAGGGATTGCAAGAACAAAGAATCACCCACAGTAGGAGAAGAACAGTTTAGAGACCACCTAAGGAACTTGAAGGTGCACAAGTCCATGGGACCTGATGAGATGCACCCATGGGTTCTGAGGAAACTGGTGGATGAAGTTGCTAAGCTCCTGTCCAGCACAGTGGAGAAGTTGGGGCAGTCCAGTGAAGTTCCCACTGCATGGAAGAGGGGAAACATAACCCTCATATTTAAAAAGGTAGAAAAGGAAGACCCGAGAAACTACAGGCCAGTCAGTCACACCTCTGTGCCCAGCAAGACCTTGAAATCACAGCTTTGTTTTAAATTAGAGTTATAATTAACAAATTATTTTCAATTATTCAAGGCTTGCCACTGTAGTCTGGATACTTCTGGGCATGACCTTAGTTAAAAAGAAAACAGGAAAACCACATTTACACCTTTTTGTCATATGTGAAATACAAAGTTTAGCTCCAGCAAAAAGTGGAAGGGTATGTTTTATGGAATTTTTATTGTCAGTTGCTTATGGGGGGGTGCATAACTGTAATTTTTGGAAAACAAATGCAGTGGAGTGTGAGAATCGCCTAAGTAGTTCATAATCAGAGATCTTGAGTGACAGAGTTGTTAATAGTGTATTAAATATGTTAAATATATTTTGCTACTCCAAATGTTAACTTTCCCCTCCTTCTTTCCAAGAGAGTATAGACTCTTCGCCCTCTTCTCTCTCTTCTCCCCTCCCCCTTTTCTCTCCTTTCTCTTACTTTCCCCATTTCTCTCTCCCTCCCCCTTTCTCCTTCCTTTGTTCTCTTTGTCTGCTGCCTTGCTGTCTCCCCTTCTCCCCTTTGTCTTTCCTCCCACCTTCTCTCTCCCCCTTTCTCTTTGTCTCCCACTTTCTCTCTCCTCCACCTCCTCCCGCCTTTTCCCATTCTCTGTTTTTCTCCTCTTTCTACACGCTCAGCGGTACAGCTGCAAGTTCGGGTCCTTGGTTGTGCAGAAATGCAAACGGAAACTGTTGGAAATTCTGGTGGCCTTTTAGTATTTGCAGCATGAAATGTAAATAACACTCTTCACATGTAAGTTACCAGAAAAAAAAAAAAAAAAAAAACAACCCAAGTGAAAAAAACTACTGTTGTTTTTAAGTTATGGAATTAAAATAAAACAGTTGAGGTCAGAGCTGGGTCAAGACGGGAAAGCTGAAAAACATAATTTAATTGCCCAAGTCTGATAAGACTTGAGAGTTTTGTGGTGGCAAAGTCATCGTGCCTGAAATCATCTGCAGAACAGGTACACTTTCTCATCAGATAGCAACAGTGTTCAGGCTTATCAAAATCAAATTAGTGAGCAGGAAGCCAGGATTCAAACACTGTTGGTTGCATTTGTACTTTTAGTTCTTCACCTGATGTTTCTCTTTGGATGCCAGTCACTAAAGCTTGGCAAGTTGTAACTAAATAGTTGAGCAGTCTTTATTTGTAAGACACAGTGGAGTGCTCCAAGGAAGCTAGGTCACATCTTACATGCAGCCTTCTGTCACGGCTGATTTGCTCTACTGAGGAGTATTATTTGCATCTCCACAGCACTGCATTGTGCTGTGCAGATGGTACCTTTTTTTTTTTTCATTTCTGAGGTAGAAAGATATATTTTGTCTATACGTACTGAAATAGTTTTGGAACTCAATATATATTTAATTGGATTCTTATTTTTTATATTTTATTAGAAAATGATTAGGTTAAGGCATGAAGGTGATTGTTTTGTTGTGTTTTTTTTTTTCATTACTGACCTTGTGTAGGAAGTTACATTTGGATGAGCAAAGGTTTTGGCTGAAGTGAATGAAAAAATCTTTCTGATTATTTTAAATGTAATTAAGTCTATAGTAATTGTTGCTCTTCGTTTACATCAGGTATTCACAGTTTTTCCTTAATTTACAGTTTTTCCTTAATTTAAGGAATTTTATTTATAATGCAAAGATGGATATAATTACTTTTTAAATTAATCAGGCAAAATAATTTGAGTTGTCTGCTTATACATATGTGTGTATATATAATATAAACATATCTCTCTATATTTCAACATTTTAATAAAATCTCCTTCTCTTCCCCAAGCTAAAAAATAAAATCCATAAAAGTGTTCAGCCAAAATGTTGGCTCACGAAAAGCAATACACTTGTTAATACTGTTCTTGCATTGATTCGTCTGTCATTTAGAGTCATGACAAGTTGTATAATTAGGGAAAATTATGTAATATCAAATTGCATGAGCCATTAAGATTGGTTTCCCTGAACAGAACCATTAACTATGAACTTAGAGTTATTTAGGTTTCTTAGAAAAGGCATTTTCTGCAATAGAGATGGAACAGAACTGCTTGTTATGTAAAATTTGAACCCATTTGCCCTTGCATTACTTTTGTCATTAGAAGTACTGTATTCTGTAAGGGTGTTTATGCTGCATGAACGAAGTGAACACAAGAGAAGGAAAAGTGAAGATGTGAAACCTGATAGTTTATGATTAACATTTTAATGCTGGAATTTTCAAAGTTACTTATTAAGGATCTATGGTCCTTAACAAGTTTGTATGACTCATGTGGTTCCTTGTTGGAGAAGACCAGGCCAAGAAATGCCAAGTTCTTAATTGAAAGTAACCCTCTTGATGCAGTAACCCTCTTGATGCAGGTCAGATCTACTTCTTGTCTTCAAGAAATTTCTAAAATTGATGCTTAAATATTTTGTCACTTGATATTGACAACCTAGCAGGTTATTGCATTGTTCCCTGTTTCTGTATTCCTGATTTGCAGCGTTTGAAGGGTGGTAGTGTGTTGCCATATATTGCTGCCCATAAATGTTCTTGGTACTCATCAGTTTAGACACTGAAATAGGTACGAAAGGGCTACTGTAATTCTTTGGTTGTAGAAGAAATCCTTTCTTTTCCAGCATTGCTAGAGGTCAGGTAAAATCGCTGAATTTAGCAACTCTGCCTGTTCTTTTTCACTACTGTTGCCTGGAGAGTGTTGATTCATCTGCAAATCACATCTGGCCAAGGACAGGGAGCTACTTGCATGTGCTTTTATTTCTTTAAGTCTTGTTTTTGAGATTAACTGGAAAATGCTCATGATGCCTTACAAGGTTCTTATGCATTATTCTATCTTATGATCCATGGTTTTTGATATGAAGCATTTTCTGCATAGAGAGATAAGTAAGTACTCTGATGAGTACTAGTACTCATCATACTCATCAGTGTTCATACTAGTACTAGTATGAACAGTTTTACCATGGGCTGGGTGAAATCTAAACACAGATGACAATTAACTGACAGAGACTTAGTCTAGGCAAAAGGGAAGCTGCATACAGAATCAAGCAGAAGGCAAGACTTAATTTCCTTCACGTATGCAACTGCTACCATTGATCAGTTTAAACTAATTTAGTTAGAAATTCATAAAGCACGAAACTGATAACTGAAAGAACTTCAAACCTTTCAACTGTTTATTAGAATAGTCTATAACATGAAACAAATATTATAGAGTGTTTTCTTTTAAAATAGTATTTTATTTACATGGCATTTGTAAAGCTGTGAGCTTTGAAAATAGAAAAGCTTTGAAGTTTTCCTATATTCCTTCCTTTGTTTGGAGTGTAGTTTGGTAGTACCTTTGAGCTGCTGCATACAACTGACCTTCCCATGCTTACTTTGTCTTGGTAAGCTCTTTTATTTTTTTATTTTTTTGAATAAAAATAAAAGGATAATGTTTTCAAAAACATTTTCAAACCTATGCTTGCATGTTTTATCTTTTTCTCTCATCAGATTAAACTTTTAAACTATTATAGAGCCAAGGATGAAATGAAGTGGATAAAAAATTGTATGAATGAAAAGGGTTATAAGACAGTAATGATAATAAACCAGTTCAATTATCGTTAAAGAACTGAAAAGCTGTAGTACCTGAGTCTTGTCCAGTAGCTTTATTAATATAAAAAAAATTAAACTAAACCAATGCAATGAACAATCCCAGCATATTATGTGAGACTAATTCCTACACTATATGGATTGATTATAATCCATAAATCTTCAGGGGAGATTTGGGCTAGACATCAGGAAGAGGTTCTTCACTGAGAGGGCTGTCACACTGGAACAGACTCCCCAGTCACACTACCAAGCCTGTCTGAATTTAAGAAGTGTTTGGACTATGCACTTAATCACATTGTCTGAATTTTTGGGTAGGCCTGTGTGGTGCCAGGAGTTGGACTCAGTTATCCTTATGGGTCCCTTCCAACTTGGGATATTCTATGATTCTATGACAGTGTCTGTCATTAAATACCTAAAAGAACAGCTTCCAGCCCCTGCACAATGAGATAAAGTTAAGATGACCATCTCTTAGAAAACAGCTTTATAATGCAGTGCCTAACCTCAACAATATTATCATATTTTGTTTATAACAATGTACCACATATATCACATACCTCAGAAATTTTTCTAGGTTAGTTCTATTTTTTTTTTCATTCATATAAATCATATTTATCTTTCTATCATTTACATGTTTTCCTTCTTTAAAAGTACATTTAAAATCATGGCAATATGAAAAAGGAATTATTATTATTATTTTTATTCTTTATGCATTTCTTTCATGGCCTCCTCCCCCAAAGTTTTAAGTAGCCCTATAACCAAATAATTGCTATTTCTAAATGTACACCTAAATAACATTTGAGTCTAATATTTAGTTTTGGTGAACTTTCAGTGAAAAATAACACATTTTTACATTAATTAATTGCTTGATAATCAAGTAATTATTATCAATTTACTCAAAATCTTGAATGGAGAAAATGAGGATAGGCCTATGAAATGGTGCTATTTTTCAGGCAGTCCGGGAAGTTCAACAAATGACCTAATTTAGTCTTTTGTCACAGGTTAAAATTGGCTGTTTTAAAAGCAGCACCATTGTATTCAGCCAAAAGCTTTTCAAGTGTTTCTTTTTGTTGTTGTTGTTTGTTTGTTTGTTTTTATGGTGCTTTTTGTTATTGGTGGTGGTGTGTTTTTTCTTTTAACACTTTTCTATTTTGAACACATTATGTCTCAGGTGATCACTTGGACTGCAAGAGTCAC
The DNA here is from genome assembly GCA_011076525.1 of Nettapus auritus. NCBI lineage: Eukaryota > Metazoa > Chordata > Aves > Anseriformes > Anatidae > Nettapus > Nettapus auritus. Next base: position 58,681,802 of record CM021797.1, on the reverse strand, counting down.
GTGCCCTGTTTTTATTGAATTTTATACTTGCTTCTTTTATGGACATTGTGTTTTCTGTAAATTATAAGAACCATTTTAAGATTTGAGTACAATTGTGTCATCTACTGATATGGAATAATATCTTACACATATTGGCAGTCTCTGGTCCCTGGAAATTGCTTTGTTATAGTATATCTAATTTTCTTCCCCACATGAGCTCTAGTTATTTTTGTGACCTTCCCCCCATTAGCTCACACCAGTATTCAAAGGGACAGTTTCTGAATGCTGTTGCTAGGCTGGCAGTTATGAGAGATATATCTGAAATATAAGATTGCAGGTTTTCTGCTACTGTGACAGAGATTTGTAATGATGTGTTGCAAGGCAGGGGTCTAAATTTATTTTATTTTATTTTAATTTATTTTATTTTATTTTAGAGAATGATTGTATGAACATAGCATCTTAGTGCAGATTAGCATAAGTGCTTGAACTTCCAGTTATGCTCTTAGCTTTTATGTATTCTTTGATTATACATTTAAAAGAATGTATATACTGGCATTACTTCTTAGATTTGTCTAGTTTGATCACATTTCAGTAGTATTTCCTTTTAATGTGTTCTATAGTGACTTAAGAAACATTTGTAGCTGATCTGTAGCTATGAATGTTCTGTAGCTACTAGTAAATTTAAAGAAAGGTATTATGTATTTTTGTTGTTTATTATTGTTATTATTAACAAATATATAAAGCTCTGTATTAACCAGTAAAATCTGTTTGCCAAGATTGTAATCTGCCCTCTCTCTGGAGTGGGAAATAATTGCATTGTCCCTAGACCAGGAATGAAGCATTTAGACTTGGTTGCCCATCCTCATTGTGCTTTTTTATGGCTACGTTTTTCACAGACAAGAAAACTGAACAAAACTTCTATTTTATTTCAGACTGTTGTTTTCTAGCTTCTTACGCAGCTGTTCAATGATTATGATAATAAACCATATTGAGGTATAAATGAGAAATGACCACATATCTCACGTCATAGAAATTAGTGAAAGCACATGTATGCTTGAGGTATATTTTAAAAGTGACCAAGCATAATATATGTTAGTGGAAATTATTTCTTCTGTGATTTATGAAGCAGATACAGTATTACAAAATGTCTGTATTTTTGAGGGGTTAAATTTACACACTATTAAATGAGCTGCAGCAGCTTTCACAGATACATTTATTTAGCAAATGCATTTGTGGTTAACTGTTCCCTTGACAGTACAGGGAATTGAATCGTCAAGCCCCAGAGCTAAAAACCTCTCCAGATTTAGTCAAAGAGCCAATACTTTGTTTCATCAGCTCATAGCTTCTGTGTAGTGGGACAGAGAAGGGCTTGTATTAGACACTAACTTTTGGAGTAGATGTCTACTTGCACTGCAGATAGTTGTCTGCTGGAGACATCAGCTCACCTAACTGAGGGAATGGCTCATTACTAATATGGTGGCCGGTATGGCCATACTAATACAGTGGAAGCATCTTTTGATGGCTCTGTTTGGCAGTGGAGAAGCTTGCTCACAGATGGTGCTGTCATGCACACCAGGTGGCTGCTAATGCACTGTTCAGGAGACCCTTCCAATCAGCCAGGATTTCATGTTTATTCATCTTAAAGTATTTGGCCTCTCAACTTGACCTCTTAGGGTTTTCTGTACATAGTGTTTGCAGTGGTTCTTGAACTATCAGAGTAGCATCACTGGTTTTGGTTAATTCAGTGAATGAAAGATTACTGGCAAACTAGGATTTATTTTTATTTAATTTTTCCTGAAAGTATTTCTGTGATAATTTTGCCACAGTATGCTGAATTGTCTGTCTGTAGAGAAAACTGCTCTTTTTACAGCTGTGTCTGGCAGTGAGGCTTTGGGATTCCTTTCAAACAGTAATGATGTGCAAAAAAAAAGTAAGCAATTTATTAAGTAAAAGTAGAAAATGTATAATAGGGCATGACTCATGATTTTGAAATTTTTCTGCTTTTCGGCAAATTCCTCTGGATTGCTGATTTTAAGGGGGAAAAAAACTTTCAAGGACGGACAGGGTAACCACATTTCAGTACACTAATCCAAGTGAGGTTCTTGCTGTTTTTCCCTGTTTGTTTTATCCTCCTTTTCAAAATACTTCACATCTTATTATTCAATAACCTAATATTATGCATGTTTTCTTTTTTCTGAAGAACAGTTTTATAGTTGACACTTCTAATCTTCAGGGAGCCCAAGGAACTTGGGTCCAAATAGCGGAGGAGGCTTTTGTATCCAAGACTTACTTGTATAGCTGGCATTTAAAGGAATTATCAAAGGATAGGAACCTGTAGGTTGGTTGTTTCTCTGCTCCTTTGAAGGTAATGCATTATATTCTATGTCTTGCAGAAAGAGTTAGATACATGCAGGCTGTGCATCTTTTGTGTTCAGATATATTTTTATTCTTAGAGTTTCCGTAAAGATGATAACATAGTTTTTGATGGGTAATAATTAGGTGTTGGGATTTTTGTTTTGTTTTTGTTTGTTTGTGTGTGTGTTTGGTTTTTTGTTTGTTTGTTTGTTTTTGTGGTTTGGATATGTATAGCTATAATTTGGAGTTCAAAATTTCTTGCTGACAAGCTTTATTCTTCAAACTTTCAACACAAAGTGGATGACTGAGCTGTGCTTTTTGTCTGGGTTATTGAGGATTTTCTGTAGGCTTTCCAAGACTCATGAAAGACAAAAATAGTTTTTCTCCTTATGTTGGATCTGGGCATTTGTTAGCTTTTGTCTGAAGTATTAATGGTTGCTGTAGCAGACTATGGAGATGTCTACTTCATGTTCCTCTGTGGGAAGAGCCACGTACTTGCTCTTCAGGATCCAACTTGTTATAGTATGGATAAATAGCTTGTCTGTTGGAGTCATAAGCTGGAGGAAGTTGGAGTCATAAGCTTATAGTCATAAGCTATCTGTGTTAGATGGAACAGAGAGGACTTCTTAATCATTTATCATGAGTTTGAACCAACAACAAATTAAATCCATGAAGCCCTGGAGGTCAAATTATGACACTCTTTTTATATGGCTGGCAGAAAGACTTGTCAGCAATTATCTTTGCCATCTTTCTATTCCAACCCAACTTATATCCCCTTTCTTCCAGAACTTGTTTAGGGAAGGACAAACTGCTAGGTGGTAAGACAAGAAGAAAACAGCAGGTCTTTGCATCAAAATACTCAACAAAACATGAGCTGAACTTGGGACTCAGACTGTTTCATGTTGAAAATGAGTGACAAAATCATAGAAGCACAGAATGGTTTGGGATGGAAAAGACCTTAAAGATCATTTAGTTCCAATCCCCCCATGCCATGACCAAGGATACATTCCAATAGAACAGGTTTCTCAAAGCCCCATCGAACTTGGCTTTAAACACTTTCAGGGATGCACTTCCAATGCATCAACAGCTTCTCTGGGCAGCCTGCTCCAGTGCCTCACACAGTAAAGAAGTTCTTTCTAATGTCTGATCTAAACTGAACCTTCTTTCAGTTAAAGCCAGTTCCTCCTTGTCCAATTAATACACTTTCTGACAAGGAGTCCCTCTCCAGCTTTCTTGTAGACACTCCTTAGGTACTTTGTAAGGCCTCTATAAGGTCTCCTTGGAGTCTGCTCTTCTCCAGATTGAACAACGCAACTCTCAGCCTTTGTTCACAGGAGACTTCATAGGAGAGGTGCTCCAGCCTCTTGATCATCCTCGTGGCTCTCCTCTGGACTCCCTCCAACAGATCCACTTCCTTCTTGTGCCGGGTGCCCCAGAGCTGAATGCAGTGCTCTAGGTGGGGTGTCATGAGAGCAGAATATAGGTGGGGACTCACCTTCCTCAGCCTGCTGGCCATGCTTCTTTTGATGTAGCTCAGGGTACAGTTAGCTTTCTGGACTACAATCACACGTTGACGGCTCATGTTCAGTTTTTCATCAGCACCCTCAGGTCCTTCTCCTCAGGGTTGTTTTCAAACCATTCTCCACCCACGTATTTTTGACAAGATATCAGGAGTTATTTCTCTTTTTCTGGGAGTATTCTGGCTGAAAAGGAATATCTAGTTAACTTATTTGAAATCCAAAACTCAGTGTAAGTGAATGAAATCTCAGTATAAGTGAAATCTAGGGCTGATATAAAGTTAGAAGTATAAATTTGTAACTGGCCACCCCCACTTTCTTTAAGTAATGCTTTTCCATATACCCTGAACTGTTTCAAACATATGATATTTGTCCAGTTTATCATGAAACACTGGAAACAGGATGTTTTCATTACTCAGCTCTAGGCAAAATGCCATTATGCTAGTAAGTATAAGGATATTGGTAAGATTTCAAGAATTCACAAAAAGTGGCTCAAAAGTATGCTCCAATTTGGCAGTGTATGTTGAATTATCTTCTTAATTCTGTTGCCATAAATTGCTGTTGTTGAGAGACTTTCTATTAGTTAAGCTGGCAAATAACCATAGTGTTAGAAATATTCCTATTTTTATACATGAGGCAACATATTTTATCGTAGTTATAATAACCAGACAGCTAAAGCAGCTGCTTTCAATACACTTAAAAGGAATTGCATTGATGTTTTTGTTGCAGAAAGAGCAAAGCGTATGTATTTTTCATATCTGGGATAATTGAACTGATGTTAAGAGGCTGTGATTTTAAAAAAGGCATATGTAGAAGTAAAAGCATATTTTCTTTATTTATTTCAGCAGTAAACTAGTATTGGCTCTGACATATGTCTAAATGTATGATATACAATGTGCAGAGGTTCATCGAAAGAGCATTTGGGTTCTTGATTTTTACTTACTTTTCCTGAGGGTTATAAAGGGTGTTCATGCTCCCACATGAGGGTTATCTGTATGGAGCAGGCAACGTCTGATTCGTAGCGTGAAGCCCTTTGATCTGCTACAGATAGCAGCCTCTATCATTTATATTGAAGTTCCCACTTATTTTGGAAAGCTGGACTGATTTTCTTCTGTCTCATGCATTCCCACTAGATGTTTTAAAATTCAGTATTTCAGCTGCTTTCACAATTTCTGATTGCTACCACAGTTTTTTGAAACATCAGTGTCAGCATGAAACACTCAAGAAAGTGTAGAGACATTTCTGTAGGGCTGGGAGGAAATCTCAATCACTTTTGAGCTAAATCACAGTGAAAACTCAGGATGCTGTTATGCATCAGATTTCGTCGGTTTTCTAAGTTTCTAGCTTGAATGTAAAGTGTCCATCTCTCTCTACCTACCCTTCACTCATAGATCCATGTCAAAAGAAGGCAAAATCATATAAAATTCCTCAGCTAAATTTAGTTTTGTATCTCACTTGTCTTCATGTTCCTTTCTTTGGCTCCTTGCCATAATTGACTACTTCTTCCATGTGACCATGTAGCAACTTAAATTGCCAGAAACAAAAGTCAATATTTTATTCACATTTATTGCCATACACATTTATCTAGCTTTTAATCATAAGGTTAATTGGGAAATTACAGATCTATTTACAGGTGTAGGCAAATGTACACAAACACAGATTCAAAAGTTAACACTTAGACTACTCTCTGAAAACATGGACAGTAAGAGTATCAAGGCCTTCACAATACTCATTACATAGTATAGCCATAGTATATCTTATTATGACTGCTAATATTTACTGTTTGGTGATGGATATGTTAATTACATGTTTTTTCCTTGATTTTTTTGTAAGTGCATAGAAAACTAAACTATTTCAGACTTATACATGATAAAACACAACTTGTTTCTAATTGTCAAGGTCTCTAACTTGTGTCTATTTCTTTTACAGATGTGTAAATCCATTCATTATTATTTTAAAAAAATGTAAGATTTTTTTTTCTTGGAATTATTCATACTATTTTGGGGATACTTCACATTGTTATATGCTTTTTAAGTTGTATTTAAGCTTAATATAATGAGATTGAACAGAACTATCTATGAACAGCTAAAACCTTCATAAGGTTTTAGGAAGAAGCCCCAAACCATTAATTAGGCCTCACTTTATGTTTGGAAACTATATTAATGTTCTAAGTAATCAAAGAGAATATCTACATTAACAATATTTCTATGCCGTTGCGCTTTTCCAACCACTATAAGAGCATCTGTATCTGGTTTGTTGAGGTAGATTCAACACATAAAACAGTCCTAATTCTATCTTTGATTTTTAATATTACTATTCTTAGTAATTAAAAGAGATTCATTTAAAACTTAATTTCTTTAAATGATTTTGAACCTAGAGAACTCCTTTTTCCTACATAAAGCATTCTTTAGCTCTTCTATTTTCATACTAGGATTTATTTTTTTCCTGATGTCTTTAGTTTCCTTTTTTCCCTCATCAATCAGTTCATGTACTACAGCGTATTATTTACGTTGGTCTGCGGTTTTGGAGTTGTTTGTGGAATTTCTGTTGAAGTTCCCCCAGACTGGAACAGGGGAAACATAACCTCTATTTTTAAAAAGGGAAAAAAGCAAGACTTGGGGAACTACAGGCCAGTCAGTCTCACCTCTGTGCTTGGCAAGATCATGGAGCAGATCCTCATGGAAACTATGCTAAAGTACATGGAAAATAAGGAGGTGATTGGTGAAAACCACATGGCTTCACTAAGGGCAGTTCATGCCTGACAAATCTGGTGGCCTTCTGTGACGGGGTTACAGCATTGGAGGATAGGGGGAGAGCAACTGAAATCATCTACCTGGATTCATGCAAAGGATTTGGCAATATTCCCCATGATATCCTTGTCTCTAAATTGGAAAGACATGGGTGTGATGGATGGACTATTAAGTGAGTAAGGCATTGGCTGGATGGTCACACTGAGAGTTGTGGTGAACAGGTCGATGTCCAGGTGGAGATCTTAAGGAGTAGTGTTCCTCAGGGGAGAGTACTGGGACTAGTACTAACACCTTTGTGGGTGACATAGACTGTGGGATCAAGTGCACCCTCAGCAAGTTTAGCAATGACACCATGGTGAGTGGAGCAGTTCACACGATGGAGGGGAGGGATGTCATCCAGAGTGGACTGGACAGACTTGAGAGGTGGGCATGTGTGACCATCATGAAGTTAAACCAGACCAAGTACAAGGTCCTGCACCTGGGTCAAGGCAATGCTAAGCAGAAATACAGGCTGGGTGGAGAATGGAATGAGAGCAACACTGAGGAGAAGGACATGGGGGTGTTGGTTGACAAGAAGCTCAACGTGAACCATCGATGTCCACTTGCAGCCCAGAAAGCCAAATATATCCTGTGCTACATCAAAAGCAGCATGGCCAGCATGGCCTCCCCTCTACTCTGCTCTCATGAGACCCCACCTGGTGCACTGCGTTCAGCTCTGGTGTCCCCAGCACAAGAAAGACATGGATGTATTAGAATGAGTCCAGGGAAAGGCCATGAAGATGATCAGAGGGCTGGAGAACCTCTCCTATGACAAGAGGCTGAGGGAGTTGGGGTTGTTCGATCTGGAAAAGAGAAGGCTGTGAGGAGTACCTAATGGGGACCTTCAGGAAAGCTGGAGAGGGACTCTGTCTGGAAATGTAGTGATTGGACTAGGAGTAATGGTTTTAAACTGAAACAGGGTAGATTTAGTTTAGACAATAGGAAGAAATTTTGTACTTTGAAGGTAGTGAGTCACTGGAACAGGTTGCCCAGAGAAGCTGTGGGTGCCCCATCCTTGGAAGTGTTTAAGGCCAGGTTGAATGAGACTTTGGGCAACCTGGTCTAGTGGGTGGTGTCCCAGGCCTTTGCAAGGGAGTTGGAACAGGATGATCTTTAAGGTGCCCTTCAACCAAACCATTCTATGATTCTACGATTATGTCTTTCCTTCTTACTCCCTTACCCTTTTCTGTGAATGAAAAAAAAAAAAATCACTTGTTTTCATCCACTGTTTTTTTTCTTTCATATGCTAGCCTTTGACTGTGAGTTTTGTAGGGAATTACAAAGAATAAGTTCCTAATTGCATCACTGTGACTGTCTTCAAAGATCACTGCTGTAGTATTTAAGAATCCTTAAAAACAGTATATCAACAGCCTCTATATGACTTTGGCCCTTAGTTTCAGTGCTTTTGAAGATAGTGGCCACTTCTGTCTTCCTTGATCTTGTTGGGTGGAGAGGTCTACAAAGAATTGTTTGAATGACTGAGCTTTTACTGTTTTACACAAATCACAGAGGTCATAGTTGAATCATTTTATGTAAGGTATAAACAAAAATTCAGAACAGTGAACCCAGGAGGTATAATATTTTTCTTCATTCTTTTTGTCCTGTATTTTGTTATGATGAGAAAAAAACACATTTTAAAGTTCTTGGATGTTTGCAAAGAATCTTATTTTTCCCTGACATCAACACTTCAAGATTTAAAAAATAATAATAAAATGTAATTCTTTGAATTTATTGTGGTAGCAACAGATGCAGTGATCTTTACTTGTTTTCCTAGCATTTCCTTTAAATGAATGTAGGCATAAATTCTTCTTTTATCATTCTTTTTCAATAGACCTTCCAGGCTAAGGAAGTTTCCAAGCTGTATGTGAAATGAAATCCACCCACTGTACAAAAATAATCTGAAAATTCTCTTCCATTGCATTTGACAAATGTCACTGTTGTCACCCCTAGTAACCCTCAAATCTGACTTGAGCCATTAACTTGTCATCACAAATGTTAGGCAGAGTTAGTCTGGGTAAGTACAAAAAAAAAAGTCTTTGAGTGTAAATCTGAAAATGTTTAAGTGGACACTGGAGGGAGACTGAAAAGAGAATAACTGCTTTCATATTCTGACTTCTCCAAGCACTTACCAACCTATCCTGACTATTTGAGACTGTAGCCACCTATGTACAGGAATTTAATAGTTCTCATCATTGTAAGGGAGTATGTTGCAGAATGCAATGACCATCCAAGGCAACAGAAGCAAGTGGACACTGAGTTCCACATCAGGACCTATTCCTCTGTTACAGTCAGAGTGTGTGTGACCTCCTATCGCCTCTTTGTTTTTGGTGTGGAAAATAAAATAAAATAAACAAAATACAAAATACAAAAAACAAAACAACAAACAAACAAACAAAAAAAAAAAAAGAGAGAAAAAAACAGACCGAGTAAGCTTCTGGGAAATTTGACAAAAGTATTATAGGCACATATTTAGTATGGGAACTTATATTTTTGAAGCCATATAATTAGATAAAATAGAAATGCACCATGAGTGCTTGTCTCATCAGTTAGTTTTCAATACTTTTAATTAAAATAGGAGTATTAACAGTAGTCTCTTAGTGATAGGACATGTCCATATCCACAGTCAAAAATTAGTTATTTAGATTATATGATAAGGTAGGTTCATCTTCATTTCTGGGATTAAAATAACTAAAATTATTTTGGTTTTAAACTTGTGCTGTAGTCTGGCCAGTAGGTCTGCAAAATCATTTTGATGGAGATCTTTCTAGTATATAAGCATATACTGCTGTTGTTAATAAATGAGTGCAAGGTGGTATACGTTAAAGGATCCTGAAATCCCTGTGACACAGCTCATAGTCTTATTTTGGAGCCCAGAGGGTGGCAGTGAAGGCAAAGTTATTCAGTTTTGTCCAAGTATTTCTCACAAAGATGAGCCATGCTGACAAGCCGAGACATTTTAGAAATCACCAGGTTACCACTGGTAAATAGAAACGGTCTGAAAGGAAAAGGAAATTTCTTTGTCTACGGCTGCCTATCAGAGAAAGACACAAGAAAGATTTGAGATTGTTGCAATTGCTGTGGTATTTTGTACAGAGACAGACTTCAGCTTAATAATTTCTTATACTGAAGGAGAATAAAAATGATTCAGAATAATGAATCAGCAGTTGATGGTACTTATGTTCATGCCAGCTGATGGGCAAGATTTGCAGCTGTTCCTTTATTGCTCCACTAGTAATGTTATTAAAGGACAGAGGAGTCTTCAAGTCCATGTTCAGTTAAGGAGGTACCTGGGTTCCAGTCAGATATCTCTCCCACTTACATATGCTTACTGAGATTTCAGTTTCTAGCATCAGGATGCAATATTGTAATGGCATATTACAGTAACAACAGTTTATGGGGTATTTTAGGATGTCTTTTGATGTTCCATCTGTTTCACAGTAGTTCCATTTTCTTAAAACATCCATTAGTAACAGTTGTTTATATCCATAAGAAGATTGATTAAAATTCATTTTTAAAGAGGGGCTCCCTTTTTTACCTTATTTTTTAAACACTGTCTGTTGATATTAGCTAATTATCTGGATTTGAAATCAAGAAAATGTATGGAAGGAAGATTCACACTGTCTCCAGTAATTATAAAACCCTATGGAATGTCTGAGTCACAGTGACTGTAAGGCATATACTTTTGAATTGAATTATTTCTGATGAATTCTAAGAGGAGTTCTCCAAAAAGAATTTCTGGTCAACCTGTATAATAGTTACAACTCTTTGTTAGAATTTATGCTGTAGTAGGAATTTGACTGTGACCTTATCCATCCCTGACATGATAAAGTTTATGTTCACAGTAGTGTGTTTTTTTTTTTCCTTAGAAGAAAACTGGAATTGTTATAGTGACTGACTTATATGTATAAACATTCATAGATACGTTTAACATATATACAAATTAGTAATGCCTTCCTGGGGAGTAGTAGTAAGGGGAGAAATTAGTTCTTAAAAAAACCCTTCTTGTCTGCAGCATATGAACACACAGTATGCTACTATAATATCTTTACTTTTGTTTTCATATTCTTATATTAAGGAAAATGGGTAAATGTTACATTAAAAGAAGCATGGAAGAATATGCAGACATATATCTGGTATGCTTTCATTATTTTATTAATTAGAAACAATAATGCATTAAAATATTTTAAGTACATCTTTGAAGGCCTAACATTTGAACCTTGAAACATTTGCTGTACATACGAAAATCTGTATCTAAAAAACTTAAAAGATTTAAAATCATTAAAGACTAATTATATCATAATCCTTATTTCTATATAAATTGATGCTTGATGATTATTTACTTACTTAAATGGTAAAAAATATGGTACTCTTCTCAAATATTACTCTTCGTAAATAATGTTCTTAACGTAGCACCAACAGCAGCTAACTCTCTAATGTTATCTAAATTACCTAAATCTTCACCAAAACAAGTTAACTCTCATCTGGAGGTCATTCAAGTAAAATGTAAATACCTAAATCTAAGATCTTTTCCTTTTGATACCTTACGAGCCAGTGTTCTTAAATTGAGCATGTCCCTCCATTTGTAAGTATACCATACAATGGGAAGGAATCTTTGTCAGACAAGATTCATAGATTTTTTTTTAATTTTTTTTAAAGTGAGAACACAAACTGTAACCGAGAATCAAGAAAAATATTTTAGGAAAATTACATCAGGAAACATTCACATTCTATACTGTCTGCAGTTCTGAAAGGTTTAGAGAATTTTAGCTTGTAAGATATGACTATAAAATAAACATATTTGTGTGAAACAAATATATCAAAAACCTTTACAGAGTGCAGATATAAAATAAATTCTATGGTGAGTGCTGAATTACAAGTTAAGGTAATTGCAAAGTATGGATACACATCCTTATCTGGTTTTGTGTCAGATCACCATCATGTTTAAACACGTTACACTGGGAACCAGCTGAACTGAAAAACTTGATTGGCTACATCCTGAGTTACAGGTTCTCTTGGTCTGTAAGGGTCTATAATAGACACCATCTTAGTAAGGGATATGATTTTGGTTTTCCTGTGACATGGAACCTGCACTCTTCATGGTCTTTTGCTTCACTAGTTGCTCCACTTATCTCGGAAACAGTACTGCATTCTGATCTAGTTTAAGTCTCATCAGTGTCCCAATCTCTATCTCAAAGTAGGTGATTCATTCATTTTATTCATTCTTTTATACATTTATTTTTTATTCATTCATTTTATTCTTTGGAAGGGATGGATATAGCTTGAAGATATTCAGACCCTACTTCATCACAATGATGAACAAAATGATCTTTTGAGGTGCCTTCCAGTTTTAAAGTTCAGTGATAAATTCTGCCACAGCTATGCAACTAAATTAATGGAAGAGAAGGATCTCAAGGTATAGGAACTCTCCTTACTGTTTTGGTAAACCTCTTGATTTTGATACAAGAGAAAGAAGCTGAGCTACTGTCATTATTTTCTCCAAACCAATAGATACTCAACAGAAGCGTAGGCACATACATGAAGAAGAATTCACAGTGATGCCAGAAGGAAGAAATGAATGAACTTTGTTCTAAACCCAAAGTCATTTAAATCAAAAAGGCATTAGGATTCCACATATTAATGGATTAATTCTAAATCTAGAATTAAACCCAAAGTCACTTAAATCAAAAAAGGCATTAGGATTCCATGTTATTGGAGTTGCCTGACTTTGGACTCCTTAAATGCAATTGTGTAACAGTTGGCTAGAATGTGAAAATGAAGAGAGTTTGACTCTGCTCTTTGTTTCACAATTTGCTAGCTGTTTTTTTATTAAGGGAAAAAAAAAGAAAAAAAGAAATAATGCTAATTGATTCTGTTCATGGTCCCAAGCAATATATTTAGTCTGTATGTTTCCTTGTATGTCCAAGGCCATAGCATTAACTACAATACATCTTCAAAAGCACATATGATGCTAATTACTGAAGGAAACATTTGAAGATCTTGACAGGACTTTGAACTAACCCGTAGCAGGGATAATTAAATACTTGGCATCAAGCCAGTTTGAAGGCCTGATGCTGTTTCTGGCCACATCACTATATCTGGAGCTACATATTCAAAACTACTTGTCATGGCAAAATATTTTGCATTTATATAGTATGGAGAAATATAATTTTTCTTCCTATGGGAGGATTGTTGTCTCTCCTTCAGACTTAATGCAGCAAGTACCAGATAAAAAAACAAATTGGAGCAACTGGTAGTAGTAGTTCACCTTTCAAACCAATGCAAGGATTTTGCCTAAGCTTTGTGAATTCCCTTGGCTGTCACAGAAGCACAGAATCACAGAATGGTTGAGGTTGGAAGGGATCTCTGAAGATCATCTAGTCCAATGCCCCACTGAGCAGGATCACCTAGAGCATGTTGTGCGGGATGACATCCAGGTGGGTTTTGAATATCTTTCTCTCCAGAGAAGGAGACTTCACAGCCTCTCTGCGTTACCTCTCTGGGTAACTTGTTCCAGTGCCCTGTCACCCTCACAGTAATGTTTTCTCATACTCAGATGGAACTTCCTGTCCATTCACTTCTTGATAGAATTCCTATACTGCACTTTGAAGATTATTTTTCTGGCTTCCTGTAAGCATGTAGATCTAAAGACAAATAGAAACTCCTGTTTGTGTTATGTGTCCATCATAGGTACTGGCAGGTTAGTAAGAATATAAAGGAGGTATTTATCTAGATCATAATTTGAATTTATAAAATGCTACTATGCTATGTCAACCAAAGAGTAACAGACTCCTTTATGTATTCTGCCAATAATCTGTGATTTATTCCAGGCTTCCATGTGGACCTTGTAAAGCAATAATTTAATCAGAACTAAGAGAGTGAGAACACAATCTTTTCCAATTATGTTTATCAGTCTAACCTCTGAATATCTTAGTACACACTGCATGCTGCTGAAAACAAGATGTCCTCTAACACTATTTACTCTTGAAGTACAGAATGTGCTTATATTATTTAAGAAATTTCTTTTTGCATGTTTTGTAATAATGTGAATTAAATGTGGTGGCAGCCACAGAAGTTCTGAACACAGTGTATGTCAGAACAGTTTAGGCAAATGTTATCTGCTTTGAATTAATTTCTTAGTAACCTGAAACATTGTGTTGAGTGGTGGGCATATTGCTGGCACCAGCTGACCATCAGCATGCTTCTGCTGTCTGAGTTGCTTAGTTGCATCGAAATAAAAGCAGAAAGTGAGCTTTTGCCTTCTGTGATTTCTCAGAGTTGCACATATGGAAAATATGCAACATTTTCCTGCCCCCCCACTGTTTCTATCAAGTGTACACACTAGCAGCTTTGCTTTTCCCCTTTCTTCCCTGGTGAGAGAAGAAATGTCCCTGTGTTACTTTTACACAGAACCAACTTCTGTGTAAAAGATGGTCTAGTTCAACTCAGTTTGACCTGTTTTAAGCGACTGATAAGTTTTAGTGTTAAGACTAATGTAGTAACACTGTCCTTTCCTTGGAAAGCTTTAACCATCAATAACATTTACTACTTTAGTGCAATATTATATATATATTTAAAATTAAAAGGTGTGTATTTAAAGATGTGAATTAAATAAATGTGACTTCCTCTAACCCTAATTTAAATGTGTTATTAGAGGAAAGTAGGGAAAGACAGATCTGCAGTTAAGTGATTTCATAGATTTTTTATATTTTGTTAATAATGGCTTGTTAAAAAATCTATGGAATTAGAGTTACATATAGTGATTTATGAATACATCACAGGATTCTTGCCTGAGTTCTCTGGAGAGCCAAAATATAACCCACAGAAATTTCATTGCCTTTTTCTAATATGTAGATTTTAATTGACTATAGAATTTCTAATGGCTTAGACAGTTGCACCCTTGTGGGTTCAGTTGGATCAATTTAAGAAATCATTTGAAGCTGTTTCTGATTGTCTTGTAGCAGAATGTAATAATCATTGTCATAGCTAAGATGCCATTAAGGAATTAGATGACTATTTCCTTTTTCAGTGCAAAGTTATCTGAGGCTTGCTGGAAATATGTCTAAACTTTGATGAGATTTAGGGTATTTACATCAATGAACAGAGAAATGCAGCTAGAAAATCATGTGAATTGTTAGAACTTAAGTGTTTGTTAAATGCTCCTGACAGATTAGGAAGAAAATATTTTCAAATTTGTAGAATTTCAGTCAAAACCCGTGTGGTTGTTCTTAAGTTTTTGTTGCTGTTGTTGTTTTATCTTGTTTTGGGTGGCAGTTCATTACATTTTAGCATCTAGGTAGCTTTGGGGTAGCCAATGGGAGAACATTGTCTGCAGTTGCAAGTGCAGGCAGATAACACCAAGAGAAGGTTTCTTTTATAACAAATATAAGTAGTGCTATCATACACCACATATAAATAATTATCAGTATGCTCGGTGCCCCAACAAAATCAGAACTGTCTCAACAAGAGTCAGGAGACCATAAGACATGATGGACTGAAAGTAATTTTTTCACTTACTATCTTACTGTGTAAAACATCTGTTATCACATTGTATAAAGATATTTTATAATCTTCTTGTGCTTTTTGACTTCTCAAAGTCAAAACGTTCAACGTGCCAAAAATTGTTTCTGTTGCTACATAACTGTTGGGGACATGGCAATTTTTTGTGTGATTTGAATTGATCAGAGGGTTCAGTCAGTCTTTGGGCTCAGTTGGTAAAGCTGATTTTCAGAAATGACATGCCTGACCTGAAAAAAAAATGCAAATCCTTGATTTGGATATAATAACTCCTAAGAAACACAACTTATTTAAAAGGTTTTGTTTTAGTTTAGAGATCTTAACTGTGAATTAATCTTACAGTTGAAACAATTTATTTTTCTCTATAACAACAATGCAGACTAATTTTCTGCTTGATGT
The DNA here is from genome assembly GCA_011076525.1 of Nettapus auritus. NCBI lineage: Eukaryota > Metazoa > Chordata > Aves > Anseriformes > Anatidae > Nettapus > Nettapus auritus. The sequence continues at coordinate 58,666,249 of CM021797.1, read as the reverse complement.
TTAGGTGATACTTTAAATCTACAAGAAAAGTTGTAGATTTAAAAGGTTGTTGTACTACAACTGTCTTCTTCATTTCATTGTGTTTGCAGTTGAATTTTCCAGCTACTGAAAATTGCCGTGTTTTCTCACATTTTTAAAGGGCACAGTACACCCCAATGTCCTGTCTAGCCAGATTCTTTTCTAGTAATATTACATTAAAAGTTATTCCATTAAGAGTAACTAATGAAATGAATGAATACAAATGAATACTATTAGGTGAAGATCATACATTTTTAGGTGGCATTAAAAATCTGTATTTAGAGAATATAATTAGCAATCTACTGAGATTATGACACACAGAAAGAAATGCCATTCTTTCAGTTTCATATAAACACTACTGCTAGAATCTTACCTGACTTGAATGAAGGCAATTTTACTTAATACTAAACATAGATAGCTTTTTTTGTCAATTTCTCCAAGCAGTGAACCAGTAATAGAAATGCTAGCCACACAGCTTTGTGGAAAGGAATGCATAATCACTTCATAAAGAAGTTCTGGAATTTGCTTCAAAGCATTTTTTAATTATTATTATTATATATATATATTTTAAGTAAAAGTCATTGCAATCTCACTGCATTCTCCCTAGTTTAAAGTGAAGTTTCTGAGGACTTTGGCATTCTTATAAATATTTATATTATACTTCATGGCAAATCATGAATTCAAGGATTTTAGTAGACATGAAGTTTTTTGTCTCAGCTAAAATTTTATCCTAGAAATTTTCTGGTAGTCCATGATGTATGAAATATACCTAATTTCATGCACAGTCTTTGCTGTGATGCTACCAGTTGGGTGAGATTTAGCATACTGGCCTTGCCTGAAAAGTTTAGTATTCAGTTATTGCTTGCATTCTTGAATGTAATCTCTCTAGCACTTGTCCTAAAATGCACTGAGATCGTTTATCATTTTCTTTCATCATTTTTACTAATATCTACAGAATTACATTAATGTAGTAGATCTACCAACTTGCTCTAATTCTTAGAGTGTAAAAAAATCAGTTCCAAATATACATGAATTATGACAACTATGGGATTTATTTGCATATATTTTCCTGTTTGATTATCTTGTGTCTTCTTCTGCTCTAACATCATTTCATACATGCAGAAATTCTGTACAAACTTGAATGTCCTTCAGGAGTGGAGGAGAAAAATCAGATCTGATGGCAGAAAAGTTATCCAGAAATCTTCCCCATATGCTTTAAAAGATTTTACTTTTATTACTGTCTAATGAAAGAGATTATCTCTCTCTGTAAACCTTGTTCATTTCATATAAATTTAGAACATGGTAATTCTTAAGAACACTATAGCTCGTAGGAATAGGATTGAGAATATTTATCAAACTTACATAGCGTTTTTATGTATTCACAGATCTTAGCCTTTACCTGCTTATATTTAACTCATTAAAAAAAAAAAAAAAAGATTTATAGAATGTGTTTGCACTTTGGAAAGAAGAAACTGAGGCAGAGATTTTGCTGCATTCTTAAAGTTTGCAGCAGAGACCCTTAATTCGAGTCCAATGCAGTTCACATCACCCTGACCATGATCTACATTGTCATTTAAGAAAGGATAGGCCTCAAAGATAGAAAAGAAGAAGAACTGGTAGCAGTTACAGTTTTATTTGGATTAGAATAAAATAAATGATGTAAAATGATGAGGAGGAAATTTGAAAGTCTCAACAGATTAGCTGCCTGTTTGCAAAACTCAGTGCATGTTAAACTCTGTATTATGGAAATAAGACAGTAAATATGTTGAAATCTTTTTCCATACAATACATTTAATGTGCAGTCCTCACTGACATCAAGAAGTACAGAATTGTATGAATACGGAACATATTACCTTTTATAAATTTTCTAAAAAGTGTGTGACATTTTTTTCTGCATTCTTATGTGTATTAAAGTTTATCTGAGCATGCTAGAAGGACAGCATAAAGAACATTTGGGGAAAGTTGGAACACAAAAGTACAATTCCCATTTCATATTTTTACTATTAAACTTGGAAGGTTTCTTTGAGGAAAGAACGCTATTTTGCATACATTAAAAACAAATTATGAATACTCTTATTCTGTATACTATACCCTAATGAGATGGCACAAGGTTACCTTTTTAAAAAAATAAATTAAATTAAAATAAAATAAAATACCACAAAACTGAGGCCACTGTAACTCCAGGACCAATCTAGGCCTAAAGTAAGTAAACATAATCTATAAAAGGTCAGGAAAACTAAGGTTACCCTCTTCTTGCATGCAAGAAATGGCACAACTGTGCCTTTTTACTCCCTTGTGTCATTTGTGTTAGTTAATTTGGATAAGAATTATGGTAATAAGGCAAAACTGAAACATTTGAAAAAGGAAGTCATTATTTGTTTGTATGATACTTATTATACAGCATAATACTTCTTATAATGTATACTTATAATGTATAATACTTATTATACATATTGCTTTCTAAGAAATGTGCATTGTCTTGTTTCTGGTTAACTTGTTTTGTTTTACAACAGTGGAAAAGTTATAATGGATTTAAGAAACTATTTGAAGTGCTGGATCAGCTGGGTTGTATAAACTTTTAATCTGAAATCTGAACTCCAAAATATTTTTAAATTATTCAAAAATAAGAGATACCACTAAAAACATGGTATCTGAAAACTCAGAGATTGTGCCAGAGATATAGCCTGTGAACTTTGGCGTGCTTAGCTGTGGAAAATCAGATTATTGTGGGTTTTAGAATAAAATTATTGTTATAGTTGTTAATTTGTATTGAATCCGTATTGATAACTAGTACTTCCAGGTCAAAAAGGAACCAAAGGCCACCTGAAATACTACTACATGTAAATGCCAGATAGAGGAATTAAACAATTTGCTAAATCTCTCCTTTCTCAGCTTAATTGCTTGCTGGATTTACATACAGTCAATAACAGGAATTATAAAGCTACTTAATTTTAGATAAGCCTACTAATAAATATTTGAAAATAGATATTTATTGCTGAAAGACAGGGCATAATAGCTGAAGCACACTGCTGATTAATTTATCTGCATAACGCTCTGATTATAACTTGCTTGCATCTGACTAGCTCAGAGCACAAGCAGACGCTGTGGGACTTGTCTGACTTTACCTCTGTAGTTTGTGAGTTCCAGTGTGAAAAAAAAAAAAAAAAAAAAAAATCTTATCTTTTTTTCCTGAGCTCTAAGTAGCGAAACTGTTTGGTGAACCTAATTTTAAATTACATTGATTTTCTAAAGAATACTGCCCTGCTAATCAGAACTCCATGATTGCCCTAAGATAATTGCTGTTAACTTGTGTAACTACTGACACTTTGCCTATTGGTTGTAGATGAAAACTGCTTTTCAAATTCCATTTGTGCTTTTGATTGAAAGTCTTAGCCTGTTTTGTTGTCTCTGTGATTAATATTGTTTCTTATAGATGTAGTTCTTGATGTTCAAATTAAAAATACTTTAAAAATACATAATTTGAATGTGATTGGAATGTTAAACTGGCAGTAAAAATTTTGTGCCAGGATAATTTAAAGTAAAAATCATACCTTTTATTAGTGTGAAGTATTAGAAAATATATGTTTTGAAAGAGATCTGTTTTTCATAATGTAAAAAAAGATAATCAGAATAAGAGAATCCCAAACCAAGAATAGGCATGTAAAGTTATCATTTATTTTTATGAGGGTTATAAGACTTTATAGAACTCTTGGTTATATACTAGTTCTATGCATTCTTGGTTATATATTAGTTCTGTGTAAATATACTCGGTTATATATATAGTTCTATATAGTTCTCTATATATTATTCACTATTTTCCTTCCCATTATTCTTTCTGAGTGCAGAAGGTCTAAGATTACATCCATTTCTTAAAATTCTGTACACACTTTCTGTGCTAAGAGGTTTTATTTTGTTATAGGAGAGATTTGGTTATTATATTGCATTATTGCCTTCCATACGAATTAAGTCATCAAAACCAGTGACTATGAATATTTTTTTATATGCAGCTACTCATCTCTGTCTGAATTTAACCTCTGAAATACTAACTTGTTAGAAGATCTTTTCTTAGTGAAAGGTCCCTATTTTGCCATTATATATTTCAGTGTTCTTGTTCTTTCCTAGGTTTCTTCTTGTTGCCAGCGGTGGTCTTGGTTATGTTTTGAAGAGCGAAGTGTTCATTTTTCTGCTTAGAGACAAATTATGCCAAGCAAATGCAAAGAAGCCATATAAACAGTCTGATGTTCATTTTTAATCTTACCAATGGAGTGTGTTAATATGTCTCCAATGGTACTTTTCTTTTTATTTTCTTTTTTACACTTTCATCAATTGTGATCTCTTAACCAGTGTATGGCAACTCCAATTAGCTTCACTCAGGGATGAAAAGCATCTCAAACTGTAACAAGGTCTCCCAGGACCACTTATATCATGAATGCTGTAGTCATATTTTCTCATTAGTTCCTTTCAGTTGTCACAAATATGATTTTCCAGTGTTTTTAGAATCCAACCGAAAACATAAAAACTGTGTATGTATATGGAAAAGACAATTCTTTTCCATAATTCAAGGATCTGTTGAATCTTATACATGGAAGCTTGCATAGTTTAATCCATTAAACTTAAGCAAGTCAAAGAATGTAAGAACCAATTGGTATAGAGAAGAAAAATACTTTTTTGAATGACTTATTTTCTAATTCATCTTATTTTGCTGTTATTTGTAAGCATTGTGCATTACAAGGAACATCAGAAACCTTGACTTGTGAATTCATTGCACAGATTTATATGTGGGAACCACCAAGATTATAGGTCTAAATTTGATGTTATCAGTAGCATTATCTATTTCTCAATCATGGAGTTTAGTTACTGTTGAGAAGAGATTTGTTTACCAAAAAGTTTTATGTCAGTTATTTTTTATACATTTGAAAAAAAAAAAAAAAAAAAAAAGTCTACCTGGTCATGTATATAGACCTAATGGCCAGAGCAGTAAATGCAAGTACATTTCCACAGTTTCTCTAACCCATATTGAGATTTTTTTTTTTTTTCTGAAATAAAGTGCTGTAATCTTAGCAACATTGTAGTAAAACCTTTTTTCTTGTTGAAATTTGTTTTGTTTTTCAAATAGGAAGACATTTTTAGAAATTATTATAGTAAGCAGATATCTTAGGTTTCTTAGTCTATGAATGTGACTTGAACTTTGAGAGTCTGGGATGTTGATGTGTTCAGCATCAAAGTGGTATGTAAGCTGTAGTTGTCCACAAACATCTGTAAGCTTGTAGCTCTAGTTTGTGTTAGCCTTAGGTAGGTATGTTGTTAGTTTATTTTTTGTCTTTGAAATACTGTTTGATTGGCTTTTTTTATTTGAAATTAGATTCTGCTCTTTCATTTTTTCTTGCTCTGGAAATTTCATAGTGTGTGATACTAATTTCTTACTCTTGGAATCAAATGCAATAAAACTGAATGGCACATCGGTCTATCTGAAAACAGCCTTCATAAAATATTGTGTGGATCTAGGGAAAGCTTGGCATAAAAATTTCTTAGATACTATTTTCAGGTTAAAGGAGCCAGCAATTCCTTCATAAAATAAATATTTCATAATTGCTGCTCTGATGTTATCAGTAGCATTATCTATTTCTCAATCATGCAGTTTAGTTACTGTTGAGAAGAGATTTGTTTACAAAAAAGCTTTATGCCAGTTATTTTTATAAAATAAATATTTCATAGTTGCTGCTCTGATGTTTTCATGTCTTATGTGGTTCTAAATAATACTGATTTAAAAAAAAAAAAAAAAAAAAAAAAAAAAGATATTTTCATTTTGGTCAGCTCATATGCAGGCTTATATATTTTCCAAGCTCAACTTTTAGTCTTATTTCTTTAACCCTTGGCTAATGAACCCTTTCCTTATTGTTGGTAATTTATTTTGGGTGTAAAAATTACTTTTCTTCCTGCAAGAATATTTGCATTTTAATAAATCTGGAGGAAAAATTAAGAGAAATACCTGTGTCCCTGTGTAACTTTCATTACTTTTTGATGTTTCACATATTTCTTTATTAAAACTGATATGGTGAGCTGACAAAAATCTGTACAGTCACCTTGGGTTTGGAGATTGAATAAGGTCTTCTCTCTGCCTTGGCACACAGTTGCTGTTACTGTGTCATGTTAGCTCCCTGGCAGTTAGTATCCAAGATTTTTAGGCTCCATTTTAGCTCACTTTTGTCATTTGCTAAATATGACATAAAATTATTTAAAACATTTTTTGTTGTTGTAAATAGTAACTGCTTCTCTTATTTACCAGCATTTTGCTGATGTGTTTAAAGTTAGTCTTTTTCTTTACACTGAATTTTATTTTGGTTTAGGACCTTAAAATTGGTATTACAGACCTACTTCAAAAGAATTAATACTTTTAAAATTAGTACTTTTTATAAGCACACACACACATGCCACCCTAGATTTGCCTAATTCAGAAAAATAGTAAATATGAAGACTTCAAAAGATAGATATGACAATAACCTGATATAATTTTGATTGATTATAACAACAAAGTTATCATGACTTGATCCTTGCTTTCTGGAAAAGGTTAATATCATTTTGTTCTTTTACCCTTTTTCTTTTCTGTCATGTTTAACAAAGATTAAAAGATTAAAGTAATATATACAACTACTCTTATTTTTCCTTATGTTGTAAATAAATCAGTTGTTACTAACAATTATGTACTGTCTGGGACTTTCTGCAACAGAGGCATATAAAGTGTTTCTTCTGTCTCTAAGTAAATTTTATGTGTAAATTAATTTACATGTGGATAATCCATAGAAGGGATAATAGAAATTAAAACTGAAGTTAGTTTGATTTATGCAGGTTAGTGAAGGTGGATAAAGAAATTTATAAATTCAGTATGTCAGCTGTATTAAACGTTTTTCTTCTCTAAACTAGATGTGTCATTACCTCATTCTTTTAGATGTTAGGCAATTTTACTATTTTCAAAAAATGAAAAGAAGTGAGGCAGTCAAAGCTACATTTTTTGCTTTGTTTCTTTTTCTACATAATGAAACTAGCTGAAGATTGTGAAGTTGGTTTTTTTTTGTTTTTGTTTTTGTTTTCTTGTTTGTTTGTGTGTGTGTGTTTTCTCTGGTTAGGAGGAAATAAGCAGTATTTCATTTAGACTTCAAGATGTAACTAAGAAGAGGATTCAAATCACTCAAGCCATTTGAAAAAAAAAAAAAAAGGTTTAGAGCTGGCAATATCTGGAGGGATTAAAGGACATAATTATACATTTATTTATATTGCTAATATCAGCAATAAAATCTTGTTATAAATAAGTATTTTCTGGAATAAATAATAATAATAATAATAAAAAACATTCTCGTGGCCAAGTTCTCCTTCAAAATGATGGAGAGGTTTTCTATGTACTTTGTAGTTTATATTAAAAAGTACAGTCTTGGTGTAACATTTAAAGGAAAACAATTATCATACTTACTTTTCAAAACCTATGAAAGTCTGTTTTCCAAGAACAAGCATTGCCCAAATCTTCTAAATTCTATGCTCAAAAATTTTCAAAGGTCTTCTGAAAATTTACAATAGTGGTAGAGAAGCCAGGATTAAAGTACTCTTTTTTCTATATACCTTTTAGAGGTATGATATTTTATTAGTAGTAGTAATTTTCAATTCTAGATTTTAGAAGGAGGAAGAAGATAGAGGACAAATAGATCTGAAGGGTTATGATTAAGTTATTATATTTTGTAAGCTGTAAGAATTAGGTGATTACTTTTAAGATTTAAAATTGGCAGCATGAACAGTAAAATCAGATAGATAGATAATTAAGTGGTAGCAGTGAAGAAAAAAGGTCCCTGAGGATGTTGGTGTATTTTCAAAAAAGTTAAGACAAATTCAGCAAGACCATTTTTTTTCGCCGAATGGCAAGTAATTTGATTTTACGTATAGTAGGAAGGTTGATTTAAGAGTCAGAATAGATGATTAGGTAATCAATCTGAAAATTAAACAGTATAGCAAGATCAGATAACAGATAAACAGGATCAGAAGAAATTCTTACAATTTAGCCAATAAAAAACGCTTTTAAAATGTTTCTATACAGAGACTATCACAATAGGCACCCTACCTGATCTAATGAATCAGTGCATTTTATATTAATGGGACTGAAAATATATCTTATGAACTGGTGTTTTGAGTGATGTGGTCTCAACAATGCAGTTGTAAATAACACATTAATATAGACTTGGTCAGAAATATATAACAAGATCCTTAACTTTAGTTTTAATTTAATTTTGTTGTTAATTTCTTGCTTTACAAAAATAAAAATAATAATTTAAAAAAAAAAAAAAAAAAACAAGAATGGGATTCACACAAAAGCTTTTGTGCTTCATTACAAATGCATCATAGTTGTGGCAAGGCAAACAAATGAGCTGTCTTCTCATTTATACAATTTACTGTAGAATCATAGAATCATCTAGGTTGGAAAAGACCTTCAGTATCACCAAGGTCCAACCATCAACCTGACCTACTGAATCCCTAAACAATCCTATCACTCAATGATGAATCCCATCACTAAACAATGTTATTCATTGTCATGTACATATCACTTAAATATTTGCAGGGATGGGGACTCTACCACTTCCCTGGACATCCTATTCTAATGCTTGACCCCCCTTCTCCATGAAGAAATTTTTCCTAATGTCCAACCTAAACCTCCCCTTTAGCTTGTATATAGACTGGAACACTGGTGGCATTCCATGACCTGAGGAATGCTGACTCTTGCTATAGTCACTGAAGAAATGCAAACATTAATTTAAAATTGCATTTCTTGTAATTTTTCTGCATTACAATGCATTTATAGGTCTTATCTGGAAGAAAACTCTTAAAGCTCAAATCTTGCAAAATAAACTTTCCAAAGTTACGCTGTAATACAGAAATGCAAATTAACATATTTCTTATTTTCCAAAGGATTTATCTGTATATATTTTGAGCAACTCATGGTTGAAAAACTTGTATCTTATGGGACTATTGGTATGAAAGCATTATAAAATAATGTAGTAAATAATGAGTAAAATTATACAGTTCTCCAGTGTAGTAGTCATTAATGTGCATCCATGCTGTCATACGCATTTTCAGTGAATTGTATGGAATAATTTACAACACAAAGTGATTGTGGTGCACCACATTAGAGTTGTGGATTGAGTACTTCCTATTTAATAATTATCTGTTGTCCTTTAACTGTGATTTCACTGTATGTGTCTTTCAGATGTGTGGAGGTGATTGCCAAAGAAGGACGGAACCTGAAGGAACTGTATTTAGTATCGTGTAAGATCACTGACTATGGTATGTAATATACCTATATCTTTGTTTTTTTGTGAAGATTAAACTCTATTAGCGTTGTATAGGGACTCATGTAAAACTGTTGGAAATGCACAGGTACACATTTTCAAAACCTTTACCCATAAAAATAGAACTGTATGAAAAATGTTTAACATGCATATATTATCTGTGTTATGAGATGTGAAAGTCACTATTTGTGTATGCAAAGGTTTGCTTATCAGAATTGGCAGTTACTGGGCAGACTGAGTATTGTGCACTTCTAATTGCCCTGAGAACAGAGAAGCATTTGAGAGAAAATCCAAAAGTGTATGTGCATTTCTAGATGTTGTGAAAGTATACCTTAGCATCTGTATGAATGTGGATTTGTTGCCTATTGCAAGCTTAATGAATATGATGATCCCCTTAAAAGGTTTTACGATTAAAAAAAAAGAGAGAAGCACCTTAGAAAGTAGGCCTTCTGTCTGACTGACCACATCAAGAAACAGAATTTGTATTTAATATAGGAAAAGTTATTAGCATTTAGGTGTAGGTGTGCTTGAAGATGCTGCTTTGTTTTCTTTTGTTGGTTATGTTTTTTTTAAAATAACATACTGACCTCGGCAGAGGCCTTTCCTTCTGTAGTGAGTACATATCCTCAAATATCTATCTCCCAATTAGATGCCAAAATTTTGGTAGGGTTTACAAACATTTGTATCTTTGAGATGTTCGTCATGAGTTTTCTGATTGTTTCTCATTCACTCTTTTTCTATTTTACCATTTTACCCCATACCTTTTATAAAGAATTACTGTGTCAAAGTGACAAATTACCTTTCCAGTGGTCAAAAATTCATTGCTTTATTTCCCCTTCGGATTTTGCACTATACTGGTGGGTGTATTCAAAGGTAGGCTGCTCTGCAGAATTCAGCACACTTGCAGTGGTTTTGCTCTCTCACTCCCCCTCCTCAAAGAAAATGGGGGAGAAAATATGAGGGAAAGAGCTCAAGGGTTGAGATAAGGATATGGAGATCACTCAACAGTTATCGTCACAGGCAAAACAGACTCAGCATATGGAGATTAATGAAATTTATTACCTATTACTAACAATCAGTGAGAAACTAAAACTAAAAACACCTTCCCCCCCATCCACCCTCTTCTACTTCCTCCCCCCGGAGCAGCACAGGGGAGCAGGGAACAGGGGCTGCGGTCAGTCGCTGATGCTTCATCTCCACCACTCCTTCATGGTCCCTCTCTGCCCCTGCTCCACGTGGGGTCCCTCCCATGGATGCCGTCCTTCCCGAACTGACCCTGCGGGGGCTACCCACAGGCAGCAGCTCCTCAACAACTGCTCCCACACGGCTCCGTACCACGGGGTCCATCCATCCCCCAGGAGCAAACTGCTCCAGCACGAGTCCCCCACAGGCGGCAGCTCCCCCCAGACCCCCTGCTCCTGCGTGGGCTCCTCTCCACGGGCTGCAGCTCCGGCCCGGGGCCTGCTCCTGCGGGGGCTCTCCATGGGCCGCAGCCTCCTCCAGGCCACATCCACCTGCTCCACCGGGGGCTCCTCCACCCATGGGCTGCAGCGTGGAGATCTGCTCCATGTGGGACCCATGGGCTGCAGGGGGACAGCCTGCTCCACCAGGGGCCTCTCCCTGCACAGGCTGCAGGGGAACTGCTGCTGCGTGCCTGGAGCACCTCCTGCCCTCCTGCTGCACTCACCTGGGGGGCTGCAGGGCTACTTCTCTCTGATTTTCGCACTCCTCTCTCCCGGCTGCTGTAGCAGAGCCGATTTTCCCTTTCTTCGATCTGCTCTCCCAGAGGCCCACCCAGTGCCATGCTCTGGCCTGCAGCAGGTCCCTTTTGGAGCAGCTGGAGCTGGCTCTGATCTGACGTGGGGCAGCTGCTGGGCTCTGCTTACTGAGACCACCTCTGCTGTCCCTCTGCTATGAAAGCCTGCCATGTAAGCTCAGTACAGCACCTCATGTCCTTGGTATTTGAACATGAGGGAGCATGGGTCAGGAGCACCATTTTCTCTGATCTACAGTTCGTACTTCCATGTGCAGAACAGATCTTGTCAGAGTTGAAAATGGCGGTTTTCTTGCCTTGCTATCACTTTGCCAAGGTGAGTTTGTGATTGTGTGAATGGGAAAAATCTGCTGGAATTTCAGGGAGGAGAATTATCTGTAGAACACAAAGTGACAGAGAGTACAGATGCTTCTTTTCACTGCTATAGGGTCAGAGGTACAGGACCTCTGTTGTGAGACTGTCCTTTGTGTATTATAGTTCTACTTGCTCTTTTTGCTGTCCCTGCTGACTTGGACACCCATATACAGAGTATTGTAATGGAAGTAATGGAATCCACATATTGAAGGTCAATAATTTCTCAGACTGATTTCACCCTTCATTGGCCGCAGTTATTGAGAGGAAAATAGGATATATCCCAAAGTAGGGAAAAACACACTGACAAACTGATGCAAAGAAACAGAGGATAGGGAGAGTCTTGCTTATGGAAAAATGGAGAGATGGGAAGCAAAGTGTCCAGGACCAGATGAAAACTGTAAGCTGCATTTCACAGAATGATACATGAGAGTTTGGATAATGTCTTGGCAACCCTGGTCATGCAAACTGAGCTTCTGTTGACTTTTATGGAGTAATACTCACCTGTCACTAATATGTTGGATTCTGTAGTCACTCAACATTATTGCACTGAGTTACTGGGATTTTGAAAAAAAAAAAAAAAAAAAAAAATTAGTCCATAGTGTTAATATTAGGTTTTACTGTTCACTTAAAAATCAGATAATTTTAATGAGGGTCAGCAAGAAATCCAGCAAAACAGTTGTGATGCTGATTTTTGATATTTTTATTAAGACTAATTATCATTAATTTTTAGCAGGCCAGTCTCATAGTTATGTTCCTCTGCTCCTGGTATCTACGAACATGAAATGGACTCTCTGTCAAGATAGAATTTACAAATTGTGCTTTGTGAGGAAGTCAAAACTCTGCTTTAGATTAAACTGCGATAGCAAGTGAAAATTTGGTTTACAGTTTGCTGCAGTGTAGAGCCACCTTCACCCATTTCCCTTCTTCCCTTTCCAATTATTTCATGGTATTTCAGTGGAAGACTTTCTTGCATTTTTTGGTGATGCTGTTTAAAATAGTAATGTCCTTACAGTGCTGTAGGTTCAGTTTGTTGTTGAAGTTCATTTATCAAAGCAGTTGCTTCCCTTCTACAAAGGCAAAGGAGCAGCCGTTATCTTCCTTGGAGGCTTTCCAAACCGTTATGTCCTCTACACCTTGTGGCAAGTAGAGGAAATCAGCTCAGAAGCATATGCCTGACTACTTGTGGGATCATTTAGGTGGTCCCTTGTACTGGGTCTGGCTGGGATGTTAACTTTCCCTGCAGCAGCCCATTCAGTGCCACGCTCTGCACTTGGAGCTAGAACAGCAGCGTTATCACACCAGTGTTGTGTCTGCTGCTGAGAAGTGCTGGCACAGTATCAGGACTTTCTCTAACCCTCCTGGGGGGTGGGCAAGAAAGTGAGAAAGAAACATCACCAGGGCAGCTGACCTAAACCAACCAAAGGGATATTCCATACCATATGATGTCACACTCAGCAATAAAAGGTGGAAAAAGGAGGAAGAGGGGAGGGGTGGGCTTTCATTGTGAAAACCTCTGTCCTCCTCACGAACACCAGCTATGTGCGTTGAGGCCCTGCTTCAAGGACGTGGTCAGGCATCGCTCATTTGTGGGAAGTAGAGAATAATTTATTTCCTCTGCACTTCCACATAGCCTTTACTTGTTTTGTTTTTGCTGTTCCCTTTCCCCCTCCCTTTCCCCTTTCCCTTTTTCCCTTTAGTTGAATTGTGAATTAATAATATTTCCTTAATACATATATATTTTTCCCTTTAATTAAATTATCCTTATCTCAACCCATGAGTTGTTCTTTCCTTTACCTCTTCCCCTCCTCATCTGAGGAGGGGGAGTGAGAGAGCAGTTGTGGTGTTCAGCTGCCCAGCACGGTAAAACCACCACATTTCCTTACAAAGACTTAAGTCTCTTACAAAGACTTGCAACTTCACAGTTCAGGCTCCACCAGGAAGTATGTATATAGTGTCTGAAGATTTTTAAGGCCATGACTCATGGGAGCATAGAGCCATATGTAACTGTGCTTTTTTGTTTGAAGGGCCTGATACTCCTGAGGTACTTGCTTTGGAAATTAAAATCTTGAGACTAACTTTAAATTGTTACTGTACATATTTTCACTGAATTTTTAAAATGTACCTAGGGCTGGTAGCCAGATTCCGTGCAGGTTGATGGAATACAGGTGGGGGATTTCCAAAGCTCTCTTTGAAACCATTTCACTGGTGATTCTACAGTGGTTACCCAGGTATTTTGGTGTAGTGACGTCAGCACTTAGGAATTCAACTGGAAAAAGAAAAAAAAAAAGTAATATTGCTAATTTACAAGAAAAATTAAACTCATTTAAGATACTAGAAAATAAAATAATTACAGGAAAAAAAAAAAGTTACAGCAAAAACTGTTAATTTTGTCCTGCAATAAATGGTATACATATGTATGTGTGAGGTAATTTTGCATACTCTAGGGAAAACTATGAAATGCAATTTTCACTGTTGTATTAATTCCATTCTTTATTATTATAATTTCTACAATAAAGTAGTAAGCAAAATTACCAGACCTGTTTATATGCAATTAGTATTTAAAAATATACAAAAGTACAAAATTTTATTTTGGAACCTAACAGGTTTAATTAAAAACTTTTATGCCTTGATAATGTAGCTATAGGAAGCATTACTTTCTCAGACATGTTGCTATCCTGAAAAACATTTTGTTATGTTATTCAAAAAGACAGAAGAGTATTTAAAGAGGAATTGAAGTATGAGTAGATGCTAAGATTCACTAACCTCAGTAAAAAAAAAAAAAAAAGGTATTGCACTTTTTTGCACGACATTACAAAAAGTTTGAGTATGTTTTGTTGAATTCTGAAAACTTTATACGATGATATTTTTATTTATGATTGTCTAACATAATTTTCTAAAAATCCATTTTTATTAATGATTTTTGATAGAATGTAACATGCTAGGATGTTGAATATCAGTTTAAAGGTTTCTTTACATCCAGCATATTGTTAAATGCTAAATAATCACTAGCATTTCTATAGATTGACAGGGGGGTCTGAATTAGTATAATCCCCGAGATAAACACCTGTTTGCCCAAGAACACAGACAGAGTGAAGTCAAAGCTGACATTAGTTCCTCATATCATTATGCCCTTTTGTTAAACAATCATGAATTAAGCATGGAGTGTCATTGTTATCTTTGAATTTCCTGCCTTTTGTTGATTTGCGTTGCAACCATAACATTACTTAAACATAGGGGGTTTTGTATTTAAGCTTTTCCTAAGAACTAGTAAGAAAGCTAGAATTTCTCATCTGTGGGGAGACTATGTGTCAAATGAATTAGGCTGATGTGGAGACGTATAGCAGTGAGCTAGGGCAGCAATCACACAGAATTGTGTAACTGTCTTTTCGATTTTATGCTCTAATTCTGGGTTTTATTGATACCTTAGTGTTGGGAATTTGTTTTAAGGAAATTATTATTTATAAAGTTGGGTGAGGGTGCATAGTGCTGTGCACTCTGAAACACAAAAGTAAGATTTTGTATTCAAAGATGAAAAGAAACTGGTCTATGAAACAGGACTAGATATTTTAAGAACCTGTTCTTGCAAAAATATCTAACCAGAAGTTTACTAAGAAAAAAAATACTATTTTTTTTTACTAAAAAATAAAAAAACTGCATTCTTATTGGTAAAGAAAAAAGAAAAGTCTCAAATGTTTTGCCTCAATGTTACAAAAATAGTCACGTCTTTTTTCTTCCTTTTTTTTTTTTTTTTTTTGTCTGTATATGCAGAAAAAAATTTCAAGAAAGTTTAAAAAAAAAGGCTTCCACAAAGGAAAAAAAAAAAAAAAAAAAAAAAAAGAAAAAGGAACAAACAAAAACAACATTTTCAAGTTTGAATTTGGATGGAAGTGTCTGTGAATCAGCCTGTAGGGTGAGAAATGATTTAGGAAGTTTCTGAAAAAAAAATAAATATCCAAACTTTTATTAATAGAAGTGCAGTTAAAACAGTTTAGGGAATATATTTATCTCATAATGATTGCTGTCACATAACTTGCAGAAAAACAGTTTGTCTTGATAGTTTTCTTGAACAATTTCCACTACATAGTAGTTCTGGATTTTGCCTAATGTAAAATTCTTTATTTCTAGTTATTAAGCACAGAGTTTTTCAAATGAAATTCTTGGCACAAAGACATGAAACTAACAGTAGTATCTAACAGATAACTTTAAGACTCTGAATATTGAAAAAGAGTTCACTAAACATCTAGGCTTTTTGTTTTCTAAAATTGTGAGTATTCCTTTCGCATATTGCCTCTTTTCATCATTTACTGATACATTTATTCTACCTGAGGACATAAGATTTTTTTTAAAGGTTTTTCTTCTATGAGAGCATTTACTAAAGCAAAAAAAAAAAAAAAAAAAAAAAAAAAAAAGGAGTTTCAGAAAACTATAACTGAATTATATCATTTTAAAATTTTATTAATGGGACATAGCTGTTAAAAATAGATATCTTGTGGAGTAAGTGTTTATGCTGAGTCAAGTCCAATTGCCACAAGAAAATATTTTTGGAAGTTGTACTTTTTTTTTAATAACTGGATTCTTTTCTGAGAAGTGAGATACAGCTCAAATCATGTTAAAATAGTTTTAAATGTTAAAATAGTTTTTCAAGATGCTGTTAAACTCTGATTTTTATCAGAGTTTATCAGAGTTTATCTGAGTTACTATCTATGTAAAAAAAAATATTTCAATTATCAGATGATCAGGTCTTCCTATAAATAATACAGATAATCCCATGAGAGTGTCTTGAGTTTTCTTTCAATATTTAGCATGTGTTGTGTAAATCATAAAGAATAAACATACTCTGAGTATTCTCACTAAAGATTATTTCATTTCTGTTTCTCACTTAGATTAGCAATTCTCACTAATGGTTGATCTTGCTAAAACTATACTTTTCCTAATTTTGAATTTTTGTCTTTATTAATTTCATTTTGTTTTTAAAATAACATCTATTTTGTACAGTGTTACTCAAAAAGAAAATACATTTTTTGTGGTGTAAACCCAACACATATGGATAAACAAAATGGAACATAGTAAATGCCCTTTTGTGTTAAAAAGAGTTCCTCTTCACACATTACTTTTCAATCTCTTTCTTAATCATTTAAATAATACAGCTTTCATTTTGTCTTTCAAAATTATTCTGAACTCCTGCTATATTGAATTCAAGGTTTCCCTTTTTTTTTTTTTTTTTATTTTTTTTCTTCTCAGAACTGATTTCTCCCTTGTTATATTTTTCTAACTTTCTTCTGTCTTGTAGTCCTTTAATGGCTCAAGGCATGCAAACAGTAATCACACTGAGGACCATGTTCGTGCCTGTAGATAAGTGTGCAGATTATCTTCTCAGGATTAGGGCCTCTGTTTTCATCTTTACTATTTATTTATATATTCTATATATGTCTGTTTCAGTCTCTATAACGTTATGTCTATGCACTATTTTATTAGCTAATTGTATTCTTATTTTTATATATGAAAAAAAATAGAGAGCGAGATGTATTATAGATGTATAGATTTATTCAGTTATTTACGTGTTCACAAACCTGAACTCATTGAAGTAAATTGGCAGGATTTTTAATGCTAAATGCCAATTTCTGAGGCTCTTTTTTATGAGTTCCATTTTTGTGGCTGGGCTGAAACTTTACTTGTAGTAAGCTGTAGGAATTAAAGAGTAAGTGGACGATAAGGGATTTGTACCCTGTTGAAAGCATTAATATTACTTCCTTCCTTCGACATAATCTCTAACAAGTAGTAAAGTGTTTTTGTTTGGTTTTATATTTTTCCAGAATTCTGAAGCAAATACTTCTTTTATCAAAACTCTAGTAATTGTAAGGATCAGTAAAAGCTTATTCTAGCAATAGGAGTTGGCAGTGTTATGGAATTTAACAATCTGCAGTATATAGCAGATATATAATCTGCTTCATCTGTTTAGGGCATTACAGTTCATGTTGAGTACAGAGTGAAGACCTGGAGTCTTTTCTTGTGTTTCAGAACCTCTATGCATTTCTTTCTAACTTGGAGAGAAAAAATACAGAGAATACAGCTTTTGTAAGGACATTTTTCAACTTGTATGTTTTCATTTTTTACATTCCTGGAGTTTTTTATATTGTTGTAAACTAAGCTGTAGGTCGGGCTAGTTTTTCATATGTACAATCTTGCATATTTTTTTTGTGTACACAAAGGTTCTTGTTAACATTTAAACCAAGAGGAGAGTTATTGGGAAGAAAGATAGAAGTATACTGGTGTATTCGAGGATTAGGATCTATCAGAAGACATCTTTAGTTCTGTCAAGAGTGAGATGACATTAGTCATTTGTCTGGAATTTTCAATAGGAGTAATTATTAAAAAGAAGCCAAATAAGAATTTTGTCAAAAGTAATCACTGAAGGAAGAAAGAAAGAAAGAAAAAGAAAGAAAGAAAGAAAGAAGGAAAGAAAGAAAGAAAGAAGGAAAGAAGGAAAGAAAGAAAGAAAGAAAGAAAGAAAGAAAGAAAGAAAGAAAGAAAGAAAGAAAGAAAGAAAGAAAGAAAGAAAGAAGAGCCACCCTTGAATAAAGTTTTACCGCTGTATGTAAAATAACTGTTTTCATAACTATGAAAAAACATTTTTTGCATAAGTTTTAAGAATATCCCCAATGTCATGAAAATTCCATGCAGTTTTGTTTAGAAGTTGATTTGGGATACTACTGTGCATCTTCACAACCCTTACAGTGAGATGAATTATAGCAACAGCATGTTTCTCAAATAACAGATAGTTGCAAATCCTTTGTCCTTCGGGAGATAATAAAGGTTTTTCTCTTCAAGCAATGAGATGAGAGAAACTTCCCAACTGTTTTTTTGTCATTCTAGATATTGGATTGTACCCCTTAACCTGTAACCCTTAAAAAATAACGTAGCATAATAGCCAGTTGGTGGAAGCTGAATGTAAATACACTTTCGAGTCATCAGGATGCACAGAGCAGAAGCCTATGATTTATACACAGTTTGTTCCCAGGTAGTTGTTCTAAATGTGGAAAGCGGAGTTGTGTTGTTCTTTGCATTTTGTTTGTCGTGTAAGGAGATGCACGGGTACTGATGTTTTCATTTAATTTCTTTAATAGTGTTTTGGGGTGTTATTTTGACAAACTTGGTGACAAACTTGGCAGTTGTTTATCCATCATAATTAAAAACATTAATTTTGAGCTATTTTATCTTTAGCGGTGCTTCAGTTAATCTTTGAAAAAAATTCTGTGAACCAGCACAGTATTTTTTTTTTTTTTTCTGATACAACAGGAATTAAAATGACCAATACCTCAGCATATGTTTCAAGAAATACATTTTTAGGCCCTTGTTTTATTCATTTACTGTTTTTACTGTGTTAGGAAACTATATTATAATATTGAACTTTCATTTGACCCAGGATCTAGCTTCTGTTCTCTTGTGATATTTGTGTTTCCTATTTTAAATGACCTTTTTTTTTTAAAAAAAAAAAAAAAAGTAAAGCTTTATTTATTGTATTGAATCCTTGTATGGATCCTCCAGGTGCATCTTTAGTGAGCACACAGCAAAAATATTTTTTGAAGTTATTATATCTAAGAATTTATTTGCAACTCAAGACTGATTTAAAGTGCAAACAAATTTTTTACATTTAAGCCATGTAATTATGGTTAGGATCACTGGGGTCCTTACATTTTTTTTTATTATTATTTATTTTTTATATTTTGTTAACCCCTCAAACTACTAAAGATATGTATTGTCATTTTGTGTTTTTGTCTAATCTTTCATTTCAAACAGTGTCTGGTAATTTCACACTGCAATGGACAATACCATTCCCAACAGAATATTTGATTTGCAGACAGTTGTAGATTAACATGAGAAAAACAACTGTTAAACTTGTATTTAATAGGAGTCTGTTTCTTTCTTGGTTAGAATATAATTTAATTTAAATTTTTAAAACATTTAATATTTTCTGGTAAACACCAATAATTATTTGTATTAACTCTTGCCGTAATCTAGTTTTATATTTAATTTATTAAGCTTTTGAATTCATGTAAAATTTGCCCATAGACCACTTGATCTATAGAATAGCAATACCAATATACTTCAAAAATAATAATAATAATTATTAGCTGCTTTAGAAATGTTTCTGTAAAACGTAATTCCCACAGTGGGGAATATGTAAGGGTACCTTTCATAATTCTATATTTAGAAACAGCATTTGTATCCTTTGTAAGTGAGAGAAAACAGAAATCAATGAAAGGAAAAAATATTTAACTAAGTCTTTTCACATTTACAAAAGTCCGGTTGATATATGTAATCATGCAAGTAGTAAGTTGCACCATATTTTAAAGTTTCTGTGCTGGTTTACTGTTTCACTTTATTTCTTCTAAATTGTAGGAGCCAGTTTTATGATCTCCTTCTTAATTCACTGTCAAATATATTTTAACAAATTTTATTTTAAAATAACAGTGTTATTTCACTGTTGCCTAAATAAGTGATCATTTTCTTCAAGCAGCATCTGTAAGGGAGACTTAATTTCAATGTGCTTAATTATGATAACAGTTGTTTACAATTCATAGCAAGTAATACTGTTGTTTCAACAAAATTAACTGTGTTTTTAAAAATGTAGTTTTGTGGTGTTAGGATTGCTTTTCCATATTCTGTTTTTTAATTTCTCTTGGCTAATTGTTGAATACCAGTAATACTCAGATTATTGAAGGGAATGCTCATTTTGACCATACCCTAAACATCTTAAATTTTTTTATCAAATACTTTATGGGAATGCTAGTATTACAATTATTATAAATGCCCAAATTTAAGACATAGAAGTTTCTGTTCATTAATTATTTCAATAGTCTCAGGAATTTCATTAATAGATTGAATACCTAGAAAAGGATTTAATTTTTATTTAAATGCCTGAAACAAAATTACTGGTTATGGTATTGGTGTACTTCACTAAAATAGAAGCAAAACCAAATGCCTAATATCACAGCAATATCTTAAATATTGGCTTACAACCTTGTTTTTTAACTAAAGAAAGAAAATAAAAATAAAATAAAAATAAAAATAAAGTAAATGTTTAATGAAAACAGTTCAATGCTTAAATGTTTTTAAGAATGAAAAGGAGAATGTGAAAACAATTTCTAAATCTATTTCATCTCTGCCTTGTGGCTTAATATGAGGTCTTATTCTATCTGTACATGAAAAGATCTGTTAAGTATTGCACCTTTGTCCTAATATTTGACAACAACGTGTAGGGATTGTATCATTTTTTATTCATATTCTTTCAAACATATAATTATGAGTCAACAGCAAAAACAGTAAAAAATATATTAACATGGATTTTAATCAACTTGCCTAAGAACAGAGGATGAATCCAAAATATACTTTATGTTAGGTAATGAAATGAAACGAGTGGTACTTCAGTTCTGCATTCTTTTAATTATGGTGATTTGGGGTTAGTTTTTCTATGAAAAAGTATTTGATTTTTCTCCGCATAATGATGTATATAAAAAAGTTTTTATTGTCTTTGTAAACTGCCTCTTTCCACACCACAATACAAAAGAATATGGAAAGTTTTCTGTTTCTGATGTAGGGACATCAGTATGACTCACTTCATAAATAAGTGAGTAATCTTTGTGCTTTCAAAAATTAACAGATGATTATAAAAATTTTAGTTTGGTCTATTTCTAAGATCAGAAGAGTTTTGTATTTAAAAAAGTAGTTTTTGTATTTAAAAAAGTAGTCTCAAAGTAGTTCCTAATTTACGTATTTTAATTCCTGATAAGTCAAGTGGGATTATTTTAGTGTTTGAAATGTCAAGTATTTTTCCAGAAGACTGAGACAAGAAGACTGCTTTATATTCAGTTCTCTGACTAGGTGCCATTGCTCCTATTTTTTAGCTGTATGTACTGAACTGTATTACTTCTAATTATAAAATGCTTAATACAGAAGCTTAACAAAGTCTGTCCATAAGTATATAGTTAGAGGGTTGCTAATACAAAGAGAAAGACTTAAAAATAGATAAAGGAAATTCCTGAGCAATGTAAGAAAACAAATTTAATATAAATTATTCTGTTAAATGTGCAATTTGGATTCTCCTATTCATTTTTATATATATTTTGTAACTGATAAATGACATAGCTTCTGTGATGTTGACTTGTTTAGACACCAAAAAAAAAAAAAAAAAGAACATACATTGGGAATGTTTGAACATCAGCTGTTAGACATAATGATTCAGTATTACAAAATTCTAAAACTTTGCAGAAATCTGTATATATTAATAGTTACTGTTTTTCTTCCAGATCAGTTTTGTGTTTTTTGTTGTTGTTGTTTTGTTTTGTTTTGTTTTCCTATTTGTTTCATTTTGGTTTGATTTGGTTTGTTTTTCAACTTCTTTAAATAGAGTTCATATGGTCCATAATGCAACTAAACAACCTTTTAGGAACTTACAAACTCAGTAGTTCTGGTAGTAGTTCTGAAATGCAGAAGAAATTTTCTATTCTGCCAAAATGTGAAAGCACTGAGAGTGTTATTGAAGTTATATGTAAATAATTTTAATATGAAGATATATTAGCAGTATGTCTTGGCTTCAAGTGTGGAAGCATATATGTTTCTTGATGAAAAGGGTAGGTCTACATAAGCAATAATAATCTTGTGTCAAATTTATATTTAAAAATACGGTAACTCATTTTTATTTTACCAGTTTAAGTGGTATTAAGTATCAATTTGTCAACAATGCTAGAAGTTCACATTCCCTTACCTGTGTTTTCATAAGTAACTAATTAGTTTTGTGTATCTTGCTTTTTCAAGCACCTAATTTAATACAACTTAAATGGGATTTTCCTAATTCAAGTATCTGGCAGATATCTTAGGTTGGCCACTGACTCACAAAAAAAAAAAAAAAAAAAAAAAAAAAAAAAGGCGGCATCCTAAAATCACTGCTTGCTATTTAAAACATCACTCTCCACAAATTTAACAAGCAGCCAGGAGACAAAAAATGTCAGGAATGAAATCAGAAGTTGTTCATCAGCTCATTTATGGGTTATAAGAATCTGTCAAACAGCCAGATCTTCCTGCATTAGAGATTTAACATGAACATTAGTCAAACTTATTTTTATAACACAATCAAAAAAACATAGAAATGTTGCTTGGAAGAGAGCTCCATGAGTCAGCCTTGCCACCCCAGTGGGGGCTGTTACAGGTCTGCTGTAGCTCTGTATGGCCATTTCTTGAAAACCTCCGGGTTGGTTACATAGGGAAACCCAGAACTGCTGACTATAGAAAGTTATCTGGAGCTAACCTTTTTTTTCCTAAAAGGAAAAACTAAGTACAGTAGCACATTTTGGGTTGAACTCCCATTTCTTTGATTTGTACATTTTACTTATATCCCTTTCATCAATGATAGCTGGTGCGGGTTTTTTGACCTTGGTGTCACTTGCACATGTGAGAAGTACAAGCCTCTCTAATGGAATGACTCTACAGAAGACTTTGTTCTTTCTTTCTGGGCCTACATGGAGCTGTTTTGATTAGGACATGATGGTTATTTTGTATGTACCAGGAAAGAAGAAAAACAGGTCAGAAAGACAGATCAGCTCTTTATTTTAACTAGACATGGTTCAACAATTTTTATGTAAACAGAACTTGTTTTCTCTATTGTACTGTGTTCCTGTCAGATAATTAAAAGA
The DNA here is from genome assembly GCA_011076525.1 of Nettapus auritus. Taxonomy (NCBI): domain Eukaryota; kingdom Metazoa; phylum Chordata; class Aves; order Anseriformes; family Anatidae; genus Nettapus; species Nettapus auritus. The sequence goes on along the minus strand of CM021797.1, from coordinate 58,643,087 downwards.
GAATTAAGAAACCATTCTGATCAAATATTATTACTGAGGAAAAAAAAAATCTTGTTTGTCCTTTAATCAATAAATATACAAGTACACCTTGAAACTAAGCTTGCAAGCTGAAGGAACAGCCTGCAAACTAGAGGAAACCTAACTCACAGAGGTCTCTACTCTCCCTGCAATCCATATTCTCTTTGAGCTTATGATTTATGGCCAGTTAGGTTTTGCACAGGTTTTGCAAAAGAGGCTAAAAGATGCCCTGACTTTGTGATCTTATGTGAAGGGGCTTGCTAACAGCTGTGTGTGCACTTGCATGCATTTAATCATGACTGCACGTGAATATATAAACATGTGGACAGAAAAAAATATCTTGAATGAACACTCTTTGTATTTGTTCCTTATATAATCGCAGATGAAAATAATGCCTGTAGCACACATCTTACAAGGATGTCTTTAAGGGAAAAGGAAGAAGACTAAATAGTACTTTCAAATGATTTTTGACATTTTTGACTTATTTATAATGTGGCTGAACATTTTATAAATAAAGTACATTATCAGTGAATTTCTTCACATGCATTCTTCATGTGTTTTTAAGCAAAATTACAAGGGTAACTATGTAGTATTTCTGGTCTACATATAAAGTACAATTAAGTACAAATAAAGTACAATTTGATTACTCTCTGCTAATGCTTAATACCATTTAATTTGATTGTAGGAGGAGGAAGGTCTCTAATGGAAGGGAAATGGACTGTATAAATTAGGTGCATCCTCTTATATTTACCTCTATTCGTGCAATTGTAAATATTGCTACTGGTGCCAATGTGACAATACTTGAATTGCAAACAATTTTGAGAAGTGGAAATGTGCAAGCACAAAACATGATTCAAATTTATAGAGTGCCTGAATCTCATTGAATTATCTAACTGCACTTTGGTATTTAAAAATTAAAAATAGAATGGAATGGAATGGAATGGAATGGAATGGAATGGAATGGAATGGAATAGAATAGAATAGAATAGAATAGAATAGAATAGAATAGAATAGAATAGAATAGAATAGAATAGAATAGAATAGAATAGAATGATAATTCTGAAAGCTGGGGAACTACAATCCATCACACAAGGAAGCAGTTCCCCACTTCATGGAGATTTAGGTAATTATGTGGTTCATGTGGGAAGATGCATTGTTTCAGATGACATGCAAAATTCTGTATTTTTTTATGTTATATATATACATATTTCCTATCCACACATCTGTGCTCTGTTTCTTTTATAAGATGCTCATGATTTTCTACTATATTTGCAACTTTGTGTGTTGTCACTCACCTGATTACCAAAGATTCCAGTAGTGGAGATTTTGAAGCCCCTCACAGTTTGCAGATAAAAAGTCCATGATCTTGAATCAGGATTTAACAAAGACGCATTTGTGTAGTTCCTATGGGAAGTGGCTTAGAAGTGCACACAGAAAGTTAAGCTTATTACTGTAGTTGATAATGGAGCCACTGACAGGTCTTTTGTTGAATGAGAGTTGGTGCACATCAGATTTGTGAAAGATGGAAAGCCTAGTTGGTTTTTTTGCTGACACAGACTTTAAATCTTGAACATCTGATGATATCGCATAGGGAATAAAAGCAGCTTTAGATGAATTGGAATAAAAGTAAAAGAATTCAAAATAAAGCCATTCAGTCATGGCAAATGACATGTGCAGCCAAGATTTAGAGAAAGAATCCTTGTGTTTTTGCTGTCAGCTGGAACCTTGAGCTGTTCTGGAACAACAACAAAAAAAAAGATCCTATTTGTTTTTCAAAGTTTTAGCTGATGTGTAAAATATTTTCAAATTCTGCTACATTGTTTACAATGAGGGTATGGTAACTTTCAACTCCTTTGACAAGCTTGATGCATGCTTGATCTGTTCTGGAAATATCAACCTTCATTGTTACACTCCACGTTTTGGGGTGGAAATAAATGTTAACTGTGACCATTTCAAATTCTGGCTGTGTGTTGCTGGTTTTCAGTCAAAGTGTATACAGAAAGTATACAGAATGTGACTGTAGGTGCCCTCCTACGTAAACTCGTTCTCTTTTCACTTTCCTAACATTTTTATGAGCGCAACATAGGTAGTTTTGATCTTCTCCAAAGTTAAAAGCCAAACCACATTTTCTCTGGAGGGCCAGGCAAGACAGCAAGGTTGCTCAGAAGCTGCCAATAGCTGCTGATGTCCCTTGGCAGTAACAGAGGAAAAGAGCAGTCCAAGGAGTTGGTAGCTCCAGCAGTTCAACATGGAGTTAGCTAGCACCCTCAGCCAGAATGTGGTGTGTGACTTGGAGAACTCTGAGATGAGATTCTCAAGAAAAGGAATTTGGGAATAAGGGGTAGCCAGACTGGAGAGCAGTCGTGCATTGAAGCGTAGATAATTTGATCTCAGGAGAAGGAAGAATTGCAAGAATGGAGAAGATGAGGTAAGCAGAATATCTGTGAGGAACACCCATGCTCCCTTACTTGGTTGAAAATACACAAACAGGTATGTGCCCTTATCCTTCTCGTTCACTGTATGGAATGCTAAACTCCCACCCTGTTCAGCTGCTCTGTTGGTTCTGCAAAGGGAGCACGTAAGGGTACTTTCAATAAGCCCTCCCAAATATACACATTTAAATGTCTTATATCCATTGAGATTAAAGCCTAAAAACTAGAAAACTGTATAAATTTGGAACAATGATGCTTATATATATTATATATTCAGAAGTTTCTCTTAAGATCGTATGCTTTATGAGGCAGGTATTTCTGAAGTTTTAGAAGAAAAGTTGCAGAGAATTAGATCTGTCTTCTAACACCATGGAATGTCTTGATATCCGATGCATTGTTCACTCATTTGTTTTTTAAAGCTCTGTATAATAGCAAAATATTTCCTTATTGAGAGAGAGAGAGAGAGAGAGAGGTGTTGGTATTTTTTAAAAATAGAATATTGTAGACCATATGGTACAAATACTGACAGGAGGAAAATTGCCACGCAGTGGTAGGGTATTGGAGTTAGAAATTCATAGAATTGGGAACTTTTTGGAGTTACTAGGTTACACTCTTATTTACATTTACATTTACATTTACATTCATAAACTCTTCAGCTACTTCTCTACCTTGGGCCTGCTCAGTAGCTTTCTGAGACTAGATGTGAAGAACTCTTTATAAAGATAAACTGGAAGTCACAACAGATGTCTATATCTATTTTCTGTTTATTGTGGCATTGCAAACATCAGTTTTACCACGTGTTTTTATGCAGTAAGTACATTGTATATGGAGCAAACATTTCTACTGCCTCTCCATGTTTTTTGTGTTGTTTTGTTTTGTTTTCAAATTACAGTTTCTCTAATTTGCCACTCTTACCTGCAGAAATTTTGCTAAGCTTGTATAGATTTAAATCACTTGTTCATCATCTATGCCCTATGCCCTTGGTCTGAATTTAATTCATGAAGCAGATGAATCCCTAGTTCAAAAATGGTTTCTTTGTGATGAGATATATTTTTTTTTAATTTTTTCTTTCTGAGTGCAAGCTTATATGTAATTTCTGCTTCTAGTACTTATTACATACATTTACTTTTTCTAAGTGCCTGTTTTCTATCCTATGTCTTAGTGTAGAGGCATGCAAAGCAAATACTCCAATATTTTAGCTGTTATACTAGGGTGAGAATGCGTTCATGGTTGGATTTTGTTTCTGTCTGCAAAAAAAGCAATAGAAAAAAAAAGATGTACAGTTCTATTTTAAATATTTACATGTGGATTTTTGAATTAGAATATCAGTAATGTGATTAAAATCAGATACAGAATTTATGGGTTTGGTGAAAACTCTTGGACATTCAATATTTAAACAGATTTCAGAAATATTGTCTTCTAGCATTTGAAAGCTATTTTGTGAGCTTCTTGTGAGTATCATGGTTGATATTTCTAAATCTGTCAGTTTAAAAGTAGAATTAGCTAACAGGCATTTTAAAACACTTCTGTCTATCCAAGTAGTCATCTGAGCCCCAGCAGAGCAATATTGATTGATAAAATATTTGTTGCTCTGTCTAGAATCTTTGGCACCAGTTCTTTGTTCTTATTGAAAAAAAAGATAAGCTAAAATTACATAAAACTAAGTTAGGTGGGAAAAATAACTACATTTGTGGTAGGGATACATAATATGTGTTATGTAATTATGAAAGTATGGATTGATCTTATAAACTATAAGTACTCAGAGTGACATTTTAAAGGGAAAATAAAGATCAAAAATAAAAAAATGGATACAAAAGTGATGTGAATAAGAAAGCTCACAAATTGATTTGTTACTTTAGTAGTTTAAATAGGGAACCAAAAGCTTCTTCCTAGTTCGATTCATGAACAAAGAAAAATTTAGTATAGGAAGATGTAGAATATTAGGAAAATCTCTATTGAAAGAAATCTGGGAAATAATTAGCTGGCTGTCAAGGTCCAAGAGATACCTCTTCTGTCCTGTAGGCACACATAAGCTTCAAGGTTCTGGCAGCAAATAAATGGGAAAAATTATGCGCAAAATGCATGTCTGCTTTAGATTACAAATTACACACTGACCATTTCAGAAGGAAAAATGGACACAGCTTAATGTAAGAAGCTTTGCAAATGCATTAGTCAGAGAGAAGTTACCAGGATAGGATTGGAAAATACAAACAGCAGAGAGAGGGATTTATTTTCTCTGTTTTGTAGAAACTGGCTTCCTGAAGTTTCACTTTTGGATATCATAGATGACTAGAATTATTGGGGCTTATCAAATCCCTCTCATCCAGCGAAGTAAGTAAGCATTAGAACATATGATATTATGAAGCAGACAATTTTCATTGTGAAAGAATATTTTTTATCTGAAAAAAAATATATTGTTTCTCTTGTCCCAGATGTCAGCTACGCTATATAGGCACAAAAAACAATCATCCATCCTGCATAAATGCTTCTCTATTGTCTTGAAAACTGATGGCTCTTATTTCATGCAAAGATCTGCATTAATTATCAGGTCAAGACTCCTCCTTTCTGTAACTCTTCAGCTTCCTGCAGAATTGTAATGAAATTAACGATGAAGTAAGCTATTGTGGTTTTCACGCTTGAAAGATAAGGCTGCATTAAGTGATGGGATTGCAAGAACCCTGACAATTTTTCTTTTTCGGGTCTTTATAGCTTGTTTCACTGGTAGCTCACTTCTGAAATCCCTGTGCCTCAACATAAAAATCCATTGCTTGCCTGCCATGATTTCATGGTTCTGCGCCAATTAGAACATTTTGCTCTGCTGCTTCCCTTCATGCAGTGTGTATTTGTTAGGTGGTTCATTCCTGCCCACTAGTGCTACATGCTTAGCATCCGCTCATCCTGTCTTCATGTGGGTAATGCCATTTGTGGATTTCTCTTTTAGTCTCTCCAGTAGGAAGGACAATTTATGCGTGTTTTGAGATGCATAATAACTGTCTACTTAAGGTATTAGTGAAAAAAAAAAATGAGGTACAATTTGCTTTGTCTACTGAATGCAATTATTGGCTTTGTATATCAGAATAGGTCAGAGACAAAATTAAATTGAGCATTGTGTGGAAATAAAGTCAGTAACTGAGAGAAAAGTTTTGAAGAAGGAAGAGGGGTTTAGAGGAAGGCAGAGTGGGGAGGGAAGAGGAAGTATAAAATATATGACAGGATTGAAGAAGAAGAAAAATATATATATATATTAATTCTTTAAGATGTAGTCTACCCTACTTCTCTGCTTTTTAACCAGTCTTTTTAACAGTCTCCCCAGTCCTGTTACCCCGTTACCTGGAGGGAAAGACAGATTCCAAAACTGACCGCTGTCACTTTTCCATTTATTCTACTTCCTCTTAGGAAAAAAAATAAAAAATTAAAAAAAAAAAAAAAAAAGTATTTGAAATGTGATGTTTAGGGGTATTTATGTCATTTGTAGCTTGCATAACAGAAAGTATATGAAGTATATGTCCTTTGTTATTACTAGTACTTTCCAAGTCAAGGAGCTTCAAATGCTTTAGGTTGTCTGCATGTGGGACAAGACTGCAAGACTGACTACACATACTTTGAGTTGCAGGATAATTGTCTAGTCAAGGAATTAGTGAAGCAGAAAGTAAAATTACTAAATTCATACCCTGAATTATTTTGCTATAACTTTTGTAGATAGGTAAACCAGAACTCCAGTGCTATCTCAACCAATACTGTATCATGAACCATCTGCAAGGCAACACTCCGACCTACTTCACATGTAGAAGTATATCATTAACTCACGTACAATGAGTGAGGTTTGCAATAAATTGAAATCACAGTATTTTTAAAGCAATATTTCTGTTCTGTATTCGTGAATAATAAAAAGCCTCACTAACAAGCGAATATGCAAGTCTTAGGAAGCTGCATGAAAACTGGAAGAGAAGAAATAAAACAGTTAACAAGTATGAAACCTGTATGTTGAAAATTAAATATTTTGTATTTGATAGTCTTTTATTTTTCCCCCAAATAGCCATCACTTACTAGGGTAAAGCTAAAGCCCCTTTCAGGCTTTACCTAAGCAAAGCTTGAAAATGGAGTTGTAACGTAACTGGTCAGCAGTGTTTTGATTTCATCACTTCTATATCTCATAGTCTCCAGGGGATACAGATGTATTAAAATGAAGAATAGGATGATGATTTTATCAAATAAGCAGTCTGGTAATTGTGATGGGATACTTCCACAATTTGAACAGTTTTCCAGACATGCAGTGATTCTTGAGCAGATTTCTGCCTTATGATTTAGACAAGTATAAAGTGTTCGTTGAATTAACAAGGGAAAAGACCAATTTCTGGTATCGTAGGAAACATTTTTCTTACAAATGAATGTTCTATACTGAAGTATCAATTTATCTGGTATTGAAGAAAACAAGCTGTTTTCATGATATTCAGCAGTTAAAAAATTAAGGCTAGCCCCATGTTCACAAAACAGCATTGACAGTCCTACTTCTGTTCACTGCAGGCACAGTTCTGGAGAATATCCCTGTTCAGGAAAATGTTGCAATATGGGCTGCTGTGAACAGAGATAGCTATGGAAGGATATATGGAAGTATAACTGTTATTTGATAATAATGCATGTATTTTCTACATAAAGGAATCTTACTAACAGTTGTGACTGACACATTAATTTATTGATCTTGTTCGATTTTTATGACATTTTAGTAAGTGTGTGTGAAGAAGTTGTGTACTCACCTCCAAATACTCTGTCTTCCTGAGACTTTTTTTTTTTTTTTTTTTTTTTTTTTCTGTATAAATGTTGCTGTTATAAAATACAATCCAAGCAGAGGGTGGGTACTAGAAACATTTACTTTTCAGGTCAGTTTTGTGTACTAGACCCATTACTGACTTGCATGTTTTCAAATAATGATATAATCTGAGGTACAAGGAACCTAGAAGAGTTAATAAGCAAAGTCTGAAGCATAATAGCCTTATGCCTTTTCAAGGCATAAGTGCCTTGAACTCAGTAGTGGACACATCAGATTACTACCATGATATTTTTTTTTTTCAGTGATTTTTTTTTTCTATATGGCAGGTTATATTTTTGAAGTGGAGGAGGTATTTTCAGCAAGTGACAATTTTCAATGCAGAATTTACTGAATATTCTCAGTTAATATATATATATATCAATTATATAGAGAAATGTTAACATGGTTAATAATAACTGGAATACAGCCATGCAAAATTGTCAGAATAACACCATCCTTTACAGAAAATGTCTAGCAGCATTTTTAGAATAAAAACATGTAGGGACTAGGTAATCCTTCTCACTCTTACACATACAAACATGTACACTTCATGCAGAGTCCCTCCAGGGCTGTCTTTCTGTAGCATGCTAAAGCTTACATACCTCTACCCACAGTTTCTTATGTTGGCTAAAATTCCATGCACCTTTTTACCTGTATTTGTCATACTTAAGCAAGACAAACAACACATCCCACTGGTTGTTTATTCTTTAAATTCTGTCTATGTGTCACTTGGAGACAAACAGAATCTCTTTATGTCACTACTTGTAATTGTATTCCTCCATAGAAGCAATATTTTCTATTTTTTTCTGTAGGATGTACTGGGAACTATCTAAATTATTCTTCTGAATATTTCTTGTGTTTTGGTTTCTTGCTGGGGGAAAGATTAAGAGAAGCTTTTAAAAGAGCTGGAAAGCAAGACAGAGGCTTAAATAAGCAGTATATCAGTACAGTACAATACACAGGTTAACTTCACAGAAGTTAGCTGCTTAGCACCACCAAACTTTCAATACGGTTTTCTTGGGACTTGAGAGTGCAAAAGGCATCTATCTAAAGAATTTGTCTGTGAGAAAAGAAAGTGGGAAAAGGTCTAGTCAACTCTCTCATAACAATTCACAGAAAATGAGAAACGCAGGAGATGCAGAAGGGTTTGCTTCATTCAGCCTATGCTGGAAACAAGTTAGGTGGACTTCTCAACCCTGCAAGACAAATAAAAGAGCTAACTATTTTTAAAATATATATAGAGGTTGTAGTGAGCATCCTCGTTGTTCCTTATGTGGGAGTGAATTTGCAAGTTGCTTCTTGTAATTTTGTAAGTAAATCTTTAAGTTTTGTAAGTAGTTTTATGTTGCAATGAATATATTTGTCTGTCTTCTATCATTAACTTTGTATATACTGCCAATACTATTGCTTTCAGTGTAATAATACAGGCAGTCCATACTTTACTAGGCTGGGCATAGTAGCAGTTCGTTTTGCTCAGGTGGTCCTTCATGAAAATATGACTGCAGTATGCACATGTGATATTAGCACATGTGATGTTTAGCTTTTTATGCCTTAAAAGCTGCAGAAATAACTGCACTCTAACATTGCACTCAGTCTACTTTTTGGAAATGAAACAAAAATGTAAAACACCAAAACCTGGAAAGATTGTATTTTGTAGATAAAAAATAATATGTTAAGATCTATGCCACATTAACATTTAGTTTATAAAGTAAAGGGAGAACAAGCTCATGAGGCCAAATTGAGATGCTTTCTAAGACAGTCTCTAACATACCAAGGAATGACAGGACTTCAGAGTCTAACTGTTCTCCAGGGTAACCCAAGAATAGCTACACCGTCTATTATACTGGATTTTTCATTTCTTTTGGAACACCTGGCAACACACCAGAACAGCCTGATGCCAAAACCAAGTAGCTCATCTCTAAACATCCTCACATGTCAGCCATAAAAGTGTGTAGGATTCTTTCAAAAACAGGAATTAGATCACAAGACTGGACATTTTTTTTTATTTTTTTTTTTCAGTTTGGCCACTGAAGTTTTTTAGTCAGCTTTATTCTGTTGCAAGAATTTGTGATAAATGTGTTTCACATGGATAGACGTAGTTTCACATGAAACTGGGGTGCAGTGGTTTTTTTATTGTTGGGTTTTGTTTGTTTGTTTGTTTGTCATTTCCTTGCTGGCACTTTTGATTTGAAGTTGTCCTTGTGGTTAAAAAGAAAACTGGCATTTGAAAAACTACCTGAGAAGGAATTGGTTTGTATGTCTGGCATAATGATATAGTTTGTTATAGTATTACTCATGTTAATTTGTTCTGGTTCTGTAATAAAGTTAATTTGTTCTAGTTCCATGGTTGATTATGCTTCTCAGATGAAGGAGGAAGGGAGATGTGGGAAGAAACAAGTTATAGCGCATCATAAACTGTTATTTATTGTCTCTCAAAAAGGTAACATTAGTTGTATGATCTTTAATATCTCATGCAATATCTAAAATTAATTTACCTGTGTTTACCATTTATCTGTTTTGACTGGGACTATTGGAGTTTGGAGTGAAACTTGAGTAGACATATTAGTTTAATTTTTTTTATACATTAACATCCTAGTGTTTTTTGTTTGTTTGTTTGTTTGTTTTTTTGTTTTTTGTTTTCCAGCAGCTTGTTCTCTACAGAATTAACTCTGGTTTTAATGAAGATGCAACATTTTCATATGATTATAACTGCTGTATACGTAACCTATTTTGCAGGAAATAGGTGCTAAGTGGGCCAAGTGAGCCAGAGATGTTAACAAAACCTTTTTGTTGTCTAATTAATTTTCTTGTGTAATAACCAATATTTGAGTTTCAAATACAGAAAGCTCAGTCAATTTAAGCCTGTAAGATATAAAGTACAGAATTCAAGACAAATTCTGAAGTATGTATCCTGAGGCTCAATCATAGATAGAAAGTTATAGCAGTAGGTTTTTTTTCTTGGATGATTTCAATTTGCCTCCCCTTTGAATCTTTCTCACTAAAAGTCAATGTTATAAATTATTGGATTTTTTTGTAAACTTTCCCGTAAGTGTGTTTATAAGAGGTAGATATGTACAGTCCCAGTAATTCTGGGAGATGCCTGTGTCCCAAAATGTTATAAACTTGTCAGATAATGGGAATAATGGGAATTGCAATGATTCTACTTAGGCATACAGTGGTTTCTGCAGATTTTCCCTTTAGGTGTGGAACCTCAGTACAGCTTAGTTTCAGTCCTGTATTTGCATGCATTGATCTCCTTATATCAAAAACATGCAGAAAATCTGTTATGCAATTGGGAGGATGTTTGGTTAGTCTGAAGAATATCAGCATCATAGGTGAAGGTAATTCTTGAAAAATACGTGCTCAAATGAGAGATTGTGGCTGACAACTTTAATGATTAGGTCAGGAACTTGCGGTTGTTCATTTGTGGTTGTTATTTTAATTCATCCTTCTAATATTGATACTGTTTGTCACTAAATCTCTTAGTGAACTAGATGCTGTATATGTACATGCTTACTATTTAAATGCTAACATTCACAGATTAGACATCTAATCATTTATGCCTGATGTAGGTAGGAAGCAAAAGTATTTTATAACAGAAATATGACAGCACCTTAACTGGAAAGGCTGTGTAAGGCATTGGTGCAATTCATCAGCTGTTCTGTACTTCTAGGCTGTTTTCTAGAAATCCATTAAATATGATAGAAAAATGAATTGTGGTCTATTTCTGAATGACATTATTATCAGTACATATGGTAATTAAGACCAGCTTACAGAAATGTTTTCTTCAGGGTCCATCAGTTGGCCAAAAATTTGGAATAATCTGAGAGGGGTGGAACCTAGTAATTTCAGAATTTGTAGTTGTAGAAATACTCAGCATACAAAAAATATTTTTCTGAATTTCTTTTACTATATGCTTATTTTTTTCAGAACAAGTTAAGAGTTCATAGCAATGTTTCTGATGTTTAAATGTGAACCAAGAGCTACAGAGCTGTGAAATCAAACGTCCATTTACAACAGCATAGAGGACCAGATTGCTGTTTAACTAATGGTACCTTTTCTGAGAGATCTTTACATTACTGTCTCTCACATTGATATCAATTGACACACAATTTACTGTTGTCATCATATTCTGCTTTAAGAAGACTCTAATTCAGAAACATGTAAAACTTAAAAGGATGTATGAGTGCTAGTATATATTCCATATCATGCAAAACCTTCAAACTGAAAGAGCGGATACCTGAAAAATGTCTCCATTTGCTTGCCAAACAAGCTGCAGAGAATGTGTCACACTATAGAACAGCTTTATGCTATGCCAGTCATTGCAGAATCTGCACAGACTTGCTTTCTTACCCTCTAATTTAATGCTAAATGTAAATATTATAAGCAATGATTCTGCAGTCGTTATGCATTGAAGGAAATCCACACAAATTTGTGCACGAACCACATCATTACTTTCTTTTTTTTCTAAATATTGATGTCTTACATGAGTTTGAGTATCAAAGAGGTTGAGAATTATTTACAAAATGGATAGTGTATTCTTTATGTGGTCCACAGTCAACCATCAAAAGATGCAACAGTGCTGCTATGTATAACATTTCATTTTCATTCTTCACTTTTTTTTAAGGAACTGCTCAGTTAAGCTTCTGTTGTTTAAAAAGGAAAAGCCAGCAGCAGGAAAGATATCTAAGATCTGAAATGTGTAGTCTCCCATAATATTCTTTCTGGCACTTGTCATGGGAAAATAAATGAACCTGGTATCAGGCCTTGAAGTTTTATTAACATTGAGTATTTTGAATCTGAAAGAGAAGTTTCAGATAATACATTTCTTAGCAATTCATACTGGAAAGGAAGTTTGAGTACAGCAGGCATTAATCCTTATTATTTTCATTCAGTTTTTAGTTACTTCCAACAAGTCACCATCATGAGCTAAGACCCTGTTGTGAGATAGTACAAGGCCAACCTTTACACTTTGATCTACACAAAACAATAGAATTTAAAAAAAAAAAAATAAAAACTAAACTAAAGATTGATTGTCATTATCATGTTGTTCATTAAATCTTTTTACACTTAGAAAAATCAGATGTTTCTTTATAGGTGGGGGTGTTGATCTTGATGGTGTTTTCTTTTACTACAATATCTCAGCATTCATAAAACAATTGCTTCATGTAACATTTTGCCAAGCATTAGCTCGAGGGTTGAAATTTTGCCATGTTTAGCATTCATCTCAGACTAACTCTTTTGTGTTGGTCAAAATGGTTAATTATTCTGCAGAACAGTACAAGAAGAAAATACTGCTCTCCCCATGCTAAATCTTTTATAGGCCTTTCTGCTTGAAATGCTGTGGTATCTGCAGACTTTGAAAGAGGGGCTTGACATTTAGAAGAACATGATCTTCATATAAGAGACTGTTGTCCTGTGGAACAACCAGTCATTTAATCCAAGTTATAAATGTTTGGAGCATTGCAGTTCATGCAAGCTTGTAGAATTTGCAACAGTGAAACATCTGCAGCCTTATCAGTATTAGGCTTATTTTCCTGCTGCTCCTTGAGCTAACCAGAACATGAATCTGAACAGAACAAGTCATGGAGGCAGTACTCATCTTGTTTTCCTTGCTTATTGTATCTGGGTTGAGCTAGGACAGGACACTAACTGAACGTAAAGCTTTTGTCTCTTCTTTTGTGGCAGTAATGCTTCTGCTGATGATTGCATATCATGACAAAGAAAGCTCAGTTTCAAAAGCTGAGAAGCCAAAAATACACTGACGTGAAGGGAAAAGGAGCAGGAAAAGGTTCAAAAAACATGAACTGGAAGATGGAAAAAGGGGAACCTGGGTTTGACAGAGAGGAAGGTTGAAATGACAAAGACATGTATGAACTAAGGAGCAATCAAACCAATAGAATGAGAACCATAAGACTAGACAGTCTTCTTGGGAATGGAGAGAGGAGAGGCTGAGCAATCTAACAAATAGTTCCCAGCTTGTGCCCCGACAATCCACTGACTCACAGTCATTCTTTCTGAAGCAGGTTAGCCCTTCAGGTGCAAGGGTTTAACAGTAAGGTTTGCCCAGCCATGCCTATGAGTAGATGTGGTGGAAGATGTTTAAAGAAGAGATCTTCATGGACATTCAACCTCAAATGCTTCTGAATCAATTGGACAGAACCCTGTGCCAACTCACAGGGATCCCAATACTTATAAAGGGTATGGGATGAGAATTCATCATTGTGCTATCTTCTTTCCACTCATGGTAGTACAGCATACTTTGACAACTCCCAGTAGCTAGAGAGAGCTAGGAAGAGCTTGGTAAGCTCTTAATGATCCTTCTCTGGGTAGGATTTCCAAGGTAATGGGTCTCTGGAATATCCCTTTTGTTCCCAGGAGAAGTCATTTGAATTAATTGCCCCTCTGTGAGTGAGTGGAACCTCTCACAGGCAGAGGCCCTACACCTAACAGTAGTCAAAAGAACTGCTGTAAAGAACAAGAGAAAAGACAGGAAGACTGTGAGCCAGTGTGGAATAATTAATCTCTGGCTATAATGAAGTGGTGACAGAAAGACAGGCTGAATCAAATCTTGTAATAAACACGGTGACACAGGTTTGGGAGTAGAGCAGAGAATGAACCCATCTAGATGAAAGGGAAAGGAAGAACAAATTTCTTGTTGAACTATTCTCAGGCTCTTTCTGCAAATAAGAAATAGGTCAATGCAACAAAATAAAGATATGGCAATCCAGGATATCACAATCTACAACAGTACTTACGTTTATGAAAGCCAATGGACCTAGGTAGGAGGACTTTATAGCTCAAAGATCAGCACACACTGCTGTGCCTTGGCCATCTGAGGAGGAAAAGGAGAGCAATGGAGTATGGTGGTGCAGAACAAGGTGGAAGTGCTCTTCCTGAGGTTCAAAAGGAGTTCTGTACCATGTTGGCATGCAGAAGGAGACAGCATCCCATCTGGGGATTCTGAGTGTGGAAGGTTCTGTGATACGGAAGGAAGAGTTACATATATTTGTATGTAGGTGTATAATCACGTAAGTATTTCTGAGGTTAGAGTGAGTAATACATTAAGTGTGACAGACTGAGGGTGCTGGGTCTCATGAAAGTGAGTGTTTTATTGTGACATGCTGCGGAGTCTCACAGAGGGTGTCAGATATGAAGTAATAGCTTTTAAATTAGGGCAGGTCTTTGACAAAGCAGTACTGGCTCCTGATTTGTTTGGAAGCTTTGGAAAGTTGGAGGAGGTAGAGCAGCATAAAGCTTTTACCATCCTTTAGCATGATGAAAGTACTGAGAATCAGGTTTCTACCGTGTGGCTCTGGATGTACAAAGTGTGGCTAAGATGTGTCAACAGGTTGGCAGTCAAAGGTGTCAGAAGATCTTCCAACCCTGTTGAGGACAAGGCTCCTTGCTCCTTGGAAGATGTTCAGGTATATGCAGCTTGGTAACCAGATGTACATGCAACTGTGAGTGACCTAAAGGTGTGGGACAAGCCTATTTGCATAGTCATTCTTTATTTTGTTCATCAAGGCTGTATTCTGTATCACCAGAAATTCATTAAACAAGTATATGATTTAGAAAGAACATATTGACTGGGTTATTTTGTTTGTTTGTTTGTTTTTTGCTAGGACACAGCAAGTGTCATTATTTTCTAAATTTTTAATAGCAGGTATGTGATTTGTATCAGGCAACATTTGCCTAGAAATTAGGAATACAATTTAAATGTGCAAAAGCAGCATTTCATTTTTGGTGCTATTGGTTAAATAAAAGTAATGTGAATGCATGGAATGCATAAGAAAATTAAAAGGCTTATCAAAACATGTTTCATGTTAACAGTCCAAACATGCTGGAATTCTTTCATCTGCAGGTAGGGCAGCATTCACAGTTCACTGCTTACTTATTGCCACAGGTACTAAAACATGAATGAAACCAAATAGTTAAGACTTCAACCATGGCAAAAAAGATCTTAAACTCTTATTTGCCTTCTAAAAGATTTTCTGTTGGTTTTGAGTAAATATAATTTCCATATGAGGAAAGCTGAGAGTTTCTTTATTCATTCATGGTTCCATCATATTTTTCTATTGTGAATATTGATAAGGTAATGCAGAACATTTCTTAGTTATTCAAAAGTTGCCCATAGTGCAGTTTAAACAGCATTTATGTTGAGGTTGTTTTGAGGTTATGTGTGAGGTTGTTTTTCATTAGGAAATTGTGAGGTAAAACCTGGAAGTGTATTTACGTGCTCTTGAAGCATGTCCAGCCTGTAGTTGTGAAGTAGTGCTGCACTTGCCAAGACATCAGAACTTAATAATAGGTGC
Source organism: Nettapus auritus (assembly GCA_011076525.1). Taxonomy (NCBI): domain Eukaryota; kingdom Metazoa; phylum Chordata; class Aves; order Anseriformes; family Anatidae; genus Nettapus; species Nettapus auritus. Next base: position 58,627,515 of record CM021797.1, on the reverse strand, counting down.
TAATCTTTCCCTTAGTTTCCCTTTTCCTCCTGACAAAAATACGTAATCTGATGTTTGTTTAGGAACTTTTCTTTCCTTCCCTGCGTGCATATTTAAAATCCACAAATCACTTTTCACCTATTTTTCTTCTGCTTTTGAAGTAAAGACATAGTAAACAACCTCCTGTGATTCACCTTGAAATATTTGTGAAAACACATTGTTCAGTGTTCAGGCAGTGCTCACCCTGTTGCCAGTGGCTGATGTAAAGAGGTGACACTGCATGTCCCTTCCTCCTGCACCATCCCCATCCTTCACAGGCTGGGCTGGCTGCCTCACTGTGCATACTTCATTCTTCCGGTGCGTGATATGAGGGGAAAAAAGAGGATTTTGCATTTTAGAACTGTTTGAATGCACTGTCAACATAGGTAGGATAGGTGACTGGCTTGCGCAGATGGTTACTTTCACAGATAAAAGCCTCATCTTTGCACTACATACTGGATTCCTTATGGAGTCATAAGCTTAGCTGATCATCAGTTTTGGAAACTGGAACAAGTGGCAACCTGCACTCTGGGTTTTATCCTACTCAGCATCCAGCCAGATCTGGTTTAGGGGACTTAAACTGAAGTTATTATAACATTTTGGAAAGTTATGGTGTAATACAGGAAGAGGCTATTCAAAGACTTTATAACTCAGCTGACTGTTTTTTGTTTGTTTGTTTGTTTCCGGCCATCACATTGTATGTGCAACATATTATTGCCGCTGGGCAGTCTGTGACTTTTCTGTTGTCTTCTAGGATACAGATACTATGATGGAATTAACATTCTATCATATGCAGCTGTTAGCAGCAGGAAACATTTCACAATATTTGGTCAATTAGTTCTGATCTTTTGTTAGTACCTATCAATTCTGTGACAAAATTGGCTTTTCAGCTGATTTAACCATTCCTTCATAGGACCCCTCAGTAGGTCCCAGCAGGGACTTCATCTTCCTGTGTCGTGCCATAATCATCAAGGATTATGTGCTGTGGAAGCTTTGAATGAGTAGGAACACTGGAAAAGGAGACAGCATCCTTCTTCTATGCAAGGAATTTCTAATGCTAGAATTTGGCCTTAGTCTTGCTATCAACCATTTATGAGTTGGTTATAAAAAAATAAAGGGAAGGAAAGGAAGGGAAGGGAAGGCAAGGCAAGGGAAAAAGGGAAAAGGATAAAGGAAAAGAAAAACAAGTAATCGGATGGAATGCACTGCTACTAAAGCAGAGGAAAATCTGACAGCCTAATCAGTATTCTATCAAAGCATTTGATTTTGCAGAACAGCATATGATACAACCTATCAATGTCATTAGCAGTGACGCACCTTTTGCTTCCAAACTGAACATGTGCCATTTAGGTTTATTTCTAATGCCTGCTACTAGAGTTAATAGGAAAATGCTATTTTAAAAGATGCCCCTAAAATTTAATTATTATTTCAAAGCTGTTTTAATCATGTTTATAAATGCTAAAATGTTATGAATTGAACAATTGAATGAATCATGCCATCATTGTATAATTAAGACTGACTAAAAGTAAAATTATATTTTAATGGCTCTCTTCTTTTCCCAGTGAGGCCAATGGTAAGAGTCTCATTGACGTCACAAAGTGCAGGATTAGGCTTTAATATGATCTGCTTTTTTTTTTTTTTTTTTTTTTTTTAAGGGTAAATGTTTAGCTGATTGTTTAGTAGCTGGTTCAAAGTTTGTAAATAGACTACATACTTCCAAGATTACATAAATAATTTTCTTAAAATCTATCAGATACCGTATTTTTTCCAGCCCTGAAAACAGATCACTAAAAGATTAATCCAATTACCTTAGGTTTGTGAAATTACCTATGTTACTAAAAAGCTAACTTTTTAAATCCACATAGAATTATTTAATGGGAAGAGTATTAAAGATGGCAGCTCACTGCCATCTCAAAGTGACAAGCTAGATTCAGCCATTATGGAGTCAGCTCAACTCTTTAATTGTGGTTGCAAGTTTGGATTAAAAAAACTGGCAAAATCAGTAGAATACCACACAGCAGCATGAAATTTGTCTCAGGAACAATAAAAATATGAGCTAAAGTATAGAACTGAGAAGGGTGATGGAATGGCTGCTGGGGTCCACAGTCCTTCTTTCTTTTTACACACAATCTGGGTATGTATGTGTGAACAGACTGGTATTTTTTTCAACTCCAAACCCAGAAAAGACAAATAGAGTATTTTTTATTTACTGGAATGGCTGGGATAAAAGATTTTTTTTTCTGATTATTCCTCATATGTTTGTATTAAAAGCAGAAAGGAGGAAACTTCTGCTTGATTTAGCTCAAGCTTGATTTAGCTCAAGCTAAATTTCTCACTCTCTTCTAATGATGTATCACTATTTTTCAAAACTAACTATAAACACTGCAAGTGTATAAGCATTTTATACAAAATAAATCAAATCCAACTAGAAAGAAATGAAGACAAAAGGTTAAATGTTGTCTGTAAGTATTAGTTATTATCTGAGAATGTGAGTTCTGTTTCAAATTCTTGATCTGACTCAGGTGACTGAGGACTTTGAAGCTGTTCTTTCTGTGTGTTGGTGATTTCTTGATCTATGGAATGAATAGGGACAAGGAAAAGAAGCAGCAGCACAAATAACTGTTTTTCTGACAATTTAATGCAAACAAAAATCCCAGCCAAAAACACTGACATTCCCAAATGCTCTTAGGATGGGTGACACTATATTTTCAGAAAAATGATTTGTTCACCTGAAATGTGGCTCATTTCTAGTTAGAAATAATTGTATCTTATTAATCTTGTAATCCAAACATTACAGCTATAACATAAGCAGAGAGGCTTTTCTTTTGCTGCAGTTGGCATTCAGAAATGCAATGGTTTTTGAAAGGTTTTATGTCTATAAAGAGATTTCTTAAAATGAAATGAGAAATATTAATAGGACATTTTTCCTATAAAGCGAAATATTAGTGCCTAAAAGGTTTGTCTTCTTGTGTCATTGGGATTAAGCATGAGATCAAAATGCACATTAGTATGCGTTGTGGATGCCCCATCCCTGGAGATGTTCAAGGCCAGGCCAGATGTGGCCTTGGCCAACCTGATCTAGTGGGTGGCATCCCTGCCCATGGCAGGGGGGTTGGAGTTGGATGATCTTTGAGGTCCCTTCCAACCTGAGCCATTCTGTGGTTCTGTTATTCTATGATTCTATGATATCCACTATGAAAGGGCATTGCTATATACAAACCATACAGTTTTGCAGCTGTTTTAGTGTACAACATTCAATTTATTCCCTTCATGAAATATTTTTTTTATCTTATGGAGCATTTTAAAATTCAATATTCCTTGCAACTGTTTCTCACTGCTACTGTGGTGTTAATTCTAAACCTATTTTTAAGATTTCAAGAGTATAACCCAAGACATAAAGAACGTATACCTTCAGGAAAGCTTATGGCAGAGCTGACATAAACAACATTTTGTAAATGGGGGCAGCGAGTAAATTCTCAGTAGCTTAGAGAAAAGAGTGGCCAATACAACTGGAACAAGAATGATCTCTTCAATTAATTATTCAGTCTACATATTATGGATGTAGACTGAAAAAAAAAAAAAAATCTGGACATTAAAAAAAAATGGACATATTCCAGAATTAATTTTTTCCTGTTCAGGGTGAAAAAAGAAAAGAAATCTGAATGAGTGGTCTAACACAATTGTAATTTAATATTATTTTATGTTCTCTCATCTATTTCTTTGGAATCAAAGTTTTAAAACCACTGATGAAGGTATCCACACAAGCTCTTAAGCCCGGGCAATTTGTTTTATCTGACTTTAACATGTTTTACATACTGTGTATTTAGTAAGCAGCAAAGCAGCTAGGCCAATAACAAACCCATACAATATAGACAGAAGAGAACACTGATGTGAGGTCATTGTGTCAAATACAGCAAAATACTCTGTTTATAGCATGTCAGGAATGGCTTTACAATTAGCACTAATTAGTGAGAAAAAAAAATCAAAACAACAGCTTTAAGTAAGGACACTTTTCAGTGCAAGATCAAAGCCATGTCTCTACAGAATAGCAAAGCTATTCAATTGCACTGAAGTGCTAATTGGATTGTGAGGTGCTTTCATGTGTTTCCCCCAATTAGGCAGTCATCCCTGGCCAAATCCACCTAAGAAGAGATTATGAGTTTTAAAACTTTTGTCTGCACAGTTGAGACTGGGGTACCTGTGTAAAAACAGTAGTGCCTTCTTTTTATGTAAATTGAGGTCTTTCAGGTCAGGTTACTAGGCTTTCAGGAATGAACAGATAAGGAGCAAAGCAATCCCACACTATGTGGTAAACAATTATGTAGATATTCTGTCATCTAGGTGCAAGAAAATAAAGAAAAACTGCAGCTAACCACTCCTTCCCCCCCCCCCTTTTTTGGTTACTTTGTTTATTGGTACATAGCCTTTAAAGAGAGATTTTGATGCCTGAAGAAAGCCTTGTCTTCAGAGGCTTATCTGTGCAATGCATTTCTGTTAACTAGACAGAATGACTTACTTTTAATATCTTTTAGGAAAATTTGCTGCCTTTTCCTCACTTTTACAATTATTTAATTTGTATTATTTTTTAAAACTACTGCAGCAATTTTTCAGCAGATTCAATTTATGACCTTTTATTAACATCATGTGCATTTGTAAAGGCACAAAAAGTTGAGATAACAGTGGCAATTTATGAACCATACAGTTCATACAGTTTCAGGAAAGCTTTCATTTGTCAGTTGAAGTATGTCAAGTGTTCACAAACCGTGATCCCTCTAGGCAAGGGGCAGATGCATGGTTTTCCTAATGAGATTTATTCTGTGTCCTCAAGAGTCTTGCATGTTCCTCCTCCATGTGCTTAGACAACTTGCTTTCATCCAGTGAAGGATATTTTGAGGAAGTAGAAACTTCTCAGCCTGGTGAAAGTGGCATACAGCAGAGATATGTCTATATAGACATATAGACACTGTGCATCCTGTGTGTCTTACTGAGGTGTAAGTCTGACATCATGCATACTGTATGAAATCCCACCAGAAGCAGCTCACAGTCTTATTGAGATTTCTCTGATGGAGCAAAAGTACTTGTGTAAATCAGAATTCACCCAGATTACCAAGACGTGATGGGACGGTGGTGGGTGGTAGGATGAGTAATGTGGTCACTGTGTAGGTTTCCTAACTAAATTCTGAGTATTGGCTCTGCAAAACCGTGCTGCTTTTCTAGTCACAGTGTCCTCCTGGCTGGTGTTGCTTCCCTCCCTGTGTGCTGCAGAGCCCCCCTACATTTTATATATCATTAGGATGATCTTTTCTCTTTCCTAGTTAATTGGAATGGAACTTGTACTTCAAAGATTTTAAATTGACTTTGAGAAATCTGTGTTGGTCTTAGCAATTGTTATGTCACTTTGAAGACCCAGTTACATTGCTTCTTGACTGTGAGAAGAGACCCAACAGAGAATATTGCTAGAATGAATTGCATAGAAATTGCATCCAAAATACATACTTGTATGTGAATGGTTCTTGAGTTGTTCCTTTTTATTGTTCTGAAGTAAAAGGCTACTGTGCTATTGAAATGTAATAATTTCAGTGCCCAAAGTACATAATTTTATAACCAGGCTAGACCAATAGGCCAATATATCCTGCATCTAGGAAGAACTAGGATTGCTTGCTTTACAGGGAGATGAAAAGGAAAGAATTTTTCCATAAAGAAAGATGCATTCTAACCCCAAGCTGTCAACAGTCAAACTATAGCATTTTTCTGAAAAGTTATGACATTAGAAAGTGCTGTACTGTAATGTTAGCATAGTCCTGTTGCTTATTCAAGTATTTTTGTCATACTTTTCTGTTGCATATGCATTTTATATTTATAATAAAAAATAAATATGTCACTGCTTACTCTTTTGAAAGTACTTAGCAAAATATTTAAAGCATGCACTGTAGCTGTGTAAATGATAGTGTTACTGAAATTACCATTTCATGAGTTTTTTACTGTTTTATCAACTTACCCTTGTTGTTACATTGCACTAACAGGAAAATGGTTCAAAATTATAGTCTTAGTTTTACTGCATTCCTTTCTACCAATAGCAGTACAATCTGACCTTTTACCTAGTGTCTTAAATTCTTCTAGCTATTAGATAAAAATATACTCTAAGCATACATATAAAACTGTGTGGACATTGCCTCCCTTTCCGGCCCCCCCCCCCCCCACATCCCTCCCCCCCCTGCGGGGATGAGTTTTGTCATTGTTAGAAGTTAAAATTGTTACTTATCCGGGCACTGGGTATCATGAAAACAGTAATTTCAATATCAGCTTTTATGCAAGGTACTTGTCCGGCTCTGCTTTACTTCCTGTTGAATTATTCCTCTTTTGCATGAACAGTTTTTATTTTGGCTCATCTCTCAGCTTTTCCTGAGCTGACACTGGCAACAATTAAGCGTCTGTTACTAACTGAGTTAAGATTAGTTGTTAAATAAATTAAAAGGAGAAATGAAAAGTCTCAGGATTAATAAGAGTCTGTTTCAAATACAGTAAATAGTTAATACTTTGTTGTTACTGAATACATGCTTCACACCACAGCTTTTATGTCTAATGTGTCAAAGTAGAGTTTATTCACTGTTAGTGGATGAGTTCAGTCAGAAACTGTGTCCTTGTATGACCTTGGTCATTGGCATTTTCATCCTTCTTTGGTGTTCAAAAACATATTCTTAAAGGAAACTTGAAAAGCACCAGCTTAACTGGAGCTATGGTGTTTGGGAAAAATTCTTTCTAAGGTCTATGAAAAAAAAAAGTTAGCTCGATTTGCATTAAAAGACTGAAGTGTTCCACTCCTTTATGCTTTTTTTCTGTCTTAAATGATCCAGTTTTTCACAGTGTCTATGTGAACATCATTACCATATTGCTCTCAACACTTCAGATCCTACCAGGGTCTGAGCACAATGAAATACAATGGAGGATAAGGTTCTTTGCAACTCATTGGAGCAGCCTTTATTTGAAAGTCACAGAGGATGAGCATCCACTTTTTTAGTTTTGTTTTGTTTTAAGTTCCATGAGATCATGTCCTTTTCATTTTCACCTCTCTATCCCATGTGGTGAAAGACTGGAAGTCGTTGGAAGTATATGCCTTCTAAGCATTCCTATATACATTTTTATTCTGATGAAATTAAAGTTGGCTGCTATTGCTTTTATTTTTTGGAATATCATCATTCTCAATGTATTTGAAACAAATATATCAAAGATTCGCTGGTGTGAATATTAATTTTCAAGCAGTTCATATGACTCCTGAAAAGTGTCTTCATAGGAATAAGTGGAGAGGGAACTTAGGAGTACAGATCTGAATATTATCTCCAGAAAATATGCTCACTTTCAATTGAAAGGATGGGTTTGAAAGAACTAAGGCACAGATGATACTCTATCACTCTGAGGTAAATTTTTTGTTTAATAAAATACAGTTTTCCTACAGGTTGGAGCATTTTTCATGGAGAACGGCTGTTGGTGACACTTTTTAAAGTGCTACAACATTTTACTAATTTTAAAAAGTCTGCTTCAGATCGATTGCGACCTTATCAATAGGATAGTCTCATTCATCTCCTAAGCAGGCTGCTGTTGCATTGCACACTAATAGCTTTAAGCTGCAGTTACTCCTTTTAGAAAATTCAACACTTGGTAATGCTTTCAAATGAGATTTAGAGAAGGTAAAGCACCATTGGTAGTTTCCTTCAAGAAAATGGTTTTCACTCTTAAATTCCTAAATTGCAAGTGTAAATTACTAAGCCTTATATTCCATGAAAAATAAAGTGCTTTCTTAAGGATGATTAAGACAAATGTGGTAGATTCATAGCAAATATAGTCTTCTACATAATATTTAATACTATCAATAATAATTTATTTTAAATAGTTTTCCTAGTCATAGGTGTAAGTGTAGTATAGTCCATAACAGTGCCTTTGGCACTCTTCCGGTAAATAACTGTTTTCATTTTATTACAATTTGCCCAAAACTTTGCAATGAATTTCTCTGGAGGAGGTGCTTATTTCAGATTTACCTTCTAAAACATTTTTCTTCAAGCAGTTCTCACAGAGTTACAGAATGGTTGAGGTTGGAAGGGACCTCTGGAGGCCATCCGGTCTAACCCTTCAGCTGAAGCAGGGTCACCCAAAGCAGGTTGCCCAAGATCACGTCCAGGGTGCTTTTGAAGACCTCCAAAGAGGAGATCTCCACAACCTTTCTAGGCAACGCTCCACTGCTCAGGCAGCCACAAACTAAAGAAGTGTTTCCTTATGTTCATAAGGAACCTCCTGTGTTCCAGTTTGAGCTCCTTGCCTCTTGTCCTGGCACAGGGCACCACTGAAAAGAGCCTGGCTCCATCCTCATTGTGTCCACCCCTCAGATATTTACACACATTGATAAGATTCCCCCTTCAGTTCAGTGGTCTAAAATAATTAAATTAGGTTCTTTTTGTGTGTTAACCATTACTAAAATAATTTGTTTACTATGTTAACCATTCATTACTATGTTAGGCATTACTAAAACAATTTCACTGAGTAGCTGTCATGTCTTTGAAATGACATGAAGTTTGAAGGCAGGGTCATACTGGTATAACAGCTCTTCCTGTACAAATTCATCTACATGTGGTTAAATTATAAACTTGAAAAAAAAAAATCGTTTGTGTCTATTCAGACAAGACATATTGTCAGCTAAAATAATGGAATATTTGGCCTGTGGTGGGTATTGTGTATCCCTTCCCAGCTCTTCAATATAAATTGTCTTCAAAGAGGGAACATTTTGTGTCACAAGGCTTCAGGGGCTCTCAGATGCTAAAGGCAGCTGGAAAGTAATTAACCATTTGCTCGGTGGCAGGAATCAGAGAAGAAAATCTTTCCCATACAGTGCACTCTCCTCCACACAGCATTTTGGATCCTGGCAAGCTGGAAGGAAGGAAGTTATCTGGACTGAAGAGGAAGGAGCAAAGAACTTAAGATGGGAAGTTAAGTGAGAAGGCATGCAAACAAATGAGGGAAGCAGAGTAGAAGATGAATACAGGAAATATAAAGAAGAGGGTAAAATCAAAACAAAGTAGGATTATAGCTATGAAATAGAAGGCAACAGTTCGAAGGAACTGGAAAAGGGGAGGGAGATTTTCCAGGTCTAGAGGAGAACAGGACAGAAAATGATGGGAGACAAGAATCAGGAGCCAACGTGAGCTGGTAACAGGAAGGCCGGGGACTGGGAAAAAAGTGTGCATGCTCAATAGAGGATACTCCCCTGAAATCCAGAGATTTTTTGTCATGTTATGACTTAAGAAGGAGAAACAGAGCATTACACATTTATTTGAGTCCCACTGATGATATTTGAGGATTTTTTATGTTTATAGTGTTGCATATCATAAGAAAACTGTAACTTAAAAAAGATATTTGTGCAAAGCATTTGACACTGTCCCACATGACAGCCTTGTCTCTACGTTAGAGAGATACGGCTCTGATGGATAGACCACTTGCTGGTTAACGAATTGGCTGGACGGTTGCACTCCAAGAGTAGCAGTCAATAACTTCATGTCCAAGTGGAGACCAGTAAGAGTGGTGCTCCTCAGGGATCAGTGTTGGGACAGGTGCTGTTTAACATCTTTGTTGGAGGTGTGTACAGTGGGATATAGTGCACCTTCCCTAAGCTTGGTGATGGCACCAAGATGGGTGGTGCAGCCATCATGCTAGAGGGAAGTGATGCCATCCAGAGGGACCTGGACAGGCCTGAGAGGTGGGCCTGTGAGAACCTCAAGAGGTTCAACAAGGCCAAGTGCAAGGCCCTGCACCTGGGCCAGGGCAATCCCAAGCACAAATATAGGATGGGTGGAGAATCTATTGAGAGCAGCCCTGAGATGGACCTGGGAGTGCTGAGGGGTACTGTCAGGGCTGCTTAACACAAGCCAGCAATGTGTGCTTGCAGCCCAGAAATCCTGGGCTGCACCAAAAGCAGTGTGGCCAGCAGGGTGAGGGAGATGATTGTTCCCCACTGCTCAGCTCTTGTGAGACCCCCTTGGAGCACTGCATTCAGCTCTGGGGCCCTCAGCACAAGAAGGGCATGGACTTGTTAGAGAGAGTCTAGAGGAGGACCACAAAGATGATCAGAGGGCTGGAGCACCTCTCCTATGAAAAGAGGCTGAGGGAGTTGGGGTTGTTCAGTCTGGAGAAGAGAAGGCTCTGGGGAGACCTCATTGCAGCCTTCCAGTACCTAAGGGGGGTCTACAGGACAGCAGGAGAGGGAGTCTTTGTCAGGGGGTGTAGTGATAGGACAAGGGGTAATGTCTTTAAAATGAAAGATTAAAATATATTAGACATTAGGAAGAATTTCTTTACTATGTGAGTGGTGAGGCACTGGAGCAGGCTGCCCAGAGAAGCTGTGGATGCCCCGTCCCTGTAAGTGTACAAGGCCGCGTTGCGCAGGTCTTTGAGCAACCTGGTCTGGTAGGAGGCAGTGAGGTTGAAACTAAATGGTCTTGAAGGTCCCTTCCAACACAAACCATGCTGTTATTTCAAGATATTTAATATCAAGGTTGCAAGTACTTATTATGATCAAATTGTCCCTGGTAAGGAAAATTCTGAATTGTTAGTTGCCTGGTTATTTTGCGTACATTACACAATAAATTATAAATATGTAATTGCATATTCTTTTTTCTCTCTATTGAAAAGGATACATTGTTTTCTGAGGATACGTAGGAGCTGCAATAAGATTGTTGTCTCTTCCTTTTACTGAAGAAGTTGGAAAATACGTATTGTATAGATTGGAGACTGCAGAATAAAGTATAGTATCATGCTAAGACAGCTGAATGCTCTGTCCAGAGAACTGAATGGCTGCATGCCCCTGCCAGAGATTTCTTGTGTGATGCTGTACAAGTGAGGTCTCCAGTCAGGCCCCTTTCTGTGTGCTAGTGTATTGTATTGACCTGCTGTCTAGGATGAGTAGGTGAAGTCAGGATGCTCACATGAAGTTTGGTGAAACCTTCTATTTTCAGGCATTTCAACATTATTTGTCAGTTTTGACTCTCTAGCTGTTTCTTGGCTTTAATCCTCATCCCAGTTCCCTGTGTATAAAAATGTGAAAATACTACAATGCTATCTAGTTCACATTATAGTTACGGACCTGCCATCGGGTCTTAATTTCTTATGATATCCTTAAGTGATAAGCATAAAAGCATATGGTATGTAAGAATAACACATAATACATTTGGGGGTTAACAAGAAATAGTGAACAGATTTTCATGCAGCAACAAGCAGTCTATTCTGCACATTCAGTGTGGCAGGGCTTTGTTGGGATCGCATGCCTAAATCTGTCATCACCACAAGGAGGCATGAAGGATAAAGTTAAGGTCAGCAACTAACATCAGTTCTTGTTTTGTCTAACTGTTGAGTATTTGGGTTTACAATCTTATCACTTCTGTGTTTGAATATGGATTCGCATCTGTTTCCCCTTCTCTTCTATCTATGTATTAAAAAAAAAAAAAAAAAAAAAAAAAAGAATGCTAATTTCAGCTGTCTCAAACATATTAAGTTCCAATGAATTTCATGAAATCAGACATTTAGGTAAAAGAGAGAAACACTAGTAGTGCCCTCTGTACAAAAAGTCCAAAATGTTGCATGTCAATTCTTATTTGATGTCAGAAGACCCAGGCAAGAATAAGCCACTGTGAATGCCCAAATTATGAGAATGAAGTCTGTATTAGACGTCAGTGTGCCTCATCCTCAGTAAGGTTTCCATTTCCAATTGAGTTCTTCAGATCTTGACAAGTTTTATTTCCTGTGTGGGTTCTCTGATACATAAAAACAAACAAACAAAAAGATGTTTTTCTCTTCAGCCTTAGCGTAACACAATTAAAAACTCAATCAGCAACAACACGAATCCTTTGGAAACCAGGCTTTATTAGTTCACAAGATGTTATAGCTTGATGCTTTGTTTTTCTATTTTAATTTTTTTAATTAACATAATTTTAAAATAGTTTGGAAGAAACACTCAAAAGCCTTCCGTAGTAAGAGGTTGTATTACTGCCAGAACACAAGGCACAGTTATTTATATTGTGTATGCCATGTAGTAATGCATGTCCCATGTGCAGTGTAGGACTCCTGAAGACTGAGCCCACGGCCATCTCTGCCCATGTCTAACAATGTCTTTTGCTTCTAAGAGCTTAACTGATTACAAATTTTCTGTTCCTTCTACAGTATCCTTAGTTAATGTCTGGATTTGGGGACTAAGTATTTGTAATTGCCACAGTATAATACCAAAATAAAGAGATATGGTATGTTCGAAGGCACTTATCTTTGTTTATTGAGACAATTTATTGAATTTGTTAGTGTGCACACTGCATACCTTCAATACTTGGGATATCTTGATACTATTACTCACAATTGTGTTAATCTTCAGGAGGCCAATTGTTAATCTCTGGTATTAACACACTATTTGTCACAGCACCTTGAGGGACTGTTAGCCTGGAGAAGAGAAGGCTGAGAGCGGGGGGAAACTTAGTGATGAGAGATGAGGAAAAGGCTGAGGTTCTTAATGCCTCAGTCTTTACTGGCAAGACTAGTTCCTATCTGGATACCCAGTTCCCTGATCTCGTGGAAGGGAGTGGGGAGCAGGATGTGGCCCTCACAATCCATGAGGAAGTGGTTGGCGACCTGCAACAGCACTAGGATGTACGCAAGTTGATGGAGCAAGATGGGATCCACCCAAGGGTGCTGAGAGAACTGGCAGAAGAGCTGGCCAAGCCACTTTCCATCATTTATCGGCAGTCCTGGCTGTCAGGAGAGGTCCCAGTCTATTGGTGGCTAGCAAATGTGACACCCATCTACAAGAAGGGCCAGAAGGTTGACCCAGGAAACTATAGGCCTGTTAGTCTGACTTCAGTGCCAGGGAAGCTCATGGAGCAGATTATCTGGAGTGTCATCATGCGGCAGTTACAGGGCAAGCAGGCGATCAGGCCCTGTCAGCATGGGTTTATGAAGGGCAGGTCCTGCTTGACGAACCTGATCTTCTTCTATGACAAAGTGATGCACTTAGTGGATGAGGGAAAGGCTGTGGATGTGGTCTACCTTGACTTCAGTAAGGCTTTTGACACTGTTTCCCACAGCATTCTCCTCCAGAAACTGGCTGCTCTTAACTTGGACTGGCGTACGCTTCTTTGGGTTAGAAACTGACTGGGTAGCTGGGCCCAAAGAATCGTGGTGAATGGATTCAAATCTGGTTGGAGGCCGGTCACTAGTGGAGTCCCCCAGGGCTCAGTACTGGGCCAGTCCTCTTTAACATTTTCATCAATGATCTGGATGAGGGGATCAAGTGCACCCTCAATAAGTTTGCAGACGACACCAAGTTAGGTGCGTGTGAGAATATGCTCGTGGGTAGGAAGGCTCTACAGGAGGATCTGGATAGGCTGGACCGGTGGGCCGAGGCCAACTGTATGAGGTTCAACAAGGCCAAGTGCCGGGTCCTCCACCTGGGGCACAACAACCCCAAGCAGAGCTACAGGCTGGGAGATGAGTGGTTAGAAAGCTGCCTGTCAGAGAAGGACTTGGGAGTATTGGTTGATAGTCAGCTGAATATGAGCCAGCAGTGTGCTCAGGCAGCCAAGAAGGCCAACAGCATCCTGGCTTGCATAAGAAACAGTGTGGTCAGCAGGGCTAGGGAGGTGATCGTCCCCCTGTACTCGGCTCTGGTGAGGCCACACCTCGAGTACTGTGTTCAGTTTTGGGCCCCTCACTACAAGAAGGACATGGAGGTGCTTGCACACATCCAGAGAAGGGCAACAAAGCTGGTGAGGGGTTTGGAAAACAAGTCTTACTAGGAGTGGCTGAGGGAGCTGGGACTATTTAGCTTGGAGAAGAGGAGGCTCCACAGTTACCTTTAAACGAGGCTGTAGTGAGGTGGGGGTTGGTCTATTCTCCCACATGCCTGCTGACAGGATGAGGGGGAATGGGCTAAAGTTGTGCCAGGGGAGGTTTAGGTTGGATATTAGGAAAAACTTCTTTACTGAAAGGGCTCTTAGGCATTGGAATAAACTGCCTAGGGAAGTGGTTGAGTCACCATCCCTGGAGGTCTTTAAAAGACTTTTAGATGTAGAGCTTAGGGATATGGTTTAGTGGAGGACTTGTTAGTGTTAGTTCAGAGGTTGGACTGGAGGTCTCTTCCAACCTAGATGATTTGGTGATTCTGTGATTCTGAGAGGGGATCTTATCAATATGTATAAATATCTGAGGGGTGGTTGTCAGGAAGATGGAGCCAGACTCTTTTTGGTGGTGCCCAGCAACAGGACAAGAGGTGAAGGGCACAAACTGAAACCCAGGAAATTCCATCTGAATATGAGAAAGCACATCTGTACTGTGAGGGTGACAGAGTACTGGGACTGGTTGCCCAGAGTGGTTGTAGAGTCTCCTTCTCTAGAGATATTCAAAACCTACCTGGATGCAATCCATGTGCTCTAGGTGATCTTGCTTGGCAGGAGGGTTCGAGTAGAATGATCTCCAGAGGCTCCTTACAACCTCAGCCATTCTGCGATTCTGTAAAATTTCTGGCAACAAACTGGGGAACACACTGCATTGTTTAAAAGCAGATTGAAAAGGTTCCTGAGGTCCTTGCCCTTAAGAGTTGATACTCCATGTATAAAACTGGAGACTAGAAGTACTTAGCCCCTTCAACTAGGAAAAGGTACTTGAGGTACTTAAAGGACCTGTATAACCTTTGATCTCCCTTTTTCAGATTTCTGCAACTTGTCTTCTTGGTGACTTTTCAGCATGTTCAGTTTGGAGTTTGGTGAGGGTTTTGTTTGGTTTTGGTTTTGTTTTGTTTTTGATTGAAGAAGTACCTGCTAACACTTATGGTTTAAAATATTCAAGCCATCCAGTTCCAGTCTGCCCTAAAACTTCATCTTATTTTGGTAAAAAATCTGTTCCATGTTGGTAGAGAGCAGAAATACTGAAGAGATATAAAGAACTTCAGAACTACTCCCTTATTAATAAAATAAATAATAAAACCTTAATTACTGATGTTTTGTATCGTCTTCCAAGTTTGAGTGCACCTGAATATATGAAAATACATACTAGATATGAAAAATCCTTCTTAGATGAAATCTTTCTTACATGATTGTTTAAAAAAAAAAATCAATAAAAGGAAGATAAGGGCTTTTTTATTCTCAAGAACATGAAAGAAATATAATGTCTGCAAAGGTGGAAAGATACAAAGATGATAACCTAAGTCTCATTGCTAGAGAAGATAGTGTGGTAGTGTGTGAGATTGAAAGAAAAATGAGATAAAATTGTTCCGTGAATCTTGAAAGCAAACAAAAATGTGAATTAGACATACTCTATTTTTAGGACAGAAAAGGAAATTGTCCTGTTAGTACATATAATAATAAAAATGCACACCTGTGTAATCCGTTCAATTCTATTATTTTTTGGTGAGTGTTTATTTATTTATTTATATTAGAATGGTACCGAACATTGCAAACAGTGTAGGTGCCTTGTAAAAACTGTCCTTGCTTATTTACTTTCTTGTTTAAAACATGATCTCTACACAGTAAGTGATCAGAATTATTGAAAATGTGGATGAAAACCCTAGTAAAAAAATCTGTTTCCAGACTTGGAAATTGGACTGTGAGAAGTGATCTGGAATTCTCAAACACGTTGGATAGAGCCAGCAACAAAACTTGCCGTATGCCAGTAACCTCTGACTTCATGCACGGGTCTGTTATGGTAGCAATTTCAACTCTGTGATGCTTGCTACAAGGCAAAGGCCTTGCTGACTCTTCCTGCTGTTAAATATCACCTCAAAAAAAAGTCAGCTATTCAAATACATATGTTGGTTATTCAAAGAAAACAAATTTGAAGTTCATTGTTATGATTCAAACATTGCCTATGTTAATATATTGCATCAGGAATTATAGACAGCATGATAATCATCCTTAATTTACATATAGTAATTTTCACATGTAATGACTCATATATCACTACTGTGAACGAAAGATAGCTTACAATTACTCGTTATTAATATTCTATTTTCCAAGCACTCTGTGTATTTACATCCATCCAGACAAAATCATACTTTTATAAACCATGAAGCTACCTATACATAAAAAGTTCTGAAAATGGGAGTTCCATTTTTGGCAAAGTCTGATGATGATCATCTCTATTGAAAAATATTTTATTACATCTCTGGATTAGTGAAAAAGAAACTTTTATGGCAATTATCTTTAAACTGTCTTAGTTACCTTCATTTGAAATGTATATGTCTTTCTTCATAGAAATATGCTATTTTCTTTAAGATAATTGAGATCCATATTCAGACCGAACATTCAAAATTAAACCTGATTAACTTTTACCAAATTTAGTCAACTACCTCATGTCAGTAAGTGTAAGCCACAATCCTATGGGACATGATGCAAAGTGGGTCTCATGACACAGTGCAGCCCTGTTCTGTGTGGTGGGAAGTTATCATAGTCGATGGGTTTGTACAGCACCATTAACTAATGGTGCTGATGTTATTATTGAGTTTCGTTGTATATACCCGTACCTTTTTTTTTTTTTTTTGACTCAGGAAGGTGTTTAGAAGAAAGAATAAACCCTTTTACCTGCATTTTGCTACTTATGTGAACACCAGATGAGTAAAAGTTGTGGGCTAATATTAGTAACAATAAATTGAATACGAGATTAATTTAGGATAGAGGGGATCTATTCCTGTGTATCTTACCACACAGCCATTGTTTATCCTGGGGTAAAATAGCCAAGTTATTTAAAATTAGATATGAGTCTTCTGCAAGCTGAGATTTTATGAGATAGGAATAGAATACCAGTCTTTTGTGCATCGTTTTAAAGATGTTGAGAAGAAAAGTCAAACTATCAGTTCAGTCATTATGGTTTCCAAGCATATATAAACACATATGAATGTGAGACATAACTCAAATTAATCTGCTGTTGCTGTCATAAACAAAAGGCTGAAGAATAGAAACAAAATCATGTTTCCTACAGTATTGGATTCTGTCTTTCATTTCTGTATTTAGGGTTTAATTTTGTAGATCTCCACTAGTATAACTAGCCCCACTAAGTATATTATGTTCAGTGTGGAAAAAGATGATTTGTTTTGCATTTATATATATAGTATCTATATTTTTGTATGTTTACTTGAACGTAGAAACTTTTTATATATTAATTGCATTTGGAATCATGATCTTAATTGGAAATGTGTTATTTTCCTTCTTGAGGAAAGCAGGTAAATATATTGAGGTTGGCTTTAAGTTACCAAACAATGTTACCTTATGTCTTAATAGCCTGTGTTTTTATCATTTTAATCTTCTGCTGGTGCTAGAATCAAAGAATGTATGCTATTTGATAACTTCGTGGCTCTCAATTTAGGATGATTGGTATTTTATCCTGGTGTGTTTTAATTGAATAAAAAAAATGTATGTCACTGAAAATGAAATAAATATTAATTTTTCAATCCACATTTTAACAGAATTTCTTCAAATAATGTGTAAAATAATTAACTTTTAAGAAGTGTTATGCATTTCTAAATAAGTGCTGCAACTGCAAAGTCTTACTGAGACTAATAAGATTAAGCATCTTATTAAGTGCATGCTAAATAAACTTCAGATAAACAGATTTTATTTGATCCCTGTGGGACCAAATCAAGTGATAGAACAAGAAATAGTTACATAATACTGAAACAGCATGAAAAAATGTGATTGTTGATCAATAAAAGAATGTCTTACAGTGAAAATGTTATTACAAATTGCAGTAGAGGAAAGAGCTTCTGACTGGACTCCTGTTCACAGGACAATTTTATTTATTTATTTATTTATTCATTCAAAATCATTTAATAAAAGTGAATGATCTTGCAAAATCAGTACTGGTCTCATCTATTCTCTTTTTCATATGAATGCTAACACTATTGTAGTTATACTTCATAATTTCAGAAAAAGCAAGAAAACCATGACTTGAAAAAAGACCATAAACTTATTTTACTTTTCCACAACTATATCTTTTTACATCAGCAACATGGAATTTCCTTTGGAAATGGATTTTCAGATAAGGGGTTCAGTCTTTGGAACTCAGAAGTAGCTGATCTCCGTTATACCCTTTTCCTTAAACCGACAGTAATCAAACAAATTAATGCCCTTTGTCATTAGCGGCTTAACAACTATCTTTATCTATGCATTTTCTAGTGTGTTGGTGTCTCTGTGATGAACCAGAGCTATACAGAAAGGGGACAGTCAGTTGGTGTGTGAAACCCAAATGTCTCTTGGGATCCCAAATCTGTCTGTGATGCTCACATGGATTCCTGAGCTAAATGTCAATGTGTTGTTGCAGCCAGGACTCCTAGAGTGTGGTAGACAGAGATAAATAAAGGTGGTGGAGAATGGATGGAGAGGACAATCCTCTTCCAGACCAGTCCTGGAGAGTACAGTTGTTCAGTCTTGGGCTTGTAGCGTGAACCTGGCCTGACAGGCAGGATGGATATTCCGAGAGTGCCACAGTGCTCCAGGACAATGTTACGGCTGCAGTGAAATGCAGACTTCTGAATTGCCTTGTTTCTAGTGGGCTAAATTCAAGTATGAATGTTATTTTCTCTCTTCACTCTGTGTTACACTGGTAAATACCACTGTTCTTAGGAACAGAACGAGCATGTGTGCATAGTCAACACTGAATACAATAAATATTTCTTCTTCATTTAAAATCACTGCTTAAAATGGCCAAGAGTGTTAGCAGCACAGAGTTCAATAATAACATTAGTTATTCTCTTGCTACTTAATGCCCACAGATATTTCAAATGCACTGTAAGAATGACTGTGAAAATACAAGGAAGTATTTAAATTATACTGGTTTAAAAGTGAAACATATGGCTATTTCGTATAAGATATGTTACCAGTAATATAGCATATGGGTGTCCATATGGAAAGGATTGCACTGCCAGTGCTGTAGAGATAAAACTAATATATCACTACTAAGGAGATATAAAAATAAGTCTTAGTCACTTGCTGAGTATTGGTGTTGGTAATGGAAGTTCCTGTTTTGTTTATTTTTTTAAAGCAGCAGGGTAGATTGAGCAGATTGTATGTAAATGCATATATTATTAAATTGCAAAATATAGCAACAAGTTATTGAGATAGATTCATAAGCTAAATTTAATTCAACTTAGTGCATTTCTATAATGGTATACTTGCTGTACTCTGTATTAAAAAATAAATCTGGTTATATTAATTAAAGTGATCCATGGTATAGTGATGCGCTCATACACCACAGTTATGTTACTTAGTCTGCTTTCTTTTTTTCTGTATTTTTATGTGGAGGGTCTCAGGAGGGAATTTGTGTGCTCCCCTATTTTCATAGCTGGCAAACAGCCAATGCTCTTATGTAACATTTTCTCTACCTTATTTGCTTCCTGCCTTGTCCAGACCATGTTCATCTTCTGTGATCTTTTCCATTGGCAACAGCTAGAGCAGGAGTATTTTCACCTATACGAACCTGAGTGATTAGGATATACAAACCTCCCTGACATCATGTTGTGTCAAGAACATGAGCACTTCCTGACAGTGTCTCACCCAGGATATGAGTTAACAAATTTGAAGGCGAAAACCTTTACTGTTATATATTTGATCCATCACTGATAGTAGGTGCTTCAGTGTGACATGGTATTCAGGTACAGCACATTATTTTTTTACCTATGCCTAAGACATATATTCACCAATATAAATGTTTGGCTGCATGATGAATTCACAGTTGACCTGATTTAGATATCACTCACATTTCTTCCTTTTTTGTGTGTGTGTTTTCAACAGAGGTGCTAGTGACTGTGGCAAAATAAAATTTGTGGCAGAACTTTGTAGCACTTTATCAAAGATCTGTCAGATTTTTTGTTAGTCTGCTAAGGTTTTCAGTAATTAAAATCATCTGAAAGTCAAGTAAACTTTGGAAGAAACAGTTAAAACATCTTTCTGAAGGTATGTTTAAAAGAGTTTTTGCAGGTGAGGCTAATAAAATTTTATAATATTCCAGTTGGATGATGTTTTGTTTGTGCCCTGTAGAGAAAACCTAAGAACCAGATATTGTGTATTGCATGTTCCTTTTTTTTTTTTTTTTTTTTTTAACCTCTGTAAGTGGTAACCTCTGATTTTGTATTCATCTGACACATTTATCTGAAGCAACCTTCTAGACAATGCCTACCTGCAGCAATTAATGAAAAAAACATGCTTTCCTGGCAAGGTAGTGAAATATTAGACATGCAAGATTATCTGTCTTGCTAGTCAGTGGATCATATAAAATCTCAACTAAGATAAATAACGACATGAAGTATAGTAATTTCTGTAATAAAGTAAAAATATATTTATTGAAAGAAGGGTACAAATATGCTAGGTAGATTTTGAGTCTGAAGTGGTTAAAATCTCTCTAAATGACTTTAAGGTAAAAGTCATACTGAGAAACAACTTTATAGCCAGATGTAAAATTTGTTTGTTGCACTGTTGTTCCTTTTATAAAAACCCTGTCTTAGATACAGCTTAAACCTGCAAAACTTTTTGTTACCAATTATTTAGCATGCATCAGTAGGAAGTATCAAATCTGAGTACTGTAGACTTTGATGAAAGAAAGCATACAAATTATACTTGTAAAAATCAGACTTAAAAAGTATGGCATGACTGTGTTATCTTATACAAATAACAATTTTCATAGAAGATGTGTAAATTATCATTCAAGTTGTTTATGTTTGCCTTCGATGTTTAGTGATTTAGCACAGGATTCATCTCGTCTTGTGTTAGCCGCAAGTCTAAGTCATCCATACTTCTTCCGTTACTAAGGAGCCAGGCCCATGTCCCCAGGATGATTCTTACGTTTCAGACATCTCCAAAAGTACCCCTCCACTGAGCTGGATACTAAGCTTTATATGGGACTTCTAACTTTCCATGGCTAAAATATTATATTAGTCTGTCCCTGACTTTTTAATATATATATATATAATTAATGTACCTTTAAATAGAGAACACAGATTTATGGTGGCAGATAGTTCATAAAATGTTTGTGTGAAAAACACTTGTTGATATCATCATCAAATGCAGTCCTATCTTTGATATTTAGCTTTATAAACAGCATTTAGCACTAAGCCTAATCATGTAGTTAGTTTCCTGATAATTTGAAAACAATTTGGCCATTAGCAAACAATAAATGGACAATCATGAAAACACAAATTTGTCTGATGAAAAAGCAT
Source organism: Nettapus auritus (assembly GCA_011076525.1). Lineage (NCBI taxonomy): Eukaryota > Metazoa > Chordata > Aves > Anseriformes > Anatidae > Nettapus > Nettapus auritus. The sequence continues at coordinate 58,606,277 of CM021797.1, read as the reverse complement.
TTAAAACAACCAGTGCTTTTTATCACTACTAAAAATTGCCAATATATATTTCTATATCCCTGTAAATAATCTTATCAATGCATACCATCAGATTTTAGAGGCTTATTTTTAATGCACTAAATCAGATTTGTCTTTCAGAAATTTTAACTACAGTTGTTTCCTTTATCCTTTATCCTATTACAAATTGAGAGGCAATATAATGTCTGGTTCAATTCGGAACTCGTTTTTAGGTTTCTCTAAATGTTTCAGCTTTAATCTTACGCAACCACTAACTTAGTGTTATTTGCTATGAGATATATGTTGGTGAGAAAGGCAAAATTTGGATGCTAAAAATTAGAACAAGAGAGACTAAGTGAATTGGAATTGTGATGATTTTGGATGTCAAAGGATTAAGGCATACACTAATAACAGCTGATCCGTCTAGGAGACGTGAGGTTAGAAAGGCAAAAAAACATTTAAATAGTTAGATTCATGGAATTGCACTCAGAGTGCTAGTAAACTTCAGGAAGAAGAGAAGGATAGCTGTGAAATCAAAAAGAAACAGCAGAAAAACAAGCAATCTGGTAGAAAGACAATGCAAGAAGCAGAAGAGTCACGTACAGCTGTGCCGGCTACAATGAGATAGGTTAGTGTCTGTTTTGGGACTCTTGCTCCCCTGGTTAACAGGCATATGCCTACCTATTGTTGCCTTCCATACTGCAGTAGATATATATCCACTTAAGATCTTGACCTAAGAAAGTTAGGGATTGTAAAGTTAAGAAGTTGTCCATGTGTGTTTGTGCAGACGTGTTCAGTGTCTGTAGATGTGCTGATTCCACTCATGCACAAAAGAGATGGAACAGATGTGTTTATGGGACACCAGGGTAAAATTATGTTTCCTCAGGCAGAGAAAGACACAGTGTCATGAGTTCAGTACTGCACAGGATTGCTCCCAGGCCAGAAGGTACGGAGGACTTGCTGTGCACCTATCTGTAGGTCCGTGCCTCTCAAGACTGCTGAGGATGAGCTGGTGTGAGTTTCCTTAAAAATGTACAGTTGTTTTTTTTTTTTCTGTGGGAAAGGGAAAATTAATCATGATGCCTTTTGCCACCGTTGTGAGGCTGACTTTAAAGTATATGTGACAGAGAACGCCACAAAAACATGCATCAGGATGCTCCCAGAGAAGCACTGATAAGTAAAAGAGCATCCCTTTTTGAATGCCGCACACAAGTACTTTTTAACGTCTCAAACAGAGGTACAAGTTTCTGTTCTGAGAAGTGATTTTTTAAAATGCACTGGTAGCAGTCTAGTTTTATTGTATTTCATTGATTCACATGCCGTGTTTGCTCAGTTCACAGCTATGGGTTTGGGGAATATATATTTTTTTTCCATTCTCCTGTTCCTGCTGGTACTGCAAACTCCTTTGGCACCTGGAAATTGATCATGGTTCTGCTGTACCTCCCTCCAAGCTCTGGTTATACAGTTTATGTCCCTTTACTGGCAGAGGATTGCCCAAGTGGAAGCCAGGGCCAATTTCAGTTTGGAATCAATGTAACTACATATGCTGCTTTGCTTCTATGTCTAGTGATTTAAATCTTGCCCATATGAGACATTATACTGTTTTAATTAAAATGTTTTTAAGTCAATATAGTTAAATCTGTTCATACTCCTTATACAGAAGCACTTAAACCTGCTTAACCTTTGCTAGAATTGGTTTAGCTAACATTGATAAATTGCTGAAGTAAGCTAAATCAATTTAAGTGAGGTCTTAGCTGGGGTAAGTGCATTTACATTAGATGTTTGCACCAGTTTAACTGGATTTAAAATCAATCAGTTTAGTTAAATCAATGCATTTTTCCTTGTATAGGCATGACCTTAGTTAAATAATTTTGTTGTTGTGTGAAGCATGGGTCTTACCAAAAAATAATAAAAAAAAATAATAATAAACCTTTCTGAAATGCTTATTTTTGTTACTAAGTAAATTGGCCGAAGGCTATAAATCATATTGAATCTTGGTAGGTTGTTTTATACTCAGGATATTTTTATTTTGTTAGGAGGAAGCTATTCACCTTCTTGGAATCCAGAGGACTGTAATCTCTGCCAGCTGACCCTGTAACTTTTCTCAGTGTTTAAATTATGATGATGTGGATGAAGTAACGAATTATTGCTCAGCTCACTAACTGGTCCAGAAGTGTACTTGCAGAATGATTTCACCAGAAGAAGCTGTTTAGGTTATTAAAGGAAATAGACCTATCTGTTCAGCATTAATGTGTTATTGTCGATTTAATTGATAGCAGTGATATAATGCAGACATGTAATTTTAAATCCTTGATATTTTAAAATAGAAATCATGATAATCCTTCCAGAAAAAAAGTGTTGCTGGAATTCATGGTGAAAAATGTCATCTGCTTTCTGACTTACAAATTCTAAATTCTTACAGAAAGGTCTTGGGGACTCAAGTCTGGTTCCCTAATGTCTTCCCATTTCTAAAAATGTTTTAGATATCTTAGGAGAAAAAGGTGATAGCCTAAGTAAATGTCTCTTCATGAGGTGTGTTATCTAAATGTTGCTGTGCACCTTGGAAACATCTAGAACTTCTGGGATTTTTGAGTGTTCTTGGGTTAAAACCACACTCTCTGGGATTTGACAGAAAAAGCTGAAATAAAAATATAATTTTATGTAAAGCACTTCAAGTAAGAGTTTAGGAATCAATGTTCAGCATTACACTGTAATCCAAAAGTAGATCAATGTGCACAGTAGTAAACAAGAACATTCATTTTTAGTCATTTTTCAAACTTATATCCCCTAAGACTCTATAACAAACATCTAGCTGGTTTGTTTGTTTGTTTGTTTGTTTCATGGAAATGAAGTAATTTTGATCTTTCAAGTCAGAGGCTTAAGTAACTGCTTTTGTTTTACATGCCAGAAAATAAAATTTAGGTTTTAACAGCCACATTTTTAATAGATATAATTTGAATAATATGACTACATATTTTGCTAATCATCTACCTATAATACATGCCAGTGTTAAAGAATAAAACAAACTTTGGTGCGAGTTCTAAGGTAACGTCAATAATTACTTTGTCTCAGTTTTGTAATATGCTGGAAGCTACATGCTGTGTTACTTAAAAATTGTTTCTCAATGAGTTTGTCAGGACTGAGCAATAAAACCTTAAATTTGTCATCTTTTGTTCCACAACAGGCAGCGATCCCTTCTTAGACAAAGGTTCCCAAGGGAAAGTAATAGTAATTATGAAGCAGTGTAGCTCTTTGGAAACAGCATTTACAGGAGAATAGAGGACTTCTGTTAGTCCATGCAAATAGGTCTGATCTCTCATAATACCCTTAGGATTCCTCTGTTTTTATGGATAACCCCCATAGTTTAATTCATATAAGGTAAAGTGCTAGAGCCGTCACCACCGAAAGGCACTGGGGACCCTATGCAAGGAGATTAGAGTTTGGCACTTTATTTTCTCATCTCATGAACTACCATCTGCAGAAATGAAAAACCAAATAGAATTAAAGTTTTCTTTTTATCAGCATAAACTAAAATATTCTCTTCACCTTAGGACATGTATTATTTTCCTGAGATAAGAGTTTTTCTTTAGTTTCATAGCTCTTAAAATAAAGATATAATATTGTGAGTCTTTTGCCAAATTATTATCTTCTCCCAGCTGTCTATTAGTGAGATTATGTTTCCACTCTGTAACTCTTCCTAACGGGCCCTGGATGTTCTGCAGTACATGCTGGGCACTGGGCTGTGGCCCAGAAAAACTTGAAATCTAAGCTTTTACATGAGTGATCCATATCTTTTCATTTTCATCAGATGCAGTCAGAATCTCTGTTTTCATATCACAGTTTGTAAGAAGTCTGCGGTACGTGTAATGTATTTGTGCTGATTTCTGTACTCTGGGCTCTCTCAGTACTACAAGGCTGAAATAGGATTGAAAATATTCCAGTGGAATTTGAAGCTGCACATATATTCATAGCAAAATAGACCAAAAAGAAAAAAAAAAAAAAAAAAAAAAAAAAAAAGGACATTATAATCATCCAGTTTGACCCTAGACATGTGGTTAGCAACTGATTCTTAACTTTTAATGTAGATTTCTGCAGTTTTCTGTGAAGGTACAGCACACAGTTTGACACTGTGGCACAGGCTGACATGCTTATCACAGTTATTTTCCCAGCTGTTTAATTCAGACTCTACCAAATATTCATTGTATATGTATGAATGTTTTGATATAGCTTGGGGAGTGCTCTCACTATGTGTATATCTTATTATATCTAATTACAGTAAACTGTAGTCTCAGCATTTCGTTTTTGTTTACTGCATAGACTTACAGGGATTTGTAGGCAGACCATTGAGCTACGCGTATTTGCAACTGTTACAACTGTTAGTAATTCATGTATTGTTTTGGGAAGAACTCCCAGAACAGAAGGCGTTTTAGACACACACATATGATGCATATAAGAGTTAAGAGTGATAAAATGTTTTGACATATCTCTAAATCCCTTTCTTCCCCCAGACAAAACAGAAAGATCAATTTCTTGGGTTCAAAGTACCAGAACTGGTTAATGTGTTTTTTCAGTCATCAGAGTTCTCAATATTGAGTCGGGCTTCTTTTTGCTGTTGATATGGCAAGATCCTTTGAGGGATGAGAGAGGGGGACAGAGAGAGAAAGTGAGAGAGAGAGTGCTTTTACCTTTCATTGCCTGGTATTCTTTGCCCTCCATTTTATGACCTGTGGATATATAAACAGTAAATGACTGTGTTTGACAAAGCAAGGTTTGAATTATTTGGCCCTTTATAACTAACAATATTCTGTATTTCCAGTATGTGAGTGTAGATATTTGCAAAACCTGTATCTTTTTGAAGAAGTTGGTTTAAAGTGGATACTATCTTAAAATGTGATGAGTTAAGGAAATACCTATATGCTGTTGGAATAATTAATGTAATTTGAAGTAGGCATGCAACTAACTGAGATGGGAAAACACTCATCTTAGAACTGGGAAAAGACAGATTTCTGTTCTCTTTGTAGGAAGCAATTCTAGATCAGCCATAAGGTTGCTAATGAAAAGAGATCCTTTTTCTGAAAGCATGAAGTGTCCATCCAGCTGCTGTCAATTTGTTGTAATGCCACTGATCAAAAAAGCAGCAATCATTTTTAAAGGCTTTTGACGTAAGTTCATTTTTAAACATTAACATTTGCTGGAGAAATAAAATTGCTCTACACTTAAAGGCACCTCCGTCTTACAGGTAAAATGCATTTTTAATGTTACTATTTAGAAAATAAATCTCTATTGAAAATGAAATGAACTTCCTGCTTGCCAAATCAAATCATAAAACAAAACTGTCTTATATAAATACAGCATAAAAAAAGTTTTAGAGCCATGAGTGGAACGGATTGCTACTGTATACTCCCTTCACTGCAAAGCTAGTCAAGGGATTCAGTTTCATTTCCCTTTTTAATCTTGGTAAAAGCTGTTCCTGAGAGTTTGAACATGCACCATAGGTGTCCTATTTTCCCATTATTTGCCTCTACATGCTTCTTCTCTTCATGAGACTTTATGATACGACCAGGTTTCCTACACCAGTGGTCAAAGAGAAACAATATATTCTCACAGTTATTATTATTTAGAATCTCTTTTGTTATGGATGAGAATATGTCCAAAGGCAGCTTTTCCCAGGACAACGCTAATGTTTTTAAATGGCCTCTGCAGGCAACCGGAACTTCAGATCTCTGAGAGTGACACAAGCTACCCTGAAATACTTTCTTTTCTGCACTTAAATGCCAATGAAGGTCGGGGGAGGAGGGGAGAACTTACGTGGAAAAAGTGTAATTTATGCTGTTGCATGGGAAGAGTGGTAGTGCTTGCAGAACGAGTGCTCAGCTTTGAATTAAAAAATGGTGCTTTATTATTCCTGTATTCCCTTTCAGGCATTCTGCAGCAAAACTTGGAGTGGCAAAATATTGATTCTGAACGTGCAGAAATTATTAAAGAAAATCATTAAGAGCAATGAACTATGCATAATAGCCTCGTATAATTAATGTCAATTAAATTTGATTTTATATTTGTATCACATATAGAAAAGCCAGGGTGTCAAAAGGCTAACTAAACTGAAAAAATAATCAGAAAATCCATGCTTTGTTCCTGTCCCTGTCACAGACTTCTTTATTACTTAGGAATCAGATTTAGTCTGTTGTGTTCTGCTTTCCTATCTGATATAAATACCTTTTCTGAAAAGGCATTGAGAGACATACTACCTACAATATCAGTGCTGCAAGTAAGCCTTTTTTGAGGCACATTTTGTTCTAATTACACATTTACACTGGAATACTCTTTCAAGATCCTTCCTAGGACTGCTATTATCATTTTGCTGTATCCTTGTATAGCCATGGTCAAATGCCTTGGTAGTGGAACACAGCACATAAACTGAAGACCGCAATCAGTGGTGTAATGTAAACATGGAACTCTGATAGGGATTTGTTCTTATTCTTGTTTCTATTTTGTGAGGAAATTGATACAATAAAGGAAATGCTGGGAACAGGAAAGCTGACAAAAATAATGGAAAGATACTCCAGCATTACCATGTGAATGAAGATTTTCAAGTCTTTTAAGCATCCTATCCAGACTTTTTATCTTATATCATTGCAAGAGGAGAAGAGAGACCAAGTTTTTCTGTACAAAGAAATGGTACTAGTTGCACTGCATACATTGTAGAAAGACACTTGTTTAAACACTTTAGATAACCTTGAAAAGTAGTGAAGTTTTTGAAGAAGGGTTAAAACAAATGCACTATACAAAGACTTGACGAAGATGATCCTTTTATAGAGGGAAAATTCACGTCAGAAAATGCTTTTTTTAATCTTTTCTATAGTATAATATACTAATATACTAAAATACTATACATGGTATTTACTAGTAAGCAAAACATTCAGATAAGTTGACATTTTGTGGAAACAAACAAACAAAAACCAAACAAAACAAAACAAAAAATCAGTTGTCCTCTTAGAAGAAAAAAATATGAATGAATACTACAAGTGAATCAGATGTGTTTTTTTATTCTTCTTGGCAGAGGACTTCCAAGAACTCTCTAGACAAAATAAAGACCTGATCCCTTTCTTTTCAAAAATAACAGTGGAAGTTTTATAGCTGACTGTTGGAGTGGTATTGACCCTGAACACAGCACTATTTCTGTAAAGTGATTTTCAGAACTCCATGCAATAGTTCATCAATTGAGAAAAAGCCTATAATCAAAAGCTATGCACATACACAAGAGGGAAATCAGCTTCATCCTGATTCTTTGACATTTTCTTGCTTTTGAGTAGATATAAATAAAAGTGTGTGTATCAGCTTTTCAGTAGTTACCCTGCAATCAGCTGGCCTAAAGAGACATTTCACAAGTTTTTCTGCATTTTTTCCTTGAACACTACACTTGGTCTTTCACTTTCTTTCACCCTGTTTATGTCTCTGTCTATGCATATTCATAAAATACAAGGAGGAAAAAGTAAAAGTGTAATTAAATGAGCAAAGAAACAAGTTAACAAAAGAACCTGCTGAAATTTGTTACAAATTATTATGCTTGCTTATCTATTGTTCATGCTACGATTTGACAATAATCCTCATATCTGCAACTACAGTGGTCAGATCAAAGGTTTCAAAAAAAAAAAAAGATCATGGTTTTTATAATCTGTGAAAGCTATTTAATAAACAACATAGTATTTTTTTCAAAATCTTATCTAAAAATCTTAGTTTAATTTAATCTGCACATATCTTATGTTTAGATTTTAATTCTCTGCTGAAGATAAATTTGATTTCAGCATTTTTCTTATAGGAGAATCCATTTGAGCAAACTGAATGTACAAACGTCTTATCTACAGCCAAAAAAAAACCTCTTTGGAAAAAAATGATAACTTTAATATGTTACGAAACAAATAAATTTTGGGGCTACCTTTTTATTTTTTAGATGTACTTTTTTTTTTTTTAGAATGCAATGTCAAATCTAATACTTAGATTTGGGGGTTATATGTAGGAAGATCTTGAAAAATCATGATGAAAACCAGTGGGTTTCTGGAGGAAATTGGCAAATTGTGCTTAATGAGAACAGTCTTAGTCCACATCATAAACTGCTTTTAAATGAGCTACTTTTTTTTGTTGTTGTTCTTTTTTTTTAATCTTCTTGATTAGCTTTGCTTCTGGTCAGCTTCCTTTTTGTGAGTCACCTGATTTAGCAGTTTTCCTAGTGATGTAGTGAATATGTAATCTATTCAAATGTGAGGTATAAGGGTGAATGGTTCTTTTTGCCTAAGAATTTTCTGACTTTATTTCTACCAAACTTTGAGAAATAAATTCAATAAAATGGACTGTGAGCTCTACCTGTTACATTGGTTTACCCGGCCAAGCATTAATGTCTTTCTTCTGTCCTTTCTTCTGTTGTCTATCTGTTTAAGCTTTTCACTCTTTTCAAGCAACCTAAACAATTATTTCAAATTTTATGTTCTGTTACTTTTTTTTTTCCTTCAGTTTCTGTCTTTGTTTGTTTGTTTTGTTTTTGTGGGGTTTGTTACTGTCCCCCATAAATGTTTTTTCAAAACCCTTTAAGTTTTAGGAATCCATGTTTTAGGAATCCATGCTGATACAATACACCTAAAGTAGAATGGACAGTCTCTTAATGACAGTGGCTGCTCAGAGAAGAATTGTTGTTTTATATATAGAGTACTTGTAGAGGGCAATATTCTAGAATCTGTCATGGGCATGAAAAAACTTCCTGATGAATTAGTGGTTTAGTGAAATACTGTATGTAGTGTAATTTAATGCATCCACAGAACAATCCAGATCCTCGGTTGCAAAAACTAGAATAGTAACACTGAGGTGAGTGAAACTTGAGATTATGACAAGTTAGGTCGATCTGAAATAACTGATAATGTGTATTGTAATGTACTTGTCCTAACATACTAGAAGACAGTTTCCATTGCATCCAGAAAAAGGACTGTAGGTGTGACTGAGAATGTAACAGAATTTAAAAATTTCTCATGTTTTGCTCAAAGCAAACTCCTCTGTGATTGAAAGTGCTGCTGCTAACCTGTAAGGTTGAAGTTAACAATTTTTAGTGATGATTTGTACAGTACTTCTTGGGAAAGAGTCTTCTGTTTCTGTGGTAATAATCCTCACTTTTTGCTGGGAAAGAATGCAGCAGAACCCATTACCTGACTGCATCCACAAATTTTCTTCCAGAGATTCTCAGTGCCCTACTGCCCACTGGGCCCCATTGCAGATGTTTGTGCAGGTAGGCCTCTAACCACATGGAGACAGCCGCCATCCTCTCTGTGAAGTTGACTGAAGAGAACTACATACTGTAAGAGTGTCCTAACTGGAAGGGTCCTTATCATGGTTAGTGAATGCTCGTAGACATTGATTTCATGATAATGTATGATGCAGGCTGAGGGCGGCTGCATGTGTATTAACTGACAAGTTGCTGAAGTGGGAGCTGTACATCTGGCACCCCCGTGACCAGCATCTCACTTCTGTATCATGTCTGATCTGTTGTAGTTCAGAGTGAGCTGTTAATTTACTTCAGATCTAAAGTATTTCCCACATGGCAGAGAAATTCTCTAAGTGTTGTTTCTAAATATATATATATATATATATATTACATTTATAAAGCAAAACACAAGAACAAAAAGAAAGAGTCAAATCTTGTTATTGTTTTGCATTAGGATACATCATCTCATTGAGGTGAAAGGCTATAAAATCATATTAAGTGATTTTTCAAGTGCCTTTCTTTCCCCTGTGGTATTTGATCTACCTAGTAAGGGGATAAATGCATTAAAACAAAACAAAACCAAAAAAGATGACTAAAGCATATGTGGTTATGTACACTCTCCAGTTTATTCTGTTTTCCTAATGTTATGGCTAACCCTTCTTTGGTAAAATTATGTGTGAAGTTTATCAGAGTGTAGTCTCAGTAGCTAAAAGGTTATTTCAGACGTTAAATAGAATCACCTAGAATGGATCCATTAGTCTATTTAGTTTGTAATCCCTGTAGAAATAGAGTTTGCAAATGATGAATTTTTCAGAGATGAATTTGGCATTAATCTGAACATCCTAAATCAGCTGGCAATGTACATATATTCTAGGGACATGAGTATCATCTAACTACTTACTAAAATTCAGGCAAGCAGGAAATAATGTGAAACCTCTGCTTGGGTCCTAGGCAAGCATCTCTTCTAGTTGATCTGATGCAGGGAACTTGTACAACTCCTAGTGGAGTTATAGAGCTATTTCCGTGACTTTAAAGTTGCAGCAAAATCTTCTAGCACTGACAGATTATGCTTTGGAGGCCTGTTAAACATTTAGCTATGGTGAACACTAAATATGCCTCAGCAACAGGTTTATTGCTGTGTGAGGAACTTGCTTTAGATAACTAGGTTGTATGTGTGCTATTGATCCGAACTGGTGAGCAGTTCAGTTGATTTAGAACAGGTTACTGTGTGGATTTAATTTCTGAAAATTGTCTCTGAAGTCTTGCAATTCAAAATAGCTTTCTTTAAAAAAGAAATTGTTTCTTTTAGCAGTACTGACTGTTAAAAGAAACAGTCAGTTCAAAAGAAACTTTTGTTTCTTTTCAAAAGAAGCATTTTGGCTACATGGCAGTATATTCTAAAATTGAGAAGCAAGCTTGTTAACATAAGGCTTAAATAGCTGGTGTTTGACCTTTGTTTTTTTTTTTTTTTTTTTTTTTTTTTTCCACGGTTTTTTATATCTTTTTTTTTTTTAAAATAAAAAACATATATAGCTTTTTTTTTTTTTTTTTTTTTCTTTTTTTAGCAAAACACTGTAACTCCTCTTTTACACTTAGTGCATTCCTTTATTTAAAGGTCTTCCAGTGTTTTCCTTTAGCCAGTGGGGAAGATGCTTGCATTTTGGTTTATAATGGAGTCTGAACAATTAAAGTTTGCATTTTTCACTGACATGAAGAAGGAAGTTTCTTTCTAATTTGGCTGTGTATGCAGACAGAGATATGACAGAGGGCTGCCTACATAGCTATCAAGTTATACCAGGTAAAAGAGATCAGTTTCAGCAAAATGGATTAGTTTAGAAGCATCCAGATAATTGATTTTATACCATATGATATTTTTGTTTGCTGGTAAAGTGTTCTGTATATGAATATTTTTTAATTCTTCTCTGCTTTGAAATGATTAAACAGAAGTAAACAAGCCGGAATTATGTTTGACAAGGAGGCTTCATTTTTTTTCTGGCTGTGATCTCCACTCCATTAACTCATCTTCATCTATTGACTTGAGAGCACATTAAGGCAATGTGCTCTTCTTGAAACTATGTATGAGAGCTGTTGAAAACTTCTGTCTAGAACAGAATATTGCTGCTTGCTGCCTCAGTGGATTCTCTTCAGATATTTTTGATACACACTGCAGAGTATGTTCTAGTTTTTATGTAGTTTGACTGCATTGAAGATGTTGATTTTACTGTAAGACCTTGTACAGTTTTGTTCCAGATGATTTCTTTAGGCATGTTCTGGCCTACAAGTTAAATTTAGTTCAGTAGCTAACTCCCAACCAGAATAGACAAAGACGTTATAGTATCTCACTGTAAAAGACTGATGATTTCATACGATGTCTCAGGATCCTGGACTTTAATCTCCCAATGATCCTTATAGTGTCTTTCTTTGTGAGAGTAATGTTTACATTTTTATCTTTCTATTGAGGCTTTTTAAAGGAGGAGTGGATGCCTGTGGAAGGCTTGGGGGTAGAGAGTGTTTCTCACATGATTTTAAAAATTATGAGACTTACAAGTGATGAAGAATCACTTTGAGCAATCAATTCTTTTGATGCATTCTTAATCTTTTTTTTAAAGAGGTCTATGCAAAATTGCTTAGTACATTGTACACTTGTACAAATACACTTTTACATTTAATAAATGCATGTTTCTGTTTAAAATTAAGCATCTTTGATATCTGTAATACAGTCTTTTTCCTGCTTTAAATGTGACTATGAAATTTTGCTTTTTGTGCACTGTATAATAGAAACAAACCCTTCCAAGCATCATCTGCTACATTAATACAAAATGTAAAGGCTTTTTTTTTTTTTTTTTTTTTTTTTTTTAATACACCCGTGTTAGTGTACCTATTGAGCTGTACTAGTGGTGTTCAGCCTTCTTTAGTTTGTGGTTCTCTAATAGTTTTCTAATGGAAATGTGGTCATTATACAAATATGTATAGATTACTGAATGTGGTATTCAAGTCTTTATGGAGCCTTCAAAAGCATTTCAGATTCCTACAGTCCAGAGAACACTGTTTGAAAACTACTGCATTATGCCAACAAAAAAATTGTCTGTGGTTATTCTCTCTAACCCAAATCATGCCAATTAATTAAGTGGTATTCTAGAAAAAGAATGTTACAGAAATGTGATTAGTCGTTGCATTATAAAATACTAAGAAAACTCGGAAAGTAATTTTTTTTTTTAATTTCTTTGTTTATTTTGTGACATTTGCAATATAATTCCATTAAACTTCTTTTGGCTGTACCTCTAGCTATTAGAAAGATAAAGGGAATTTGTAGCTGGTATAATTCAGATGTTTCCCTGACTGGGTTTAAAAGTTCAGCCGGGACATAATACCTGGATAGAATTGGATTAATAAAGCAACAAGCCGATGCTTACCATACTATTTATTAATAACCCTTACAGGAGCCATCTGTTTATAATTTTAATCATTTTAAAAGCCATCACTTTTATCATTTTAATTCACCTGCCATGAGTTTATTTGTGTTTTTTTGCTTGCAAAACAGGATCTATTTTGCTTAGTTTATCTTTCTGGGGTAAGAAAGGAGGACAGTTTACTTTCTATTTACATAGATATCCCAGAAAGGGGATATTTGTTTAAAACAATTTGGTTTGCATGGAAAATTAAATGAAATCTTAGACAAAAAAGAATGGACTATGACTTAGTGATGGACCAATAATTACAATCTAAGACTAAATCCCTAACTTGTCAACTTAATGGAAGGTTTTCAGTAAAGAAAAATAAGTTATATTAATGGTATGTGACAATACCGTTTGCTGATATAATCAGTCAGAAATGAACTCCATTAATTTTGAAGAAAACAAGAATACAACAGGCACAAACTGAAGCACAGGACGTTCTGGCTGAATATGAGAGGGCACTTCTGTACTGTGAGGGTGACAGAGCATTGGAATGGGTTGCCCAGCAAGATTGTGGAGTCCGTGAATATCTCCTTCTCTGGAGATATTCCAAACCCACCTGGATGTCATCCCACACAACATGCTCTAGGTGATGCTGCTTGGCAGTGGGGTTGGACTTGATGATCTCCAGAGGTCTCTTCCAACCTCAGCCATTCTGTGATTCTGTGAACATTAACACAAGCTGGAACTTTTTTCACCAAAACTGTAATATGAAAGATTAGTGCCATCTTCATCGCTTTCACTATATTTTAGAAGACTGAATAAAAGAACTTACAGTTTGAGGATTTTGTATGTTGGAATTTTCTCTTTTTAGAGGCTTTGGGAGTGATTTTGGCATAAAGTCTATAAAATCTGGAGAATAAAAGAGAAATCTTGTCATCTCCATACATTCCAGCTAGATTCATCCTTTTACTTTAATCTGTCTTTCTCTTACTTTTCTCTGTCTTTAATCTTCTAATAATAACAGGCCAATAGAAAGAAAGGAAATTTTTCACAGACTTCCTCTGCTTTCCTTTGCTGTTTAGTGGCAAAAAGGACTAGTGAATGAAGATCATCAACCATAATGGACTTCCTTTCTCCTACCACTAGTGGAAGTTAAAGCTGCTGTGCATCTACTAAACTTTTTCTACATGTGAATGAACACAGTATTATTTATTACAAGACAAGGCTTGCTTTAGTGAAGCAATTTCAATTCTTCAATTTCCTGAGTTTTTAATGTAGCTATATTGGGGGAGGGCGGGGGTGCAATGAAAGAGGACTATGGCTTTTGTTCAGCTTAAAAGATAAGTACCCCGTACATCTCTAAAATGTGCTCACAACTGAACAACATATTAATGGATTCCTGTGTGATTCTGCAATTTAGGAAGTTCGTGGACATAATTTGTCTGCCATAGCTCATTAAAAAGTAGGTATATGGATAATTTTGAATTATCCTAATTTTAGTGTCACTTCAATTGAAAATAATAGAAAATAATCAGTAGTAAATATTATATGCTCGTTGTTTTTCATTTGAGTATTCTTTGGGTTTTGATTCTGTATTGAATTTTACTGATCAATTTACAGATTGATCATTTAATAATTGATCATAATTAACTAATATGGTAGGAGTTATCCTTTTCTTGAGTAGGACACTGAAAAATAGAAGAGCTAGGAAAAAAAAAAAAAAAAAAGGCGGAGTAACAAACAGAACTGACAGAAGATATTTGAAATAGCCAGCTTTGGAGTGCTGGAAGAACAGCCAGCCTTCCAATGTAGACTTCTTATTAGTAAGATACTGTTATCTAGTAGTGTCCTGACTGATATCCTAGCTAATAATGGATTTTACAAGGTAAGTTCTATGGATTTTACAGGTTAGGTATCTTTTTTTTATCTTTTTTATTTTTTTTAAACAACCGAAAAGTTTAACTACAAGTGATACAGGTAAACATAGAGTTTTGGCACAAATACTGTGCTGTTTTGGATGAAAAGAAATATAAATTTTTTTATTTATTTATTTATTTTTTTTTAAAGAATTACTGTCAGTATGATTGAGGACAGAGATAGTATGGCAAAAAGCAATATCAACAAAATATGGTGGAAGTCCATTTCAAGTTTGGGGACCTATTGTCTGCAATATAGTAGAACAAAAGACATCCAGAATAAAAGCAATGCTCATGGCTGAGAGGAACAGAGATATTGATCTATTGCAAGGATCAATTTTGTATTTTTTTTCTCACTACATGCACAAAGGTGTGTTTGGTGTTGAAAATTATCTGTAGCAGGACTGTTGATATTTCTGAGTAATGTTCACAGAAAATAATGGCTAGCAGAGAGAGGAAAATACTTCTTTAACTCCTTGACAAAAGTTTGTTCTGCTTTTTTTCTTCTTACTATAGAAGAAAAATGAGATCTATGGATTTGACTTTTAAATGTTTTTGTACTGAGGTTTTTGTTTAGTCTTCTTCCTGCCTGGTCAGTAGTATCTGTAAATATAAAATTCAGGTAAATAGTAATAGTTTTGGAATGCAATAGCATGCAGAGTAGGCCTAATTTTGGAAATAATTTACCAGCATTTTTCCCACAGGAAAATTTCCTTTATATGGGGATGCACTTGTAATTTCTTGAACCAGAACAGTTAGCTGAGACTGGGGCCATATACCCCATACAATAAGCAGTCCATAATGGAACATGGAACAACTCAGTTCCTATAAAAGATGCCAGAGCATGAGTCAGAGAAAAGTTAATGTATCTGCTAAGATCATGAATAAAGCAATTTTAGTTATGACAGTAACTGAGTACAGTTTTTGGTGTTTAAATATCCTACTTTTTGGAAAAAAAAAACAAAACAAAACAAAAAAAAAACCATACACAGTACAAACTCGGAGAAATTTTTCTTTTTATGGGGCCTTGAGAAATTTGGCTTGGTGGGAGGTGTCTCTTCCCATGGCAGGGGGGTGGAATTAGATGATCTTTAAGGTTCCTTCCAACCCAAACCATTCTATGATTCTGTGAGCTTCTAATCTAGTGCTATCCATGTGCATGTCCACTCTTTATCTAGCTAATTTTCACAAAATGGTTCTTACTTGATTAAAACCTGTTTTTATTTCAGTTTTGAGTTTCTTTTGAAAAAGGTATGCCACATAAAATTATTAGGTAAGCTATTGTATTCTTACATAACATTATAAAAGGGAAATTTTTCCACATTTACATTAACCAGCCAAAAGGAAAATTAATACCCAATGAGCAACTGAGATAAGCAGCCAGTTTAACAAGTGGCATGTCTGTGCATTTCTATTTTATTGAAACCATTTTTATATTGGAAATTTGGAATTTTATTAATGCATAGTACTAGTAACTAGAAATGTTCTACTTATCATAAACTCTTCCGTATTTTCTGATCCAGTTTAACAAAACTTCCAGGTTTTGTCAGAGAGAAAAGGTTTTACTGTGCTGAACTGTGCTCCTGGATGACAGAAATGGCTTTATTGTTAAGGGGATAGATTAGATGCCTGAATGTGAACTATACTGGAGAAATACTTCAGAAAGCAAGTATTTTTCAAGCCCTTAGGAACTGACATTTTTTGTTTGCATTTCATCTTGCTAATTGTTGTTCAAAGAGTTCCTTAGGTGATTACACTCAGCTAATTTTATGAAGTTTCATTCTATTCATTATGCAGGACAGCTAATTAATGCTGGAAATATTCTAAGGAAAAACTTGTAACTGTTCAGCTATAGACACCTAGCACATGTACTGTAGTTGTCATTATCTGAAGACAGTTTGATGACTGCACTGAACTATTCTGCAAGAAATTAGGGATAAATACCTTTTTCTTTTTCATGGAAACATGGCTCTAGCTGTCTTGCTAGAATATGCACAGCACCTTTCAGATATTTAGCAGGAAAGGTCTTCAAAATGAGTTCCCTGAAAGTAGTTCCTTCATTATTTTTCAAGCTTGCTTGTGATGATTCACAGTATGAAACCTTTATAAATTTTATTCAATTCCCCTTGTCAGTTGTACTCACTCTCAGCATCCAGTTGTATTGATTTATATGAACAACCTCAGTTTCATTAGTCATGATGAAATTAATGGCAAGTTGCATCATTTTTCTCTGACTGTGTTTCCAAAAACAGAACAATATATCTGCATTGGAACATATTAAATGTTACGTTAACAGACACAAAATCCTGTGTTAAAGTTAATTCATGTTGAGATGTAGAGTGATACATGCTGACAAAAACAGAAAAATGCAGAATTGATGCTGACAGTCTGTCCTTCCCTGATTGTATAGATTTGTAGCAGCACATGCAGTATGTAACTTCATGCTGTGATTCAAGACCTATGCAACAATCGGCACAATAGCAGACATTCAGAACAGTCTGTCAGCCACCGCATCAAATTTTATTTTCTTTTATTGGTGATCTTTAGGGATCCAGGAGATACTTTCAGTAATATATTGTTACTCAAAACAATTTTAAGAAAATTATATTGATTCCAGAATTTATCGAAGCAAAATAAATGTATATATATTACGTATAGAAGTATATGTTTTTTTCAGTATTGCTTTATTTTTAATTAAAATGTGACATAGAGTTACATTTTGACAACATCATAGAACCTATTTTGTGAAATGTTCATGTGATTCTGTTACGTATTACTGTGTACTCTACTTCTGGAAAGTTAATCTAGACTTCGAATTAACTGCATGAAGCCTCTTCATGCCTTCTTCCATGGGTGCCCAGTCTCTGTGAAGATTCAGCTCTCCTTGACAAAATGCTGTGCTTAGACTTCTGCTGATCACTGCAAAGCTTTTAACTTTGAATGGTATTCCCAGAGCTGTCTTCAACATTCATGTACAAATGCACTCAGGCATAATTAGATAAAAAGTCTGCAAAAGCTTAAGATTGTAAAATTGGTATTATTGCTGCCTAGATTTGTATCATCCTGCATGTCCTAGCTTCATATCCATCCCGTCCTACTTGGTCCACTTAAGTGATGGAAATAAAAACAACATTGCACCTGCTATAACTATTTGTATTCCTCCTGTGGAATCACATTGGCTGGTGTCAATAGCAAATTATGTCTTCAAAAAATGTTCCTGGTGGTCAGATTTAGTTTGGGAAGAACTATGTTGCGCCATATCTTAGCTCTCCAAATACTTTTGAACTATTCTTCAGAATCTTATTTTAAATCTAGAGAAACCTTTCAAATAAAATAGGCATATTAGTGTTAATTCCATAGATAAAAAATCGTTGTGGATGAAAGAAGACAAAACCAGTGTACAAGTTGATTTATCCAGAATAAAAAAAAAAAAAAAATCCACAAGGAAAAGCTTTTGGTAGAAATCCAAAATAAAATTAAAAGGTATGAAAGAGTTGAAAGGTCAGTGATGGTGCACTTGAATAAATCCTACATTTTAGACTTTCTTTTTTAATGCTGTGGAAATGTCACAGCTGTATCTCAGTCATGTCACTAGGTAATGTCAGTTATTGCTGGTGCATTTCAGATTAATTTTCTAGTATTAGCCTAAACATTTCTTTGTTTCCTTAATGTGTTTTAGACTAATTCTGGCTTTTTGTATTATCATCTGAAACTACATAATTTTTGCCTTTATGGACTTAATTTTTTTTAACATATTGTTGTCCTCAAGACTGTGGCAGTTAGCCACTGGTCTCTTGGAGACAAATCTGACAATCAGTGAGTGTGATGGTGTATGGGATATATTGAGGCTTGGAACTAAAGTGGTTTGTTTGATAAAATTTTCTAGCAGATCACAATACAGCCAAATTATCACAAATATTCGTGGTTCTTGGTGCCAGCTTGTTTTCAGAAGTCCAGCTGCAGACTGCTGTGATCTTATTTATTTTCGTGCTTTCTTCTTATTACTTTAAATTTTCGAAAGTAAAGTAATAAGAAGAAAGCATGAAAATAAATAAATAAATAAATAAATAAAATTAAGCCCAAAAGTAGTTAGAGAGGAAAACACAATGTGTTAGGGAGCAATACTCCAGGACTAGGAGGAGTTTTAGTAGAGATATTGGTGCACTCTGCTGTTATATATTCATGGACTTATGTGGGCTCCATAGGTATGACTATGTGCATACGCTTAGGAATTTTTCCCTGTTTTGCTTTTTTCATGTCCTTCTCTGTTCCACTCTTCTTTAAAAATGCATTATATTTCATGCACATGATCATTCACCTTGTATCCTGCCTAGCCCTTTCATACAGCTGGTTGCCATTTCGTAACATAATCCAAAGTGTCCTGAAGACAAGCAATTTTTTTTTATGCTGTTCAGTGCAATTCTGTCAGACTGATATTCCTGGTTGCTAGACATATAACTTTACAAGATTAAGCAACTGATTTATTGCATGAATCTCATTTTTCCAGTCTTTGCTTAATATTTTACAAGAAGACTAAGTAAGGAGAGTGAACATGACCTGGCTAAGAAATAGTTAGAAAAACAGATATGCAATTTTTCCATGAACGGTAAATATTGTATCCTTATCTTAAAAATGCATTGGATATGTTTCTGTTAATTAAAAAACACAGCCCACATGCTTGCTGAAATGCACAAATATTCTGTCTGGTGTAACACCTTACTCTCCGTGCTGCAGTGATATATGTGGTTTTCTTGCCCATTATTTTGTGTGTGTGTGTTTTGGTGAGCAGTCAGATACCTACTTCTTGCTGAGTACTGAACAGTTATACACCAGGAGTTTTACAACAAAATCCACAACTTTCAAAAGCCATTTGCTTCCATTTTTAGATTGTGCATATAAAATTTTATTTTTTTGTAAGCACTATTTTTCTTCTAGTTAGCATTTATTTGGTTCCTTTATCTACATTGAATTCAATTTTATATGCTAAAAAAGCATCTATTGTATTTATTTGCTGCTAAATTCATAAAAACATAAGAGTTATTATACTGAAACATGGCTTAAGTAGTCATTGTTCTCTTCTCACCTTCAAACAGTGTGAAATTCTTCATGGGAGTAAAAGTTCCTTTAGTACATTATTCAAAAGTAACATGCTATCATGCATTTGTTAGATGCTTGCCTTCCTACAGTGTTTTGGTGTTTTTGATGTGTAGTCCTTCAAATTGATAAAATTGTGAGTCCTCCTTTTTGAAAGGGTAAAATGCACAATTCCATTGTTCTTCAGTTCCTCTGTTTTCAATATTTTCCCTCCATGGCAGAATGAGTATAGACCTCTGTCAGAGATGTCATCCTTTGTCTCAGCAAGTACTTGCAGACCACCAAGCAGCCTTTTCAAAGTAAGTATTTATTAATCAGAAGAATACAGTAGCTAGTCTGGAGGCAAGAAGGACAAAGCCAAATTTGCAGAAGCTTATGTTCCCACATCATTTAGGATTACCTTATGTCATTCTCCAAAATCTTGTATCTTAGCAGATCTCACAATTTACCAGGCTAAGCAGTTAAATTCCCTTATTAGGAAAACATCTGTCTCTCTCTGCCCCCTCTCCTACAATGCCATGTGGCTAAGAACTAACAAAAATTTTGCTTTTTTTATAATAAATATTTTTAATAATG
Organism: Nettapus auritus; assembly: GCA_011076525.1. Classification (NCBI taxonomy): domain Eukaryota; kingdom Metazoa; phylum Chordata; class Aves; order Anseriformes; family Anatidae; genus Nettapus; species Nettapus auritus. The sequence continues at coordinate 58,586,049 of CM021797.1, read as the reverse complement.
CCTATAAATATATTTATATATATATACCTATAATAAATAATAGGTATTCTTATGTAATACTATAAAACTATATACTACATATATATTCTGTGTATATATAAGTGATTTTTCTAGTTTCTGCCAGTTATCATCTCAAACTGTACCAGCTGTGAGCCTTGCTTCTAATCTGTGTGTGATATTCTGTATTCTGTTGCTGTCACCATAACCCCTGAAGTGGTCTGTGATAACAGCTTTTTTCAAAACACTTTGAGAAATTCATAAGCAGGACATACACCAGTTCTCCAAATGATGCCAGATTTTAAAAAAGATACTTTCTTTCATACCTCTGTTGGTTAATGTGTTGCATGTACCTCATGTCATTCAAGGCTACAGACTTTATTTTTCAGAATATCTAGATCTGGATTTTCACTGTCATTATTAGTGATTCATTTCTGAATGCCACTGAGCTCTTAGTTGCAGCAGCAACTAGGAATAACAGCTTTCGCAGATAAGTGTTATTTAAATAAAGTCAAACATACTATGTTTTGAAAAGATTGTGTTTCACTTTCCTTGTATATCTCTTGTTCTTGATTTATGCAGTTAACGTATTTTTCAGTGGTTTTGTTACCCTGAAACAAATACGTTTCCACCTTTGAACTGGGAAAGGAAACAGCTATTTTTAAGGGTCTCTAATACTTCTTCTCAAAGAAGCGCTATAGACATTCAAATACCTCTCTTGATACAAAATTGTTTACATATTCCTTGATTGTAGGCTCTCTGATGAGCCATTTTGTCATAGAAAGGCAACCGGGTTGCCCAGGCATGGTTTCCGAACAGATCTCTGCTAGCTGATCCCAGTCATCTTTGTGTTCCTCACATCTGGTTGAATTAGCTCCGTAATTTTCCAGTGGACTGAGTTCATGCTTACTGTCTTCTGCTTGCAATCAGAACAGGGCTGTGATGATGAAAAAAATTACTCTTATTCAAATTAGTGCAAAGAAAAATTATCTTGCAGTGTCATCAAGAAAGAAAGAATAACAAGAGTTTGTTTTGACCAGCTTGGTCTGTGGGGGCTGTTTTGTCTTAAGGCCGCAGGACTGAAAGCAGTGGCTTTTACCACTTCCAGAGTCTCTCTGAAATGGGTATTTGGTAATATATTTGAGAGAGATCTCAAGCAGGGCAGAACCAAGTATGCTGCATACCTTTCATTTTAAAGCATTAGTGTCTTTTTGCATCCTTATATTGAAGGTTTGGGGGTTCTCTTTGTTTTGGTTTGATTCTTGCTGTGGGGGTGCATTGAGTTAAATCTATTATTGAAATGGTTAAAATATCATGGAACCTTTCTTCCACATGTTTATTTAGAATACAGATGTAATTAATAGTAATTCATTGTTGTTGATGCTGAAATATATTCTGTAAAATACAACAAACCATTTTGTATGATTTTGTTCATAGCTTAGCCTTCTTCTGAATGTGGTTTGGTACTTATATTAAAGATGATTCTGAAAGATCACTCTTTTTCTGCTTGTTGTTTTGTTTTGTTTGTTTTTATTTCATTTCTATTTTATTGCAAAGTTCTGCTAACATTGTAGGACAACAGAATAACCTTCATACAAATGTACTATTTAGTGTATGTTTATAATCAAGGTAGAACTGACAAATGTTCAAGATAAAAAGCAAAGAGTGCACCAAGATTAATTCTACCTGGGAAATCATAGCCCTCTAGTTGCTGCATATTTCTAGGGGGCTGAAAAAAGGATAGGATAAGATAAAAGATGACTAAGCAGTTGTCCTATTTCTATGTACTAGCTAATAAAGTTGTCATCAAATACAGCAGTGTATATTCTACCAGCTTAATGGTAACCATATAACAATAACTGTAATATAACCAGTATGAACTAGTACAGAAAAAATATGTGTGTGTGTGTATTAAATATGTTTTCCATACAAAAATATACAATTAAATACTTTTCCTGTAACTGCATAAAAGCAATTGATAGATAATCCCTGTCACTTCTTTCCTCTTGGAGACATTAGGTCTTTTCAATTCCTTGGGACTATTCTTTCCTCCAAGGATTTTCTGAAGGCTTCCTTAGGTAACCAATACTTTAAATAATGGGAAACCAGAAACATGTTGCTTATGTGTTATCTTTTTCAAGCAGGTTTTCAGTCAAAATTACTGTGGTTGAGTGGTTTGCCACCAAATTTCCAAGAAAAGATCAAAATAGGCATCCAGATGAAGGGATTTACCCAGATTTCCTAACCTCTTAAGAAAACAAGTTTGCTTTAGGGAAACAGTCTGACTTCTTTTCATTTCCTTGAGGCATCTTGTTAGATTGGTTTCCCAATGCCCGTATATGTTTCTACATTTTAGCTCAGTCCCATACTTCATTCTCAAATATTGCCTTTAGCCACATAAGCACAAAGGTGAAACAATAAAATTATCACAGGAGACCTCAAGCAGCCTGAGGCAGGTGAAGACAATAGCAAAAAATAATAATAATAAAAACATAAAGAACACAAAGTACGTTAACATGTAGACTTGCTATCCAGAGAGACAACACAGCATTCCACTGGGAAAATATTTCAGGCTGGGCAACTTTTTTTTAACCTTCTTTAGGATGTACAAGAGTATTCGCCTATTTGAATACCTATCTGGTTACTGTGTTCTGTCAGCACTTGTTGTACATGCTAAAATACACCTCCTGTAAAATATGAAGAAAGTAACCTGGCCATCTCTCCCATTTGCACCCCATACTGTGGGGAAAAGGACTTAAATGGTTCCCTGTATGTTTGTGTTAGTTATTATTACATGTTGTTTTTGTTTTTGTTTTTGTTTTTTTTAATGTATTTACTATTATTTCAAGGAATCATCTCATATAGTTATAAACAAGAATGCATTCTTGATTATATCAAGAATCAAGTGCTTGATTATAAATGGGATTGGGTGAATTCCCTGGTAGAGAGCAAGTTCCTGTGCAAGTTCTGTCTCACTTTACTATTTAATAGTGTCACTGAAATGTAGCTGTTACATGAGGTCATGATTATAAAAATAAAAATTATACATAGGATGTTAACTATCAGATGGACATATGAAGGCCTGAGAAGAATTAGACTTTTGACTGGGAAGCCATCACAAAGTAAAGTTTTGGAGTGATATACTCATAGGAGTCTTGATTTCATAGCAGATAGACTTACAGTGTTCAATGCATGATTTATATCAGTATATGACAAACAAATATTTTATTTAGTTATGAAAATACCCTTACAAATGTAAAACAGGTGTAGGTGAATTGTTTATTTTAAGAAGTTGTATTGTGCAGTGATTTTTATCCAAATGCTTTTCATTTAAGGAAACAATGTGAATTGTAAGCTCTGATTCCTGTACTGGACATATACTGAACAGAGCAGCAGATGACTTGAGCAGTGCTTTCTTCAACCACTGCAGTTGCTGCAGCAAAACATTTCTGACACATAGAAAGGAGATTAGGCCTATATTCTATGTGTCTCAGCACATAACAGATTATCTAAATTGCAAGACCTCACATAATTTTCATGGCATATAACCATCAACCTCATTAATGCAGGCGGTAACCACAAATCCTATCTGTTAGCATCATATAAAAATTCACCACACTTTTGCTTATGGCATCAAGGTTTGCTCTAAAGCATTGAATTCTGTTACCCTCATTCAGGAAAAGAACCTGAATAACTGCAGATACTTTGAAAATAAGTTTTTATAGGTATGCAGCCAAAAAGGGGAGCATTTTCTGTGTAGAAGAAACAATTATGTTAACTAAATATTCAATGGTTATTCTATTGTATACTGTAGAGGATATTAGTAACATATTAGTCAATGTTTTAATTTCAGTTCTTAAATATTGCATTACATTAAATTGTCTATATACTCAACTGTGTATTTTACAATTTACAAGCGCTTGTGTTTAATTGCAGGCTAATTTATAAACACTTTTCCACAAATTACTGAAAAAGTAATGTCAAACTAATTTTTGTGAGTGGTAAAGCTTCAATGAATTCAAATGTTTATAATTTATCTGCATTATTTACATCTCTCTCTTTTGTTTCTAATTCAATAGGCTAAATGACAGATAAACAACAGATAGAAAGGCCCATTTAAATTGTCTTGTAAATTTCTCATAAATTTTCTTTGTAACCTCTCCAGAGCTTTGTCCACTCATATTTTAACTATCTCAGGCAGATGAACTTCCACCAACAGAAGAAGATTTCTCAGTCTGTGAAGTTCAACCCGTACATTATTTTCTTAACACCTAGATGTATAGCTTCTTTGCTAATTTTCTTTTTATTACATCTGCTTATAGTGATTTTAAATCTCATAAATATCTCCCCCCCTCTTTTTTTTTTTTTTTTTTTTTGGTGTATTAGGCTTTCATTAGGAAGTAGATGGCTATCAAAACCACCTTAATAGCTTTTAGCTATACAATAAATAAAAGATAATGGAAAGTTCCATAACAAAACTATATACTTGGTAATACTTGGAGGACTTATTGATTTCTACTCTGCATGAAACCATTAGAGAGTTTAGAAATTTTAAATACTAATTCTTGAACATTTACATGCTTTTTCATTAATGATGAAAGAACTGAATAAAAAATGCTAGAATGTTTTTTGAGTGATTGCATATATATACACATATAATGCCATGGTGTCAGGATGATGTCAGTCGTAATTTTAAAAAATATGTCTATCCAGTTCTCACTGAAGGCTGATCAAGTGCAGTGCTTTTTTTTGTATTTGTAGTGTGGTAGGTGATGACAGGAGAAAAACAGCAACACAATTAAATCTCAGAGGTTTATTTTCTGTTAAACTGAGCTAAGATTTAATGATTAAGGAAGTACTCTATTGTGAAGTAGGTAGATGCCAGTAAAAATATGTTTAATTGGGTGTGATCATGCTTAATATACTACATTTCCAAACAATTTTAGTTGGTAAAAATTATGCAAAACATGGAGTATTCATTTCCAAATTTAAAAATACAGTAAAATTAATTTAAGATTGGGCCAAATACCGGCTGTTTATACCAAAGATATGTATGTTACTTTTTACGTTATGGTGACCTCATACTTAGGAATCATAATGGCTCTGGTTGGAAGGGACCTTAAAGCCCATACAGTTCCAAGCCACCTGACATGGACAGGGATGCCACCCACTCGATCAGGTTGCCCAGGACCTCGTCCAACATGGCCTTGAACACCTCCAGGGATGGGGCATCCACAGCTTCTCTTGGCAGCCTGTGCCAGTGCCTCACCACCCTCTGAGTGGCGAATTTCTTCCTTATCTCCAGTCTAAATCTCCCCTTTTATTTTAAAACCATTCCCCCTTGCCCTGTCATTATCTGACTGAGCAAAAACTTACTTTCCATCTCTTTTATAAGCCCCTGTTTAAGTACTGAAAAGCTGCAATGCGGTCACCCCAGAGCCTTCTCTTCTTTAGGCTGAACAGCCCCAGCTCTCTCAGCCTTTCCTCATAGAAGAGGTGCTCTGATAGTCACGACTTAGTAAATGATGAATGCTAATTAGTGAAAGTTTTTTAAATTATTAGCGTAATACTTGTTTCTAATTTGGGGGGGAGAGGAGGGGTCACGTGTGCAAAATCAAAGAGCGAAGCCTCAAGGTATATGCCAAGTATAGTTTTCCCAAACTATACTGTAAAATAAATACAGCAGTCCTGCCCCTGGTTTTGTCAGCTTAACAGCTCAGTGCCTGCCTAGATCAGGTCTGGAAGCAGTTAACCATGATGACATTTGTATTACAACCATTGGTTTCACAGGTTACATATAGTTAAAAGGAGACCTTTCTCCTCTAAAAAAGTCATTTCTACCCATAGTAGTAGATGTATTTAGCTATGTCAGTTTAATGAAATCTGTTTTAAATTAAATAAGCTTAAATTACTATTTCTGGTGCACTAAGAACAGAATCTGTTGGTTTTTTTCCAACTATTTCAGCTGGCCATCTAAATGACGCCACCTCTGCCTGCAGCCCTGGTCCTGCATATGTCCTTTCACCTTCAGAGCTTCAACAAAGCACCACTACCACTACAACTGGAAAACATTTTTGCTTAATACAGCTCAAGGCTGTGGAGGTGATTTTCCAATTCCAGTTAGAGACATTACACTTCATCTTCTGCCTTGTAGGAGCTGTACATCAGTTGATTTCCATTCCTCCAGCCTAGCTCTGGAAAAAGAAATATGAAAACTTGCTTTTGCCAAAATAAATGGGAGTGTAAAAAAGGAGAGAAAAGAATTGGATGCCCTATTAAATATTCGCATGCAGAGAGGTTCATATGTCAAAGCCAGCATCTGTAAACTACATGGTAGATTTTTGTGTGCCCACTTCTACTTATTTCAGTGTGTGGAGATTTTGTTTTGTCATTCACTGTGTTTAGAGCTTTGTTGTCATTAGATTGAAACACACCTTCGGCTCTTCTTTATTGCTGATTGTGCTACAAGTTCCTAAGACAAAGAATTCAAACTTAATTTGTAAGGCTTTTACTGTTGTGTGTGTCCTTGTTAAATTACCACCAGGCTTTCTGATAACAGCAATGTATTCTGTTTATTGTGGAAAAAAAACAAAAAGGCTGTTGAGCAATGCAAACATTTCCCTAGCTGAAACCTATGGCTTAAAGTATTTTGCTCATGAAAGCAGAAGAACTGTGTGTACCCAAGACTTCTAAAAGAACTCAAAGATGAAATAGTTGAGCCGCTAACAGCAGTCTAATCTTTCACTTAAACCTGCTTCACCACCACAGGACTGCTTCGCAGAGGTATTCAAAAAAGTTTTCAGGGAAGGTCAGAAAAATATAAATTGACAAACCTGACATCTGTGTAAGGGAAATTATTAATAATTAGGAATACAATTAGTGAACACATTAATAAATATATCAGGGAAGAGCTGACACAGCTTTTGTTAAGATAGATTGTGCTTCACAGTCAGCAAGGAATAAGGAAGATGTGGTTGATACAGTCTGTTGGGATTTCCAGGCAGCATTTGTAAAGGAACTGAGCAGTCACAAGCAGGATCAACTATTAGAGCTGGTTGAAAACTAACAAGTGGTTTTCAAAACAGATGGTAGCTGAATGAAGGGACTGCTTGCTAACAGGGTGTTGTGAAGCCTAAGAAATTTGGTGAGTCAAAAGGCTGGTTAGTTCGACAGATTCATAGAGCAACAGGGGTATCAACACAACTTCAGAAAGTTCCTGTCTTTAATTTTTGTCATGTGAGGAAAGTGTTTAGGGAAAGTATCCTTTTCACTTGTTCTTTTGGTCTTTGGCCCCCACTGTTGCGTGCTGCTAGATACCGAATAGTGGATGTCTTCTCTGACCAAGTAGCATTGTTCTTGTTAGGGTGCAATGATACATATTCAAAATTTTCTGAAAATGCAGTCAGTGTTTTAAAATGGCATATTCTTTATGTATTTCACAGATGAACTGTTGTGATATATGACTGCAGCACAACATTGAAATGTTTTGAATACACCCTTGTCAAAATGTTTGGTTTTCTAGAAAGACATCTGGTAATCTGGGGACAAAGAGTTGCAAAGTAGAACATAAATATGTCATTTTCTAGTGCCATGTGAGATAATATTATAACAGCCAGGCAGGCCATCTGTAATACTGTAATTGATTTCTAGCATCACTTGTAATTAAACTAGAAAAATGTTGTCAATTGTTCTTATTTATTAAAGAGCACATGTATATTTGAAACTGTTGAACAGAAAACCAAATATATGCATATGATACCTGGGAGCTCTGTAGTTAAGTAAGAGTAGACAGTGGATAATGCTGGAGGGGAAAGGCCAGCCAGACAAAAGTACTGCCCTCTCAGTGGTCTCTAACCTAAAATGTACCCCAGGAATGGTAAGCCTAAATGTACCTGACTCACAGATTCAACAAACAGATCAATTACAGCATGAAATTTCATCCAATTATTTTCATATACACTGATGTGAAAAACAAGTGAAGACATCAGATTAGTAATTTTCTGAAAATCAATCTGTAGCTTCTGAACTGTAAACCATGCTAGCTTAACCTCTCCCACCAAAGATCTCACAGTTAGATTTTTTTTTTCATTCAGTTTTCCATATATCATATTCATACCTTGCCTTAGGCTTTTTTATTCCAGTTTGTATTGTTCCTGTAAATATTGCTGCTTGCACAAAAAACGTGGTGGTTGTCTCATACTATTGTTAAAGTTCCGTGTTCTGGCTTATCTGATAGTTGACAGAATATAGTAATGACAATGTAGTCCCAAAATCATACATATACATTTTCAATTATGGAAACTTACACGTGCTTTCCAAATTCCAGGTGCAATCTTATTCTTTTTCATTCTTTTCACACTTATGGGAAATAACAGTTAGCAGGTTAAAGTATTGATTTTCAGAAGGCAAGCACCGAAGGCCACTTCTGCACAGTGGCTTCACGATCTGTTATTTGATAATTACTTTATTCTTGTTTCAATAATCATTAAGTCCCTTTTCCATTACGTTAAAAAAAAAAAAAAATTTATAGTTACATTGAAAAAAGGTAAAACTTAACTGGTTTAATTAAATGTCTGCTCTAGAAATTAAATGCTTTACCCCCCAAAATGCCAAAATAAAAGGGCTAACATATCAAACAATAAAGCAGCATGTTTTAAGTTATATTTTGTTATAAAATTGTTTTATATTAGTATTTTGTTATAAAATGGTATATGGCATGTATAAATAAGAAATATAATATTTTATTCTTCCATTTTTTTAAATATGTGCAAGTGGAAATACCTGCCTGAGATTTAAGTCATCTTTCTGCCACATTCCAGGTAGCTTCATGGACTAACGATTCTCAGGCTATATTTTAGTCTTGGGCATTCTGCACACAGTGTAACATTTTTGATCTTTCAACAGCCTCATTCCCTACTTTCTTTCTAGTCTATGTGTTGTGAAGGAGCTCTCAGAAGTTATATGTCTAATTTCCTGTAATAGATTTACTAGGAGAATTCTTTACCAGGGAGATCTGATGATCTTTTATGTTACGCCCTTAAAAGTATTTTCTCCCATTTATCACTTTTTCATGAAGCATTGAAAAGGGGTGCTTTTTAGTTTCTTAATGATAAAATATTGTAACTTTGCAAGAAAATATGATTTTAATTTTAAAAGAACTAGCAAAAACATTCAGAGACAAACAGTTTTTGCAATTATGTTTAACTGACAACATTCTAATGTTATGGTAGGTTTTCAGTATTCCTGAACTACAAACAAGTAGTTTGTAAACTAAAACATTTTCCATGGAGTTAGGTAATCTGTAATTGCTATAGCTTTTGTTATTGCAAAATATATACAGAAAGTTTCTGACTCTTTTCCCATGATTTTTATTTAAGTAACATTTTTGAAGGGCTCTGTGGAAAAAATGATAAAGTTCATGTTTTGTCATATATATATATTTACCTATCAGCAGAATTAGGATTTGTTTTTAGGGATGTACTGAGAAGAGGTAGATAGTATCATCCTACAAAAATCAATGAAATCATAATGAAACTAAATAGATTATTGTATTATAAGTTCATTATGTCAGCTACAAAATTCAATTATTACTGCCCTTTTTGGTGAACAGCTGGAAGAAAAAATTGATGTTCCACTCCATCTTCCACAGCTTCTGAGAATGTATTTGGCTTCTTTTGGCTGATTTCAATCGCAAATCAAGTCCACCTGAATATTTATAAATTAACAAATTATCCTCACTGCTGTCTGCCATTAGTTTAGGTCTCTGCAGAACTCCTGCAAGGTCAGGTGGGTTCTTTCTCTCTGCTTCTAGCTCTCAGTTATACGCTGATTAGTGAAGATTAACATCTGGCCTATCAAAAGCTATCAGTTCTTTACAACGTTTTTTTTTTTTTTTAATTGCCAGTAGGCTCTGTAGTATGAGCAGAACTGGCCCACAGTTGCTGAAAATTCATCCCTTTAAAGATATTTCCACTATTTGGAGTAACTCACTCCTTCATCTTCATTTTCAGTGACTACATTATACCTAGAGTAAAAAGAGTAAACATCTTACCCCTTGATGATATGCGGATTAAGCGTTAGGTCTTGGGTAGGCTGATTTTTCACACTGGAAGCCTTGGACTTTTTCATAAGCTGAGTTTTTAGCTGCTGGAAGCTGCCACTCATTTCTGTTAATAAAACCCAACTTGACTAACAGTTTCTGAGCCTGCATTTTGTGGCAGGTGTTCTAGTTGGTGGTGACCAGAGTGATGGTGATCCTTCACCATCCTTCATCAGTCCTGTATGACTAGCAATGTCATGACAAAGCCTGCCCAACTTGTTCAGATACCTCATGGTTTTCTGTCCTTTCAGAACTTTCCAGATCCTCTTTCCTTTCCTTTTATGAAGGTTCAAGTTTTCGCTCTAATTTCTTCTGGCCTTTAAAATTATTTTTTTATTATTATTATTAGCAAAGTGAAGAAAACATTAAAGTAAGGCATATGGTTGTTATTACAACATCAGTATGAACCTTAGGAAACAAATGCAATTTTAGAATATAGTTGTAAAATATATGACATAAGATATCTGCAGGGTTTCCTAAACCTGTTTGTTTTATTGACACAGGAAATGTTCTGTTATTCTTTGTGCTGTCTTTGCAATAATACTTTGCTGGAAAAAAGGTGTTAATTTTATAAAATCAGTTACTTCCTTTGAAGAGTGTGGTAGACTTTTTATTCTATAGTTATTTCAATTTTAATTGATTGGTCTTTGATCCTTCCAAACAAAGTAATTAAAAGAGTTCATATAGAATACCTCTACTAACTGGTCTATCCATGTGGATTGGTAGATAGAAAAATACTTCATGTGTATTTGCACACCTGCATCCTAATTTTAAGAGATAGTTATTCTATGGTTAAAAATGCCAAAATATAAGATCTTTTACAAGTTATATGAAATCTGCTACTGAAAATTCTATTTCGATATCATTTAGTATATAATTGAGGTTATCTCCACTGAGCTTACCATATAACTGAGCTTACCATTTCTCATGTTTTTAATATTTTTACAGCTCTGATAGCCATTGGACGATATAGCATGACGATAGAGACCGTGGATGTTGGATGGTGCAAAGAAATCACAGACCATGGAGCCACCCAAATTGCACAAAGCAGCAAGTCTCTCAGATATTTAGGGCTGATGAGATGCGATCAGGTAAGCAACATTTGCATGAACAGGTACCCGCTTCAGAGTGAGTGTGAGAGAGTGAGTGTTGGAGTGTGTGTATACAAGAGAAAGAGACGGAAAGATTTGTATTTTGCTGTACAAATAGGTTTGTCATTCACTAGCGTGGTAACTCTTCTAGTACACTGTGTTCATATATTTCACTAAAATGTATCTAGAGAACTAAAAAGAACATTATAAATTTTTGCTGACATAGATTTTCAAAATACACCCACAAGCAACACCTACAACCTCAGATACTCACTCAAGTTTTATGCAAAATCTGCCCTCTGAGAGTTTTGAATATTTTTGGCTAGCAGTGATTGGTATGTCATGTCATAACTGTGATAGACTGCTTTGTTTTAAAAAAAGAAAGAAAAAAGGTAGAATACAATACTAAAAATACCACAGTGCTACCTCCAGAGTGATCTTCTATAAGTCTGTGTTCTTGCTAATATACAGTGGTTTTGAAAACAGACGGAGGGATTTGGGATGCTGGAAACACCGATTTTCTTAAGAATAAATATAGCTTTCCCACTTGGAATGTATTAGGAATGCCTACAAGTTAATTTCTCTTCATTAAAAATAATATTAAAAAAATAAACAAACAGTATATTAGTTTGTCGTTTTATAATTTAAAAGGAACTGAATATAAGTGATAACCTTTCTCCTCAGCTGAGAGACAGGAATGACAACTATGTCACGTTAAAATTTTGAAGCCTTTGGGAAAAAAGGAGATGTGGGATTAGACTGTGTTAGAGCTGATGAATTGCACATTAGGAAGTCCTCACTCAAAATGTCAGTTTGATGGGATTGCCAGAAAAGTAGGAACAGTGTGAGGATAGACAGATCTAACTCTATAATGTCTCCGTTATTTTAAGTGACCCAATTAAAACATTTATTCTGTATCTATATGGAAATATTTAGAGTAATGTTCAAGTGTACTGAATTCATATATTTTAAACTGAAGCTTTACCCTCCTGTTTTAGCATCAATAGAAGCCCCCAAGTAAAGTTAAGAATGATAGCAGAGAATTTCACTAACACCAAAAGCTCTCTGCCTTTTTATTTTCAGTATTGTACTGTGTTGTTACTCATCTCAGTATAAACATGCAGGGAAAAAAAAAATGTTTTGTTCCAGTTTTATTCAAAATCACAGTGTGTGTATAAAGGCTTCAGGAATCATGTCTCAGTTCAGACACGAGAGAGAAAGATGTCTGGGAGCAGAGCAAAAATAGCTAAGATCTACTGGAGATTCAGTCTCTGGTCTCAAATCTGAAAATACACCTGCAGGAGTTGTTTCTTATTCAGCCATCATGAAGCAAACTTCAGAGTCCAACTTGTGATTCTCCTCATGAGCATATCTCTCAGGCATGCAAATTTCTAGCTGGATACAACCTGAACAAACACATTTTTTATTCTAAGATGCTTCCTGCTTAAAACCATTACCTTGCATCCTTTGCAATGTGTTAAAGAAGACACTTAAAATGAACAAACAAGCAAACAAAACAGTATTTCAACTGGCAATGAATAATAATTTCCAGGTCAGTTGTAAAGTTAGAAATAGGATTTTGCAAACCCAGCTTTAGAAAGTTTCCACTGCAAGGGGAGGTTTAGCACTTTAGAAGAATTGCTCTGTCTACTGGAGCTGACTCCAGTTAATCTCCTAAACTTGAGTGTTTTATAGGAGCCAATAGAAGAAAAGAGTGTGTGAGTCTCTTTGATGGATTGTGCTAAGATTATGTACTTAGAGAATGTTCAAAGGGTTACTTGACCTTGGGAATTAGATCTGACCCTGAATCACCTGATCAATTTTACATATATTTATTTGTGGATTTAGCTAATGTTGAACAATCAACAAGGATCTAATAAGTGCAATAATTTTATCCTGCCTTCAACTGCTATAGAAAATCACTACAGAAATGACCTTGATGCTGAAAACAAGTTTTACCACCTCATCAGTTAAACTTTATGCACTACAGTCTGTATTTCTCTAATTGCTTTCCTAGTTCTTTATAAAGGATTATGCACTGTCTTTTGTGTTGTTAAAGTCAACTGCTAAAAGGAAAATAATATTTACTAAGAAAGCTTCCAGGCAGATAAGAAAAGCAATGTTGATTCTGCATGCCTACACGTGTGCATTTGTGTGCATGCACATGTGCATGTGTGCGTGGATATGTGTATTTGAAGTATGGTGGCTAAAATTTGCTAAGATGTGAGCAAATGCTCTTAAAGCATTGTAGTATTAGGACACCACTGGGAAACATTTTCTTGGTTGTGAAGCCTTGATGGGAAAAATAGCTCCACAGACAGAATGAAGTAAGTATCCTTGACTTGAGAGTTTTTGGCAGCTGGAAGATGCCAGCTCCCTTTTTCCACTGCAAATGAACAGAGAAATTACTGAAGAAAATCATGTCTTCAACTGTCTCTCCTCAATATCATGCAGAACTAATTTTTTCCAATGGCTGCTCTATTAAATTTAAAATGTCAGTGTCCGGCACATCATTAAAGGGAATTCTTGGGTGGTGCAGAAGGGTTTATTTGCATGCACTGTTGACTGAAATTCTTGCCTTTGGACTGTTGCCAGCTTGCAGTAAAGAGGGTTAGACTTGCCCCCTGTAGCCAACCTTCCTTTTCTAAGGCACTGATTGTGACACTGGTACCAGGTAGCATTTGTGCCTTTCAAGGAATTCCCAGGCATTGGAGGGGAAGTACTTAAACAGAGTTACATAAGAAACATATGTAAGTAGACTTCAAATGGTTACCACTAAAATACTCTTTATGACCCAGGCTCTGTGGAATTTCTTTGATATGCAGTTGACATAAATTACAGGCGTCAAGGGTCCTCCCAAGAAAGATCAGAGAGGCTGCAAGCCTGGGCAAAGGCAGGCTCTGTTTTATGCCACTGATTATCTAAGTGCCTTCAGGCAATGGGTTTCAGTAGATGCAGAGCATTATTGATCCACACCATGAAAATAATCAAATTATTCATTTCTCATCAAACTGCTGTTGCCATGACCTTTCTTTTTATCATGTTCCCTACCATCTAACATGCACACCACAGGAGCAATATGCTCTTTGCCTTAAAATAAATGTCATTCTGTTTAGAAGTTTCATAAAAACGCTTTACCATGAGATCATCATAATGAGGGATATATTTAAGTTGGAATTTTCTAATAGCATTTTTAACACTTTTTGCTACGCTTAATGTTACTAAATAGCAACATAGTCACTATTTACAAATTAGACACAGAGAAAGTAAAAAATCGGTAAATTACGAAAATTTTTCAGAACTAGCCATATTAGAATTTTGTTTTACAATACATAGAAAATCTAAATATTCTTTTTGATGTAAAGACACTAAAGGCAAGGTTAGTGAGAAAATGTCTCTCTTAATTTTCCTTAGCACAGCCACGATGGAGTCAAATTTGGCTCTCCTTGCACTGTGCAGCAGTGGTGTCTGAGCCACGGAGAGAGCTCTGAACGCACTGATGCTGCTGGGGCAGTGCAGGACAGCATGGATGCTCAGGCTTGTGTCCTAATGGCAGGCTGATTGCCAAGGCCCAGCATGTTGTCCAGGAAAATTAGCACTTTTGAGATTGTGTCATACAGATGTGGTGGTGTAACTTACTACTTGCATTTCCATGACTAGCTGAGGCAGTGCTAGCACTATGATCTCTATAAGCTCCTGCATAGGTGTAGTGAGACAAGTCCTATTCATTTTCAGTGACAGGTGGAGTTCTGAGAGCCTGTGGTCCAGACACCCAAAGGTATTTAGGTGATCAGAAGGCAGATCCTAAATATTTTTGAAGTCCCTGTATTTTGGACAGTGCAGTCCCCAGTTGCCTGCAAGCATACATCAGCACACTCAAATCCAGCAAGGCCCCTTGTCCCTTCTGGTTGCTCTCATGAACACTCAACAGCCCTGCTGCATCCCTGGCAGAGACCCATCTGTTAGGACATATGCTGCTTCCCAGTCAGGGCACAGAGCTCTGTGCTGTCTCCTGATGCACCTCATTCTCCATTTTCTGTGAGAATACCAAGAACTATGTGGAAATATATTTGTATGTCTGCTTATGTGAGGGTGTATACAGGCATGTAGCAGCACTCGGGGCTGCGTCAGTTACATATTTCATAAAAAATAAATGCTGTGGTTCTGACTGTCCGCTTCTTCTGAAAGCAGTAAGAGAGAGGGTTAGTAGTTGTTTGCAGCCAAGGTGGGACATTTTAGAGATTTGCAATTGGAAAAGATGTGAAGGCCATGGGATTTCTGTTCGGCACTCCCATGGGTGCTAGCATGGCATGGCATTCCCAGGTCCCTGACATTGGCTCTTCCTGCTGCTGGGGCAGCACGAGTAGCTGCAGCTCCCAGCCTTCCTGCAGTGAAGCAAGCTGCGGGCTCTGACAGCGCCCCAGGGCCCCGCTCCGTGTTCAGCCAGGGCAAGAGGGAGCTCAGGCTCCTCACCTCCCTGACTGCTGAGACAGGCTGGCTGCAGAGTGTGGGGCGGTATTCAATTCACTCAGCTCAGCCTCCCGCAGCAGACAACATGACTGTCCATTCTTCAAACCAAATTTTAATTGTATCTCTATTTTTATCACAGCTTTTGAAAGCGTATACTTCAAAGTACTGCTTGTCCTTTCTATATGAAATTGATAAACAATGATATTTTCTTTATGTTCCCGGAATGGTTTCTCACACATATACAAATGATACTTTACTTACTTTGAGAGGGTAGTTACAAGGTGCTTACTTTTCTTCTACAAAAACTGACATCAGGACTTTTAAGAGCCCTGAGCAATCCTAAGGCATAAATGATGTCCCACATCAGATTCACAGCTAGAAATCCAGATGTTTCAACCTTCTTTTTCTGAACATTTTGTACATTCCTACTCCTAAACTGACCTAGATCATATTTATTGCACCACTGTAGTTACTTACCTGTTCCCAATTGTTGCATTTTTCATATTTCTAAAATATATCAGAGAGAGCAATGTTTTCTACGCTAGTAATTGCTAGAACTCATTTTAAAGATCTCTTTGTAGCACTTCTTTATTGTGCTTTCACAACATTCCAACTAACTTTAAATAATGGCAATTTGAACTCTTCACATTTATGGAAAATGGCTGGATATCACCTAGGAAATTGTGGCTAAAAACTTGATCTCTTTCTCTGGCTTATAGCTCACTTGGCTGGTCGAATGTGTCTGAATAATCAGAATGATCTTCCCATGTTGTTTGCAACTTTTCTCACACAGATTTTCATATTGTGATATCCTTTTACTGTGGTGCTGTGGTACTATTTGCAATGGTTATCAGCCATTCTACCACTTAAATGCAGGAGACATTTCTGGAGAAGATATGCAGAAAAAAAGACACTGAAAAACAAAGGCCTGCAAAATTTGACATTCACAGCTACATGTGAATGAAATTAAGTGAGTCTGACAAAGTTGGCTGTGAATGGATACACAATGTCAGTTAATAAATCATCACAGCCTTTATTCCTTCCATTTAAAAATTATTTTCTTTTTTTTAGAAATTTGGGTTATACTAATTCATGAAAATACATCAGCATAAGTCTGCAGCTTATTCCAGATGACTTTCTCAGATCAACTGTAGCATTTATTTCTTTTTATAGTTTTACTGAGATTTCAGAGTACAGAATTTGATGGGCAATACAGGTGACAAATAAAACCCACAATATTTTATATTACAAAAAAAAGGAAGATGGATGACCCCCAAACATAAAAATAATCCATTAAAAATTCATTTGTATCTTCAGATCTTTAGATATTCAATAGATTTTTTTAAAATAATTTGTCACTTCATCCTTCAACAGTCTGTTTTAGAAACATTTGTAGAAGCATACTCTGTGCAAACTGCAAATCATTAACCTGACTGGGATGCAGCTCCCCTTGTGTATGAGGAAATGCAAGCTTATGGAAAAAAAAAAAAAAAAAAAAAAAAAAATCAACTCAGGACAAAAAGATTTTTCTGTTTAGAATATATATACGTTAGTTAGCATGGCTTTTGACATTTTTACCCTTCATCCACAAACTTTTAATTTAACTTTGTAACTGAAGTAAAGTAAGTGAAAAGGAGACAAGATCTTAGGTGCATCTTTACGTTTCTAGTACATTTTTGAGTTAAACTGTTCTTAATCAGTAGGGAAACAGCACAACTTGGCTATGGCTTGTTTTAATATAATTGGTACAGCAATTTACCTTCTGTCTTCAGAAGTGCTAACAATTGTAGCCTGATCAAAAACCCTGACAAACTGCAACCAGTTCATCTTTTATATTTTTAAGGGCTTCATTTTGAGATTTGAAATTATGATTTTGTGATATTGAGGTCTGAAAATATCCAATCTTCCCTATAAAAACATTTATAGAGTGTTGTTTTTTTTTTTTTTTTCTTAAAACATTATAATTCATTAAAAGGTCTTTGCTGCATAAAATAAAGAGTACTCTGATTTTTTTTTTTTTAATTGTATATGTATACTATAGGAGCTGCTAATGTATAACTAATTAAGATTTTAGATTCATAAAATCTTTGAATACCATTAGAAGGATGTTAGTTATCCTTGCTAACCCACAATAGAAGAAAAATAATATTTAGAATCATGGAATCATAGAATATCCCAAGTTGGAAGGGACCCACAAGGATCATTGAGTCCAACTCCTCAAAAGCACACCATGTGTCTGAGAGTGTTGTCCAAACACTTCTTGAAGTCCGGCAGGCTCAGTGCTGTGAGCACTGCCCTGGGGAGCCTGTCCCAGTGCCCAACCACCCTCTGGATGCAGCACCTTTCCCTAACCCCCAGCCTGACCCTCCTCTGTCCAGCTCCATGCCGTTCCCTCGGGTCCTGTCGCTGTCCCCAGAGAGCAGAGCTCAGCGCCTGCCCCTCTGCTCCCCTCATGAGAGAGCTGCAGGCCACCATGAGGCCTCCCCTCAACCTGCTCTGCTGTGTGCTGAACAAACCAAGGGACTTCAGCCGCTCCTCACACATCTTGCCCTCCAGACCCTTCACCATCTTTATTGCCCCCCTTTGGATACTCTTTAATAGTCTTACGTCCTTATAATGTGGTGCCCAAACCTGCCCATAGTACTCAGGGTGAGGCCACACCAGCACAGAGCAGAGTGGGACAACCCCTTCCCTCAACCAGCTAGCAGTACCATGCTTGATGCACCCCAGGATACATCTGGTTTATTTCTCTTTGGTTTAAAAAAAAAAAAAAAAAAAAAAAAAGGATTCTTTATACAAATCCAACGTTTTTGTACTTACAGGTCAACTCTTTCTTTACCTCCTTTCTTTTAATCTCCTAGGCTGATAATTCAGCAATAAATCTGTGGCAGTAGGAGCAGTAGGATGAATATGGAATCTTCCTTTGTTAATCAGTCTGTTCTTACTGTTATAAACTAAAAAAAACCTGAACAGATAATATTGCAGTAGAAGGATGGGCCCTCACGTACTGACCACTGGTTCAAAATCATGATATGGCCAACTATTAAGGAAAAACACAATGTGAAATAGTCAGAATTTTTATGCTTAAAAAAAAAAAAAATAAATAACAATAATGTTTTCTTTTTTGAAGCATTATCCCCAGAAACTTCAAAACATTTTTTCCAGCTGGCAAAATTTGGAAATGAAATCTCTGTTAATATTACAGATCCCTATTTTGATAAGTGTTACAATAACATGCTCAAATTATTGTTAATGTAGCAGAGTAAGAAGGAAAATATCTGATGCTACTAATTCAATAGAGAGAAAGTAATCTGAAAGAATATTTATCACTATGTAAATAAACACTGTCATTTCATTGTGTGTGATTCTTTATTAACTGCAATTTTTATAAGTAAGAACAAAGCAAAGCATAGAGTGTCATCATAAATTTGAAATAATGATGATACTGGTAATAATTTACCTTGTAAAATTGTATAGGTGTAGTCTAGAAGTTCATCTGAGTAAAATGAACAGAATTAGCAAGCCAACCAAACAGCCAAAGTAACAGCTCTTTCGGAATGGTTTCTTTGATATAATAGAAAAGTAAGTCCTCACAGTAAGCAAAGAGAACTGAGACTGAAAATCTTTATCACTTAAACAACTTTAATATTCAATAATGTGGTGGCAGTAATGATTAGCACAGCAAGACCTGAGACTCTGTCTCATCTAGAAAACTACACAAACTCACACAGACCTGAAATGAATTGTATTGTTAGCTTGCAGTAACACTTTCCTCTCTGTGACTGCAGCAACTGTGCAGGGACTGGCAGTTTGAGGCAATAGCTTTCACCTGTGTAAACAACCACAGCAAATAATCTCATCCCTTTAAGACTGTACCTTTCTGTCAAGATTTAAGCAAAGAACTATAAAGGAGTTATATTTCACAAACAACCTTTCTATGTTTTCTGAAATCCTTCCAGAAGTGCTACTAGACAGTTTGTTTATTCCATTTATTTCATTTCACAACATACAAATGATTACAGATATTTCTGCTTACCTACTTCTTCCCCTTTCCAAACATAAGTGGAAAATAAATTGCTGACTTAACTCAATTAAGTTGTTGAATGTCATGGTAATAGTAGTACATCAGTATTTGTGGGGAAAAATATATATATATACTTGTCAATTTCATTATTTATAAATCCACATATACAATGGTTGTATGTGTGCATTTACGTACTTTTTTTTTTATTATTTTTTAACAACAGCATTCATTAAGTCAAAATACTTTTTTGTTGTTGTTGAAATTGTAGGTTATTTTATTTGGACTACAGGATATTGTGCTAATATCAGTAGTGCTGTTATTTTATTAAAGTCCTAAACAAAGGCTCTGCCCCTGGGCATGAGGGCAGTCATTGAAACTCTGTGGAATATGTCTGCCTTAGCTGATCAAATGCACTTCACACAAAACGTTTCCAGAAATCTTTAATTTTGTTATGGCTACAGGCAACAGTTATAATTGGGCCACCTGAGAATAAAATTCATTCAACTATTAGCAGAAAAAAGAAATCAAACATTTGTTATTAAGTGCACTTTTTATAAGACACTGTCTTGCGAAAACAAACTATTTCTTACGGAAGAGGAAGTGTATATGAAAATATATGTTTCTTAATATCTCTAGATGTTAATATTTTGGATTTTATTGTTGAAACATTTTTTAAAATGGAACATAAAATGTACCCCAAATCCATAATTATGGGTGCACACAATGACTACAGAATTATTTATTTGTCCACTGCATGCAAATTGGGTTTTCAATTAATACTATCATATGTATATTGAGACAGAATTGCACACAAATTTCAGTACCCATAATGCTGCAACCACTCCATAAGCAAAAATTTCAATAACATGATTAGAAAACCCTTTTAAACAAAATAAAATTTACATAAATGAAAACACCTGCTTTGTCCTAAGGATAGTGCCTCGTGATGAAAGAGCTAAGTTAGCTACTATTCAGAGATTGTTTCAGCAGTTCATACCTGTGAGATGTAACAAACAACAGAAGAACATAGCCAAGTTTTCCTAACAAGTTTTAATACTGCATTTTTGCTCTAGTCCTTTTGCAGTCTGATTTTTTGTTTGTTTGTTTCGGGGGGGGGGAGGGGGGCAGGAGGGGGGCACAGGTGGACTGTATGTTATCCTGTTTTTTTTTAGTTTGTTTGTTTGTTTTAATTATTATTAAATTATGTGGTTGCTTATTGATTTCACTTACTAGCTTGGAATGGAGAACATTTTTTCTTCTGAATTATCAAGTTAATTTAATTTTACCCTGGAGCATTTCCTTATGTAGGAAGCCTTTTAGATTAATGGTGAATACGTATTCACTGTAGAGCAACATAAAACATTCGGTTCAGGTGATGACTCTACTCCCACTTTTCAGTATTACCATGAATGACACAATGCCTTTCTTGGGAACAAACTTCCTGGGAGGTTTTAGTAGCTTTAGAATCTGAACTGAATTCTGAGACTGCCCTTCACACAACTGTAGGAAGAGTTTCTGAGTTCCAGGTAGTCCTACAACTCTTGTTAGCAGTGTACTAAAGGAGTTCCTCCAGTAAAAATGAAAGGGTTTTTAAGCCACTCTATTTGCCACTTAGTATTCCAATACAAGACATCTCTTGGTCATGATACCAACTTTTAACAAGTTAGCTAAAAGTAATTAGAGAAGTTCTGCATAGGAAAATTCCTTAAATCTCTGCTTGTCTTATTCATTTATGAATGAAGCTAGCACTCTCATTAAAAAGAAATGTCTAGTTCAACCAATGGTTTCAATTGTAATCCCTAATTTATTTTAACAAGATTAGGAAAACTTGACTCCCTTGAATTTAATCAGATTTGTCCTGGGAACATAATGCAAATAAAAGGTAAAGAAAAATAGACCCTAGTCCTAAACAATTCCTTCTAGGATGATTTAGAGTCTTTAGAAACTTTTTATTTTCTGTTCTAGAAATGAAAGAAAACAATGCTGAAATTGTCACTGAAGTTGTCAAATGACATGGCACATTTAAAAGCAAAACCTAAAAATTGCCTAGTTATTATTTATGTTTGCATTTTAAATTTTGACATGAGAACGCAGGGAGGATGCCATAAAATAAATTACTCACGGTGGTTCATAGCAGATATCAATGATGTACTAAATCAATAAATGGTAGCAATCACATCAGGTGAGTAAATTTCTCATACCAGATCAAAAATTGGAGTATTTTTCTGTGAGTAGCTTATTAATTGAAAACTGTAGTTTCGCTAGATACCGAACCTGAAAAATCATGAACCTGAAAAATCAACTCATAAATGCCAGTTAGTTCCTTCTGGGAAAAACATTTACAGTCTGGAGGTGTTTTTTCAACTTTTCTGTTGTTGATAATTTTAGGGAGGAGTTAGGGACACTGGTTTCCCAGTCTTCTCAACATTTAACCCACCATTAGGTGTATACCTAGCAGAGTGAGACTGAGTTTATAGCTTATTGAAGAACTACTCTCTTAACACTTTTGTGGATGTTCTTCTACTTCACATGGACTAAATGCTCTTCATGTTCCTCATTTGCAGATGAATTCCTAACTATCTCATACAGCAATATTCTTTTTTTGCTAGTGCAAATAATATGTAAATGTTCTGTGCATATCCACACTATCATCATAAGAAGAAATTAAGGAGGTCCCGCCTAGATAACATTCCTGTATCACAAATTCAAATGTACTGTCCTGGGAAATACGAGTTCTGTGTTCAGATTCTTTAAGTACAAAGGATTCAAAATCATGATTTCTATGTAACTGCTCCAGTTGGATTAAAAGGGGATGATATCACTTGTTCCTAATAGTTTCTGTAACCTATCTTGTTTTCTTTTATGAATCAGTTCTTTCTCTGGCCTGGACAAGATTTTTGTCAGCCAGAAGAAAAGAAAAAAATAAATAAAAATCAAACTGAACTTCATTGCTTTTTTTTTTTTTTTTTCTGTTTGATGACCATATTCACACAACGCTAAGGTATGACTCTTAATAGTGAGGACTGCATTCTTTCAGTATGTGTTAAAATGTAATTCAATTCAAATGCAGATTAATGCAGATGAATGATTATGTATTAGGTGATCTAACTAGTTTATGTTTAGGCAGTAGTCTTCCTTTTGACAACTCAAAACAGAAAGACTAATGAAAGTCCTGTGGAAGAAAAATAAAACATTTTAAGGGGTATTAAGATGTGAAGATTTTTATTTTTCATTTAGTAAACAAGTCTGCTTAAACTGAGAAGGGAAAATTGATGTTTATGTAATTAATTTATTTAGGGAATGGCATTCAATGCTTTTTGTTTTATCACCAGCCAGACTGCTTCTAAACAATGAGACAGAAGCTTCTGTTCTAATGGTTAGACATAAGATTTCTTTGCATCTTAATCCTACCATTAGGAGAACTGATGAGAAGGGTACCACAGGAGTTGACTCACATTTTATTTATCTATTTAATTCATTTAAAAGGACCAAATTTTTCTTGTCTTCTCTACTTTTCCACCTTTTAGATAGTGTAGTTTTAGTCTAATACTACAGAGAATTCAAAATACTAAAAATTTTACACTCTTTTATAGTTTGATCTGATTTTCTGATGGTAAAAGACAAGCTATCAAAATATTCTGGAAGGGAATATTGTGGCTTAACTGTCTGCATTTGTTTCTCATCCTGGGTCTCACTGCCGAATAGGATTGTTTTTTTACCCTTTGCTGTTTCGTGGTCTTATACTGAATTTATTTTCTCCAGAAAATTTTTTCACTATTTACTTATTTTCTTTGGATTTAAAATATTTACATTTTACAAAAGGTTACATATATTTGATCTCCATTTAGCGTGGATATTTTTTTCATAGAGAATTTTTCAAATGACAGAATTTGTAGTTATTTTGCTGTTCAATACCACTTGAATTATTGCTTAGGATCAAACTAACAAATTTAAAAGTTCTTATAATATTTCACCAAAAAATGCAGAAAATCTTCTACTATTTGTGGTTTGGTCATAAAATATCTGACGTTGTCATAAAGTTGTTTCTGCAGTGGTTTTGCCTATCCTCTGCATGTTTATTTTTTAACTGCATTTGGCACTCAATATCCAAAGTTTATTTCTCTTCTTTAGTTAAGTAGTAATTAACAATAACTGTATTAAATATTATTTATACAGCAATAATTGCATTTATTTATTTATTTATTTATTTATAGGCTATAAGGGCTAGTGCTAAATGGTTTACCGTGGATTTCTTCATAGATTTTGAGACTAAAAGACAGCATTGTAACATCATCTGTGTTCTTGAGCATCATGGGCCATGCTATTTCACTTGTTAGCCTTGCAGTAAATACATTATAACTAGCTAGACTGTTGCTTCTGTAAATGTTTTCAGTCTTCAGTAAGGAGGACTGAAAAGCCACTTCCGTGGCTTTCTCTGATCATTACCTGTCTTCCGGTGTTTGAATGTCCTCTTCATAACAGATTTGCCTTATTTGTTTCCTGTAACAGAAAATCTTCTAATGATACTGCATCAGTTAGCTCTCTAAAAACATAATATTCATGGTATTCTAACAAATAAAGCCTACCAAGTATGTGTTGAAGCATAACAGCCTCTATTTACTGCTGGTGTTAGCAGATATCTAGTAGATGAACAATATCTCTTAAATTTAAGTTTCCCATTAAGAATGAGCAGCTGTCTTTGGTAAGCATCTTCATTCTGGCTGGTTAACCATTAAGAGAAGCTTCTGCTAAAATGATAGATTCTGCCATGGCTCTCTAAGCCACAAATTTAAAGAAAAGAGCTTTTGACTATTTTTGAATAGGCAAATAGTAGCAAATACAGCTTAGGGGATTCTTCTCTTCCAAGCAATATTCTGTAAAGTGTTGCTGACAGTTTGAAAATATGTATGTATTCAGCTGTAAGTATCAGATATTTCGGAGGACTTGTGCTATGTCTGATTTCATTTTGATTCATTAAAAGTCACTTCTTGTTTATCAGCACTGGAAGATATTTCTGTAATGTAGTAATTTGCCAAAAGAGTACAGTGTGTGTTATAAAGGAAAGTTAAACCAGTTTTCTATCCAAGTCAGTTTCAGCTAGATGAAACTTCCAATGAAGATTGAGTGTTTCTATTATCAAAGCAGAAGAACTGGATATTAAACCTTTCATTTATCCCTGTCATTGAGTGCAATCACTGCTCAGAAGGATGCACTCCTTGTTATCTTTTAAGGACAAAAATATTATTAGATATTGTGGTCAGTGTGCTTTAAAATATTATTCCCAAGATGGATCTTTGTAATGGTAGTAAATATTCTAGTATATTTTTTTTACTTTTAGCCTTGAATGTGGGACACAGTGGGGAAAAAAGCAACAAGCGGTATCTGTTGTACATGTTACCAATCTAGGCTGTTTAGTATTTAATTGTAGTATTGATGTATTTTAAAATGTCCAAGCATACAGCAAGGATTTTAAAGAGACCTACCTAGAAGTTATAGTTCTTCAGTTAATCTTTCATTTATCTAAAGGATGAAGGAAGCTGTCTAGTTCTGTGATATGAACTGCAATCAGCTTAAAAATAATTGACAAATTAATCCCTTAACAGTGTTGCAATTGTAAAGGTGTTAGGTTTAGCTAGGCTTGTCTGATTGCCTTGTCTAATCAAGAATAAAGGTGCTACCTTTGATGTTTAAGATTTAGGAGGGACATCCCTGACCTGACAAGCTTGTGTATTTTAATTATTGATCCCCTTATCTCTGCCCAGAAAACCCTTTGTGTAGTGTTAGCCTTACACTAAAAGGCTAAAATAAAACCTTCTACCTGTGAGGTATACGAACACATGCAGGACTTTGAATATTCAGAAAAGTTGACTTATATTACCAATTGATATACCTGCAGTATAGAATAGCCTGCATTTTTTCTCCTTGTCATATTATCTCCTACCTATTATTGCAGCCACACTGAGAGCCACCATACAGTGCAAATTAATTTCAGTAGTGCTGATTGTGGACCGTCTTAGTATGTGCAAAAGTATTATAAATGTACCATAAATTAATTTATAAATGTAATCAATTTTCATTTTCCAAAACGAAGAAAATCTTAGATTCCAAACCTGTGTCTGCTTGAGTGAGCTTGAATGAGTGTGCTTCCACTTCAAGATAAAGAAATCTGAGCAGTGCATTGTTAAACAGTATGGCTTTTCTTTGAGTAATTATGTTTTGTACTCCAGGACTAACCAGCTTGGTCCAGCATGGAATTGACGTAGCTTGATAGATTATTAAACACTGTTACACTGTTGCTTTTTTTTTTTTTTTTTAATCAAAAATAATCAAACAATGTACTAGAAGGTTATATAAAACTTCTCCCTTTATTATGAAATTGAGCTCTTTTTTTCTTCTT
Source organism: Nettapus auritus (assembly GCA_011076525.1). Classification (NCBI taxonomy): domain Eukaryota; kingdom Metazoa; phylum Chordata; class Aves; order Anseriformes; family Anatidae; genus Nettapus; species Nettapus auritus. Next base: position 58,559,971 of record CM021797.1, on the reverse strand, counting down.
TAATAGAGCGTCACATTTTGTACATTTGTGGTACATAAGTGCAGCCTATTATATTAGTGGACAGTCCAATCCTGCAAGTCCTCCCAGGAGTCCAGAGCTTGATTATTTATTTAGCTTGCATAACATTATCCTTTTCATTCACTTTTTGCCCATCATTAACTCTTTTCTTCAACTGCAGGTGAATGAAGCCACAGTGGAGCAGCTAGTGCAGCAGTATCCACATATAACCTTCAGTACTGTACTACAGGATTGCAAGAGGACATTGGAACGTGCTTATCAAATGGGCTGGACACCCAATATGTCTACTGCCTCTTAACCTCCCACACCAGCACAACAGTTCCACCAACCTGCTGCATTCAGTAGATCTAATGGGACTGCAGGGGGGTTCACAACCTTTCATTGTGATATGTACAATGAACGCAATATAATTGTGAGTTTACAGATGTTACAGTAAAATGGAAAAAGCTGTACACTGACTTTGATGTACTGTACAACTAAGTACTGCTATTGAAACAAAATTTTAGAAATGCATCGTATCTTTTTGTTTGCATAAAAGAGATAAGTGTCTTTGGCAGATTTTTTGAAGTGGATTCCTACTAGTTCTATGGGTAGCTTGAGTTATAAAAGATGTTAATCTCATTTTCTTCTGTTTACTTTCTTTTGCCTTGGTCATGTGCGTTTCCTTTGATTTTAGATGGTAACTCAATGCTAGCACTAGTGTAGATGATCAGCAGAGGCCTGTGCTGAAACTGGGAGCTAAACTTGATGCTTATTTTTTACTAGAGCTACCCCAGGAATTTTAAGATGCATAGTATATAAGAAAATCTACAAAGAATTGTGATAGTCTTACAGACTTTTTGATAATTTTACAAGTTGTTATTTTCAACAGAAATCTTAGTAAGTGATGATAATGACTGAATGGATATTTAAAGGACAATCATACTTCTTTTCTCTTTCTTTCACTTCACAGAAATTGTATCTTCTTTCATTTTATTTTGTTTTAAATGGTCACATAATAAATGCTGTACAAATTTCCAAATCTTTTCATATTGCAATTTTTGCAATGCTTAACCTCATACTAATAACCAATTCCCACCATATAAAGTCAACCAGGAAATGAATACACAAACAATCAGAAATAAGTTAACAGACAATATTTTAGTATCTGACTAAAAATAATAATAATAATAATCTGTTGGGTTTTTTATTTGTTTGTTTGTTTTTAAGTGAATTAGTCTGCTCTGACTATGCTGTTTTATTGCTGAACTGGGCAATTCAGATGAATGGTTAGAAACCAATAAGGGGATTCCTCTCATTTCATGTATGGTTGTTATTTTACAACAGATTTTAAGGATTGCTTACCTCGATAAAAGCCTCTAAACATGAGGCCTATTGTAGGTATTATTTTGTAGGACCAGATGCTTTATAATACAGTGTAAGCAAAAAAAATACCAACAGTAAATACAGAACTCATTACTAAGGAGTAAATTTTGACAAGGGGATAGTGAAAATATAGATATTGCAGCTTCAGTTTGAAGTTGCATTAACTTTTAAAGTATTACCATTTGGTTAAGAATGTTTTAATGTGTGTAACACTGGATATTTGTTCTTCAAAGGCAATAGCATTTTAATCCAAGGTATGAAATGCTTAAGCTTCAGCTGAAGAGTTGCTGTTATTGTAAAAATGTTTTGCTAATCCAGAAAGTTTGATGCAGCGTAACCTAGAGAGCTTGTTTAGTATGGCTGTATAACTCTGTAAAGCTGTATGTTGATTTCCATTACATAATTTTTTACAACAGAAACATCAACTCACAGTAATTCCAGTGAGAGTGTTGAATGTTTTCTTCTTAGACCTTTCAAAATGGGGATGAACTAATTTCTTTTGAAAAATATATAGTAAAATTTTTGCTTTAAATATGGTAAATACATGTGAACATGTGTAATGCTGGGCTTTCTATTTACTCCAAAATGGCAACAAATATTTTCAGAATAAAGCCAATTAATTATATTGCAGATATAGTACAGAATCTTAGTCATTTTTCTTTAATGTCTTTTTATGAGTGCATTAAAACTAGTCACACAATTTGTAAGTTTCTATTTTTCCGTGAAACTTTTAACCTTGCAATGGGTTGCAATAAAAGAAAAAAAGAAAAATGTTATGTCTTTTGTTTATCTGTGCTACTAACAGAAAGACTGAAATCTCAGTCTTGAACGTACCAAACTCATCTGGACATGGTCTTCAGCAAACTGATCCAAGCTGGCCCTGCCTGTTATGAATGACAGTGATCTAGATGAGCTCCAGCAATCTTTTCCAGTCTCAAATACTCTGTAATTCTATTTAAATTTATGTATATATTACAGACCTACAGTAAGTAGGTCATATTATTTCACTTCTGCTGTTAAGTCACTTCCAGTAGTTTTGCATTTAACTGGCTATTCATCTGTCTCTTATTTTTCTGAACTAATTAATCTTTATAGATCTCAGTGTAGCTAATTAATTTCCATGGATCTTATCATTAACATCTTTTAAAGCTTTATGTGGTATAAAAATTTGACACATAAACATATCATAGAATCATAGAATATCCCGAGTTGGAAGGGACCCACAAGGATCACTGCATCCAACTCCTGGCACCACACAGGTCCACCTAAAAAATCAGACGAAATGACTAAGAGCACAGTCCAAACGCTTCTTAAAAAACAACACGCTCAGTGCCATGACCACGTCCTGTTCCAGTGCGCGACCACCCTCTCAATGAAGAACCTTTTCCTGATATACAGCCTGACCCTCCCCTCTCGCAGCTTGACTCCATGTCCTTCTAACTGCACTGTTGCCAGAGATACCTTGTTCATTTCCTTATAAGTAATCAACATTTCCTAAATAGTTTTATAAAGATAAATAACAATGTTAAATGCTTTTAATTTTTCAAATGTCATTTAGGGGAAATGCCATTTACGGAGAAAGAAAAGCTACTGCCCCTTGTAAAAGGAAAAATCACCCATTTTCTTTCACTCAAAATTTATAATGGATTCAGAATCCCACAGGCAACTTCTGTTCTGGGTTTCCTAGGCTGCAACAGTCCTCCTTTACCAATAGTGTCTTTTTTCCTTCAAGGTCTTAGTGGGAATCTGCCATTAAGGTAGGGATGCAGTGACTCAGCATTTGCCTTATCAAAGCTGGGGGCTCGTTCAACCTGCAGACAATGATGTTAAGGGAAGCTCTAAGTGTTTTCTTAACTAAAAAGTGGGTGGCTGTAGAAAATCAGGCACTTTGTAGCTGCACAAGAGCCAAGGATTACAAGATGCAGAAGGGAAAATCTGTATTAGACACAAGAAAAAAAAAAAAAAAAAAAAAAAAAAAAAAAAAAAACTGTGGTGAAGGTGGTCTAACACTGGAACAGGTTGCCTGGAGAGGTGTGCAATCTCCTTCTTCAAACCTGGCTGAACAATGCCCTGAGCAACCTCCCTGGCTTTGAAGTTGGCCCTGCTTGATCAGAGATTTGTCCTAGGTGTCTTCTGATCACCTGAGCCATTGTGTGATTATATTCTGTGATTCTAGACCTAAGCTGCCTCCCCAGCCCTTCATCATGCAAGACAGCCTCTGTTCTGAAAATGTACTCACAGTTTCTATCTCCCTCATAAAAGGGACACCCAAATCCAGACAGCCGTAGGCTCTGCAAACACAGCAGAAATATGGACCCTTCACAAGCAGTTTATAGTCTCTGCAGGACTGTCAGACAGATAACCTTGTGCTTGCGGACTCTTAGGATAACAATTTATTTTCAATCACTCACTCTTCTAAATCCAGAGATAATTCTCTTTTAATCCCACTCAAATCGTTCACTTGGTGGTCACTCTAAACACGTCACTCGCCACTTCAAAGGTGATGTGGGGGAAGCTTCCTTATGCAATTTAGCCCAGCAGGGGAAACAATATACAACAGTATTTTGCATTCAGATTCAAGTTTGCTTAGCCCAGGCTCCCAGATAAGTGGAAGTCTCGTGAATTGCCAAGTCCAAAAAGTACCAAAGGAGAAACTGAGCCCAGGATGGCCATAGATGGCCTTCCCCAGCACCACTGCCTAAAGGTCTTCTGTGCTACTCCTACTACAACTGACTCTGCTTAACTCAGCCATGACCCCAGAACCCCACTGGGCTCACTGACGGAAAATATTTCTTTCCCTGTTGGTCCACCAGAAGAATTTGAGCCATCCTTAACACCTTCCTAGGGCTGTTAAACTTGCTAATTTGCATAGCTGTGTTTTCAAAAAAATGGTATTTACTAAAATCCGTTTTGATTTTTTCATAATCCCATTTGAATGAGAAAATGAAATAAGTAAGAATAATTAACAAACAGTAATTTTTTTCAGGCTCCAAGCTGGCTTCAACATGAGCTTTCTGATGTCTACCCAGATTTCGAAGAAATAAATTTGACTTTACTGATAATATATGTGTGGTGTCTGTATGAACAATGCCAAAAAAAAAAGGTAGCAGCAGGTTACATATACAATGTGGCCTATCAAAATGTAGCAGAGGCACAAAGCAAGCTTTTCAGGAGGCTCTTAGGGCCCTCTTCAGGTAATACGATCTTGAACAACCAAAGGGGAAGGACTGCATCTTACAGAAAAATGCATTGCAAAATAAGAATTGTAAAAGCATATGTAAAAATAATATATTGTCTGATCTTGTAAATTTTCCTATTTTTTTTTTAATTGGGTGAGGGTTTATTCTGCTTAGTTAAGAACATTACATTGTATTACATTAACAAAGAGTGGCTTTAATGATGATCCCTTTAGAGATCCCATTGAAATAAAGTTTTTTAAAGCAATGATACTTTTTTCATCCTGTAGCTGCTTTTCTACCATCTTCTCCAGAAGTGATCAATATACCGGCTGTATTGGTGACTGAGATTTTATTTGAAGTTCCGCAAAATATACAAGAAGAGTTACCAAACCGATTTTTCAAACTACAGACACGACTGGGAGATGCTTTACATATCTTGATCATGTAGTGTCTCATAAATTGGCACCACTTAAAAAATTAAGTATGGGACAGAAAACAATGTTTTGTGAGAGTTTTTGTATTTTGCTCATCTAGGTGGGTACTTGTTTTGTGTGGCTTCCTGTTTTTGGTTGGTTTCATCTTTTTTGTTCATTTGGTTTTGTTTTGTTTTCCTCTGAAAGGTATAGAAAAGATTAATTGACGGATTCCTTGTCTTCTCCCCTCACTCTTCTTATCCTGCCTTTTTTTTGGAGTTGCAAGGGGTTTTGTTTCATTTGCTTGTTTGTTTTGTCTTTTATCCTGTGGTTACTAAATACAGAAATTAAGAATATGCATATTATGGCTGTCTTAAATAAAAATGTTGAGGTTATGAATTCATGTGGCAGTACCCATATATGATAGTGTTATGTAAAATTTTAACAAATGTAGACACTTGCAAATGTACTTCTTTTTTGACTTCACTGGTTACAGATGTCTGCAGACCCTTAAAATGACAACTGAGTCATGGGATGACAGAAAACATTAGCCATTGTGTTACGATATTGGTAACATACTGTACACAAACATATATCTGAAATATAAACGTATCAGTATTGTACTTGATCTTGAAGTTACAGAATATGATGCAAATTTTTTAAAATAAGGGCTCTTTTTTT
>CM021797.1:58522060-58553915 GCA_011076525.1 Nettapus auritus | reverse complement strand
AAAAAAAAAAAACAAAACTGAGCCTACTTTCAGGTTAGCAATAAAACCACCTGTTAGTTGAATTGTGTGTTTTGTTTTGTTTTGTTTTTTTCCAGTTTTTCTTGAAACATTGTAAGCAGCTCCACTTGTTAAATTATCTGTAATTCTGCTGGGGAAAAGACATAGACGTTTAACTGTGGAAGTCTATCAAAATTAAGCTAAGGACTTACTGGTAAATATTTGCCTAAGCTCCCAAATCCTTGTAATCTCCTATGCTTCAACTGTTCTTGAGCTACTGTACCATCTTTTCTCTGCTTCTCACTCTGGGAAGTAGCACTGAGCTGACAAGTGGGTATATGCAGAGCAAAACATTGAGCTCTACAGACAGCTACTTATTGACCAGACAACTGCTCACAGTTTATTTTTTCTCTCCCTCCCCCCATTTTTTTTTTTAAAGAGAGAGACAGAACTGTAGAAAATATTGTTGGATATCAAGTCCAAAGCAAATGAAAATATTCACATTGCATACTGCATGTCATAAAGATTTTAAAATTAGATTTAAAAAGGGATAAATATATATATATAAATTCTGTAGATATCTATACAGTACTTTTTATATATGATGCTTGCAGGGCTAAATTCAAGTAAGAATAAAATAAATACATATATATTATCCCATAACTACAGTTCACGATGATTAAGTAAGGAATAGAATTTCTGAAATTTCACTTATGAATTGTCTATTCTACAGCCAAGTAATTTTGGTCGAACTGACTGCCTCCACTAAAATGTCTTCAATTAAACTATAGGCATCAATTATCCCAAGGTGAGAAACTTACACGTAAAACAAATAGCCACATTTCACTCAAAGGAGTCAGATGAAACAATTCATTTGTCATTGTGTTTCTGTGATGTGCTTTGCTTCTACACTTTCAGGAGTTTAAAAACACAATATCCTACTCCTAAGCACTTCTGCTTTGCTTTATCCACTACTGTAATGCTGCAGGTCAAAAAGGGGACTAAAAGATGAAATGCCGAAGGAAGCAGAACATACACATGGATTAGATGTTACACCACAGTTAAATCAGACAACCCCAGCATTTCATAGTACAGTGTGAAATACCTCATCCTAACTTCTCATACAAGTGAAACAGGCTGTTTCTACTTTCAGTAGAGAAAGGATAATAGGAAAGGGGGCCAGTATTAAAGTTAGCTACAATAATGCAATGGCTATTCATTAAGGAGTGCTTATATCAGAGTGGCTACTCATTAAGGAGTGCTTATATCAAGAATGTCTGTCCTGCTTTTTATGGACTGCTCCTTAATTTTCTTAGTGTATTTACAAGTCTTTTGTTTAACTCAGAACACTAAATGATTTGAGATTCCTTTCCTCCCTGTGCTTGGTTCCTTGCATACATCCACTGATGCAATCATGATCTGAGTTTTTGAAGAACAGTTAAATAGCTCAGTTGTTCTCTTTACCTGCTCAAATTAACACAAATAAATAGGCTAAGTCCCACCACTGCAGCTGTGGTTGCTTGACTGGAGATATTTTCACAAGCTGGAAAAAGTTAGCACAGAAGTAAGGTTCTCTGGAACAGCTGCATCGCCACAGTTGTTAACAAACTTGGCCAAGTTTTTTTATTATTATTATTTATTTAGCTTTGATTTTGTTTTTGCTGTTGTTTACTTCTTTTTTCTTTAGTAAAGTCTGTTATAATTATGTAAGGTAAACCCAAGTGGTGCGGCTTTATAAAGTTTCCTAATGGGATTATATTTCAAACTTATTTCTGGAAAAAAGTCAACAATAACAGTAAGCTGAACTGTTTCAACTTCTATGCTCAGGCAGGTCTTTCTATATGTAGCTTATGAAAAGTATTTGTGTATAAAAACATTTTAAAAGTCTTAAAATGAAAAAATTTGCAGCCAGAATTATTGGTCATTTATAGCTGCTATGTCCAAAGACTTTTGGACTGAAAATTTCATAATCTCATGCATTCATCATGTACCATGTGACAATAAAATATAGCCTGTATGTTTTTTTTTACATAGCAGCTGTTCGAGAAAGCTGCAAGAAATCAGCAACCCTGAATTCTAATGAGAACACTTGTCCCAGGTGCCTTGTTCTGCCTCCCCACTGAATCAAGATCAACATTTCAGTCCTTACCTTAGAAAGACTAAAAGATTTTCTTCATCCCACTTGTGGTCACCAAAGGCTTTACCACAGTGAAGTGCATTCTCCAAGGTGTGGTCTTTGAACCAATATGAACTAAAAATTCTCTGCTCTAAGGAATGGGTGTTTTTGTCTAAGACAGGCAACAAAGTCATATTTATATACTATACTAAATATTCCATATCCTTATTTCCTTGGAGACAGATGAGAAACAAATGCTGTGAATGTTAATCACCTTGCTTGATGCTTTACAAGATACGTCTAATACTGAGGTGAGTGAGCAACCTAGAGAACAGGGAAAAAAATGTCTTTAAGAACGACTAACTACAAAGGAGCATTTCTTATTAGGGATTAAATGCAAAACTGAAATGGTTGCCACTAAAGATGAATTGCTTTTTAATTACTCTGAAGAAGTGTAAAAATAATTCCAAAGTTCAAATGCCCTCATGATCCTCTCAACAGAAGAAAAAGGGAAGGATTTGCTCATTTCAAGTTTTCAAATATGACTATGTTTAATTTTAATACAGTACAATACAATACAATGCATTAAGATAAGATAAGGACCAGTGCCCAGCAATGAATAAATAGTAATAATGATGTGAAGCATATGGTGATGAGGAGCTGGCATCACCATGAAGTTCCTGGGTTGTTACTGAGAAGCAAAATGGTGGTAAATTGAAGCCTATCCCACAGCTCATTTGCAAGTTGAGCTTTTCTGCTTTAGAGCAGAAGTTGTCAACAATTCTATGGTCTGAATGAATCTCTACTCTTTAGCCAAATTTTCTGAAAGCAGAAATTACAATGATATACCTCTGTTCTTACATGCTGCAACACTATGGGTATTGATGTTTTATTCTAGCTGCTAGCTTCAAGAGCAAATGTCCTGATGGCCTTTCTGTTTGCACACATGCCATTCCCTTCATGTTCTCCTGTCTGGCGAACATTGTTAACAATAGGAAGAATATCTGTATTTCACTAGCCGGAGTTAGGAGAAAAATGAATTCATCAGCGTAATCTATTCATCAGTTTATGGTTGCAAAGTCCTTCAGGGACTGTCACAAAATTCCCAGCTGTCCATGAATGCTACATTTTGCAATTGCAAAAATCTAAGCCATCTGCAAGGCCTGTAGGATTGGGCTGCTCCCTGAATAGCCAGGCAACAACCTGTGACTTAGCATCTGTGAAGGCCAGAGCACTACTCTGTGGTGTGCAGTAAATTAAGCTCAAGAAATCTGCCTGTGAAGTTTCCTTCCGAAAAATAAAGATCTTACCTGAGTTGTCTATGTGTAGAAGACTTTTCAGCAGAGGTAGAGCTAAGCAAATGCAGGCAGCTGTTAAATACTGCAATGATTACCAAACCTTCACAACTTCCGTTTTAACTGTTTTTCCTTTTCTGTCCTTTGTATCTTTGTGACTGTATGCATGCATAACTTTTTAATGAAGTTCTGTTGATATTCCTGTAAACAGGAGAGAAATATCTGAATCCATTATAAAACAAACAGAGCCACCTAATGTTCTTAGATATTCTACAGTTCAATGTACCATGACATAAGGATAAGATCTGGTACTTCGCAGAAACTAAGATGTCTTGTGTAGGGTATTTGCCAAGTTAACAGAATATTCTTGGGAAATGTCAAAAGCAAGATTAAAGAAAGAGAATTTCTCTGTAAGATCAGTCCATATATTTGTTTCCAGTCTGGGAAGTATACCTGGGAGAGAAGAAAGGTGTAGCATGCACCTGTGGGGAGAAGAGAAATGCGTGAAACAGAAAACCAAAAAACTCCTTGGGACAGCTAATGACCATAAATGTTAACTCAGCATCATGAGACCAACAATAACAGATAAGAATCGTATATTACTGCTGGTGTTAGCTAAAGGGTAAGAATTTGAAAAGCCTCCACATGACTCAGGTGAGTAAGTCCTTAAGACATTTTGGAAATTTAATGGAAGATACCCATATACTTGTTAAGATAAGAACCCTGGGAGTTTCTTTCTTGCTTTTTCTCTATGGAAGAGAAGCCTAAATCAATAAAAGTAAGAATAAGGCCTTTTCTTACAGCATGTACACCTGCCATTCCCTCTCATTGTCTAGTGATGTCTAATACAGGGATGATTTCTTTCCCTTGACAAAAAGCACAAGGATTTTTACTGAAATGAATATGAAACAAGTCATATGTAGATCATGCTTCCTTTTAGGACATCTGCAAAGCAATGTCTAATTTGCTGGCAGCTACTTTGGGAAGACTATTTTTCAATTTCTTCACTTGCCTACAGTTATCCATGAAGTATTTTTTTTAAAAACACAGCCTTTATTTAAGACTCAGTTAAACCCAGTTCCTGGAAAAGCTCTTGCTAGTCTCTTAACATTTTCATAACAGTTACCTATTACCTCACATGAGGAACACATCATCATTACATTAATCTATGTATTTGTACATGTAACATGTTATAATATATATTATATATGTATTAGATAATATATAATATTGCAATCAGGCTTATCATCTTAGTTTCATGTGCAGGTTTTTTCCTTATTGTACCTTATCCTTTGTTTGGAAAACACGTAGTGTGCAGCATTAGCATTTGTACTGACATTAGTATTAATATTAATACTTTGTATTACTGAATCTTTGTAATGAACACAAAAAGCATTAAGACAGAATCACAGAATCACAGAATTTCTAGGTTGGAAGAGACCTCAAGATCATCGAGTCCAACCTCTGACCTAACACTAACAGTCCCCACTAAACCATATCCCTAAGCTCTACATCTAAACGTCTTTTAAAGACCTCCAGGGATGGTGACTCCACCACTTCCCTGGGCAGCCCGTTCCAATGTCTAACAACCCTTTCGGTAAAGAAGTTCTTCCTAAGATCCAACCTAAAATTCCCCTGGCGCAACTTAAGCCCATTCCCCCTCGTCCTGTCACCAGGCACGTGGGAGAACAGACCAACCCCCACCTCGCTACAGCCTCCTTTCAGGTACCTGTAGAGAGCGATAAGGTCACCCCTGAGCCTCCTTTTCTCCAGGCTGAACAATCCCAGCTCCCTCAGCCGCTCCTCGTAGGGCTTGTTCTCCAGGCCCCTCACGAGACCCACCAAAAGCTTCCATTCAAGAGTAGAGCTGCTACCCTTCCAAATTTGAGCAGGCATTGACCTTAGCCTTTTAAATAACAATGTCATTAGACACATCTACATTGTTGTGTCTGTTGTAGTTTCCAAGAAAGCTAGTATTCATACAGCTTCATACAGAAGCTAGTAGTTGAAATCACTAACCAGTACAGTGCCACATTTTTACTTGGGTCAATGTGGTGGTTTCACACCAATGGGCAGATGAACTCCACCACAACCACATTCTCACTGCCCCCCATCAAAGGAAAAGTGGAATAAAATATGATGAAAAAGGGTTCAAAGGCTGAGATAAGGACAGGAAGAATACTCACCCATTACCCTCACAGGCAAAACAGACTCAACATAAGGGAGATTAATATAATTTATTGCCTATCACTAGCAGAATAGAGCAGTGAGAAACTAAAAGCAAACTAAAAACACTTTCCACCCCATCCACCTTTTTCTACCTCTTCCCTCTGAGCAGTGCAGGGGAATGGTGGCTCTCCATGGGCCGCAGCCTCCTCCAGGCCACATCCACCTGCTCCACCGGGGGCTCCTCGATGGGGGGGCTGCAGCGTGGAGATCTGCTCCATGTGGGACCCATGGGCTGCAGGGGGACAGCCTGCTCCACCAGGGGCCTCTCCCTGCACAGGCCTCAGGGGAACTGCTGCAGCATGCCTGGAGCACCTCCTGCCCTGCTGCTGCACTCACCTGGGGGGCTGCAGGGCTGGTGCTCTCCTATTTTCTCATTCCTCTCTCCCAGCTGCTGTGGTGCAGCAGTTTTTGTTTATTTGTTTTTAATCTTTTCCCCTCTCTTCAATCTGCTCTCCCAGAGGCCCAACCAGCATTGCTCCCTGGCTCAGCTCTGGCCAGCAGCAGGTCCCTTTTGGAGCAGCTGGAGCTGGCTCTGATCTGACATGGGGCAGCTGCTGGGCTCTGCTCACAGAGGCCACCCCTGCAGCCCCCTGCTACCAAAACCTTGCCACATAAACTCGATAGCATCAGTCAATAGGACTTAAAGGAATGGTTAAAGGCTGAGCACTTGCCAATTCTTCAAACTGGAGATACCAAGAATTTGCGCCCTCTTAACCTCACTTACAGTCTTAATACCCACACCAGCTTGGAACCTATCTCCTTACTCCCAAGGCTGGAATTTGTTTCTCTAAGAGTGCACAGTCTGAGCTGAGGACCTAGAGGGTTGCAAAGAGCATTAAAAATCCACAAACATAAGGATATCTACTATTCAGTATACCTTTAGTTATGTCGGTCTCCTCATACCCTAAGGAGGCTGGAAGAAAGAATGTAAAAATGATGAGAGGAAAAAGTACAGCCATGCAAGTGGAGTTGTAGAAGCCTGTGAAAAGCTACTGGAGAGAATAAAAGAATAAATAACACTTTCCCATTTAGAAGCATAGCTTTTATAAAATGCTTGGTGCTGAAAAGAACAACAAGGCCTTCCTCAGGTCACTCAGGAGGTGAGAAAAGAGATAGTACTATTTTTTAACAAGTTTGCAATGAGACTTAACAATGGTTTATACACTAGAAAACATTTAGAAATTATTTTCACTCTTAAAGCTGTCTCTGGTAGCACTGCAAAATACAGTAATAGGGTAGGTTTGTAATATAAATTACATTTAAGCATTACCTTTAATCTTCAGACCAAGAACACACTATTAATCGGAAGAAAACTATTCAAAGCATTACCTATTTAAGCAGTTGATTATGTTTTGTTCTATCAAGTGCTGTTGACACCATAACAATATCTACCTCTAAAAAGTCAAACAAGAGACCTTCTAAATTTGACTCATTTGTATTTTAAGTGGTTACAGAAGTAAGTCTTCTTCCTTCAAGTTGTTGCTCTAACAAGCACAGTATAGAATCACTTAATCCCTTCTGAGAGAAAAGAAGAAAAGGAAAAAAAAAAAAAAAAAAAAAAAAAAAGTTACTTGCTTCTCCTTTTTTCTTAGATGCAATCTCTTGCACAATGTTCATGTCTCTGGGCATTTTTTTTCCAAAAATTCACTATCAGTCATCTCAGTATTCCATTTTTCATTTCTTACTATTTTATTAAGCCTTTTTGTTTCTCAGCTCTGATCTAATCAATAGAAAGAAGAAGAAAGAAAGGAGGAAAGGAGGAAAAGAAAGGAAAGGAAGAAAGAAAGAAAGAAAGGAAGGAAGGAAAGAAGGAAGGAAAGAAGGAAGGAAGGAAGGAAGGAAGAAAGAAAGGAAGAAAGAAAAAGAAAGAAAGAAGGAAAGAGAGAAAGAGAGAGAAAGAGAGAGAGAAAGAAAGAGAGAAAGAGAGAAAGAGAGAGAGAGAGAGAGAGAAAGAAAGAAAGAAAGAAAGAAAGAAAGAAATAAAGAAAGAAAGAAAGAAAGAAAGAAAGAAAGAAAGAAAGAAAGAAAGAAAGAAAGAAAGAAAGAAAGAAAGAAAGAGAAAGAAAGGAAGGAAGGAAGGAAGGAAGGAAGGAAGGAAGGAAGGAAGGAAGGAAGGAAGAAAGGAAGAAAGAAAGAAAGGAAGGAAGGAAGGAAGGAAGGAAGGAAGGAAGGAAGGAAGGAAGAAAGAAAGAGAAAAAGACCAAGAATTCTGCAGCAAGATCAGTCACAAGATCAACAGCAGCTAGAAATCAGTAGCAGTCAGACTTCTGTGGCTACTGAGACATTCCCTATGAGCTTTCTGGTTAATAGAAAGCTATGTTACTGCTGATATTCATGCATTCTCTGAGAACAAACCTACTAAATAATATTGCTGAGCATTTTTATTGTAACATCTATTAATCTAAATGAGTCTTGGCACTTGAATTTAATTGATAAGCTATATTCCTGCTATTCTATCTTTCTGCTCTGTTTCAGAGTCCTTCACTTCAGAACTCAAATATAACAGGTTTCTGGAAAAATATATCTTTTCATTCCAAGCTGCATTAAAAAAAAAACGGGGGGGGGGGGGGGCGCCCGGCGGGGAGCCCATGTTCTCTTCTCGTCTTATGGAGTTCATTCCCTTTTGAACTTCTCCCTGTCTAGCTTCAAAGTTAAATTTTTTTTGGTCCCTTGGTTTCTTTAGCATCTTCCCTTCCTAACTATTCCTGCTTCACTTCCTTAAAAAAAAAAAAAAAAAAAAAAAAAAAAAAAAAGTAGAAGAACTAGAAGATGTTTAGAGTCAGCTCTGTACAGTAGTATTTCTTCCATTTTCAAATGCTTCTCTATTTTGTTTTGTTTTGTGGATTATGGCTGTGAAAAGGGAAACAGTTTCATGTTCCTAATGGAATAAAAATGATGGTGTGTTGCTTTTTACTAACACTTCTTCATCCTTGAGAACAAACAAACAAAAATGAATAAAACATGGACATTTAAACTCAGAGAAATTATAGAGGAGATTAATTTGGCCACATGTATTGAGATGAGCATTTTTCTTTTCTTAACTGCACAAACCTTTTTTCCTTCCAATCATATTTTTAAACTGATGTTTCTATATTGAGCTTTTTAATAATTTACACATGTTGCTGCAAGAAGGGGGAGAGAAGGGGGAGGAAGAAGGACTGGAAGTTTAAAACACGAAGGAGAAAAGTTAATTTAAAGTGATGTTTGGTAAAAAGTCCCCTTTGAGATCCTGTTGTGTAATTGAACAGATTAAGAGAACTGACAGTAACTTCACGGTATGCCTAAGTGGAGGTCTCTACGGGTCAACTCTCGGATCTTGTGCCGACACGTTAAACAAGTTTGTCAATTTTCCATCAGATTGATTTTTCTCACAGGTCTGGAAGCCTCGTCTCATTTCATCTTATTTCCACAGGGGTTCTTAACATTGCAAACTGCCATTTACTTTTGTCTCAAAGTGTGAGGAATGATTTTTATCTCCAAGTGGCAATCACGGCAGGCAGCTTCAGCTCTCCTTATAATGCCACACATTGTCCTCCCTCACCAACTGGGGTTTCCTTTGTGTTTTTCCCCTCTTCAGGAATGATGTGGATTTTTAGAATACATTCATAATAATTATTAACAGAATGTACGTAGGGCAATGTCTGTAGTCTCTGAAGTGAAAAAAAAAAAAAAAAAAAAAAAAAAAAAGGCAACAGAAACCTTGTTTCTTTTTTTCTTTGCAGTTTTCAGCATAATGAGGGGTCAGCTTGAGAAAATATGGTGGCCCTGGGAAGGTCACAGGGAAGAATATTAACTTCTCTTTATATTTCCGTGTCTATTATCCCTTCCTGTTAATGCCAAGTGAAGTTATGTGCATGGAATAAAGAGAGAGCATGCTTCTGAATAGGTTCATGCTGCTAAAGACTTTAACAGTATATTTGGATTAATTGCAGTAAAGACAAGAATCTACTCTTAATCTACACCAAGTTAAACAGGAGCAAAATTTGTCTGTAAGCCTCTGGGACATGATGATATTGTAATATGGATGTACAACCATACAGTCCTGTTGACTCAAATTAAACTACATTGAACTTACCTCTCAGTTGACCTAATAACCTCTTATTGGAAGAAGACTGCCATTTATATCTGTGGTAGCAGAGTAAAATCCTAAGATTTTACCAAAACCCGTGTTTTATGTTGCCTACAGATCTGATAGTCATTTCCACATGTGAAAACTAGCCGTAATGAATCACTAGAGCCATAATTATCATCACAATGTTTGTTAGAATTTCTCACTGGCATCAGTATCTTTGTCAGATACAAAACACTGAGCCTGATTCCTACTTGCCTTGGTGCTACTTAAGTAGCCCTGCCAATGACATGGATAAACTCATTGTTCCTCCTTTTGGAGCCTTGTACAAAGTAAAAAAAAGAAAATACAAATGTGAATAAGGTCCATCACTTTGTGCTCTTAAATGTGATATGCCTAACCCAATTAAATAATCATAGACAATGTGAGTTGTTACCAAATCATTTGGTTATAGGCAGTTCATCACTATTTTGTAACATTTACCACAACTTCAGAAATCAATATAAATAGATGGGAAAAAATAAATAAATAAATAAAATAATAATAAAAATAATAAATTAAAAAAAAAATGGAAAAGAACTATTAGTGGTTGTTTTTTGTGATCAGACAGCAAAGAAAACAAGAAACGCTAAAGGAGTCAAACTGTAGTCCCACAATGCACTTCCAGACCAGAAACAAGCACTGAGTGCCAGCCCAGCAATGAGCACCTAGCAGAAGAAACACCATCCACTGTCAAAGGTCTTTCCATCGGTTGTCCCATGGAGCCTGTGACCATGCTGGTTGTCTGAGGTGTAAGGGAAGATCTGGGTAACCCAGGAAAGCCCCAAGGAGACCTGTAGTTAGAGCCACAGTACACTGCCTCCTACCCTTTCATTGCCATGGGAGGTGGTACTGACTTGTCCCTCAGCAGAGGGAAGAGGTACTGCATGGAGGAAGCTAGGGTAGGATGGAGAGATGCCCATGGATATCAGTCCACAGGTTACAGCAGAGGAGAAGCTAGGTCAGGAGTCAGGGTCATGCACTGTTAAAGATGGGCTGGGGAAGAGTGGGGAGCTGAGTGGCTCTGCCCTTTATCTCTCCTTTCTTCCTTCCTTTCTTGTTTAACATTCAGTGGACATTAATAGCCCAAAGTTGCTTTTCCAGGAGGGTTGCTACCCTTTTCACAACCTATACGTTCCCATATATTCTCATGGATTTGGCAGATCTTATTATCTGCCAGAGACAGAAATGTATTTAATGAGATAACCTTAAAAGCTTGTTCTGAGCATTGTAAATAGCAGCAAGAAAGGGATATCTAATTGATATCTCTTCTGCTCAAATTGATCTTTCTATAGTTCTACTTTACATTCTGCAGTTACTGCCAATGGGTTCCCCAAAAAAGACCTGAGAAAAACTTCTTCATTTCCATGCTTCATTTGAGTTACTCGGCCATAGTAATGGGTGACTGTGGTGCCAATGGTTGTTTCTGTGCAGGGTCAGTTTGATTTGCCAGGGACAGCTCAGCACACAAAATGTTTTGGCAAAGCCTCTGGAAAGTCTTCTGGTTGAGCACTTGCCTTTGGTTTGGTTTTGCAAAAGGAACAGGCAAACTTCTGTTGTTGCCTTCTTACAGCTTAATATGAAAGCATGCAACCACAGATTGCATTAGCAGAAAGAAGTGAAAACAAGTATTTCCATGTTTTAGATCATGGTGTAGATGCTCCTAATGACACTGCCTGAAATGGTAATACGTTGACAGAGATAGCTCAGTGAGATGAAGTGTGATGGTTTAATGAGGTTTAAAATATAAAAATATTATGTTTCAGCTGTTGTCAGTTTCTGTATAAGCAAGCCCCAACACTGAGTTTCACCAACTGAGTGAGAAACTGCAGCCAGGCCAGCAGGATACTGAGGCATGACAGGGTGACCCCAGCTCTGCCAGACCTCTGCTGTGGCCATGCACTCCAGCCCACCTTCTCTCCCTCCTGCCTACCTGGTCACCTTTGCCAAAGTGAAAAAAGCCCCTTCCCTTCTATCCATGCTACAGGAAGTGACAATAAGAAGCAGACCCCATGCCCAGGAGTGGGATTTTTTTGTTTTGTTTTGTTTGTTTTTTCTTTTTGTTTGTATGTTTGTTTGTTTTGTGGACTCCTTAGTATCCCATAAAGAGAAAAGCACAATATTCTGATGCTTTAGGCATTTTGAACCTGGCACAAGTGCTTAAAAGTATAATGAGAAGTTTGCTACAAAGTTAGCTTACTAGACACTTATCACAATTAAATATTTTAGACATCTTACATTTTTTCCCATAATTCTAACAATAATTAGATCACAATATGGATTAATTTCTTGTCACATCTAATTTTTAGTGGCAAGATGTTCTGAGGGAGTGAAACACAAAAACAAGTTGCTGATATTTGTAAACTCTCTTTTGTTGTACACATAAACGTAACACAGCTGACATTTGGCTCTTTCATCCTGACTTTACTGCTTTGCTCAGTGCAAATATTATCCAGACATACATGTTAAACAAATATCATATTATCTACAAACACAGATATATAAATCTCATTGCCCTAGTCAGCAGCTCAGGACCAAACTATTTTCCTGAGTGAGGCTGATATGTGGGTGACCTTGAGCTAGCTGCTTTCCCACTCTGGTACTTAAGGTTACTATACTTTGTGATCTCACAAAGTTTATTTACTTATAGGTATCAATACTGTATAAATATCAAAAAGGTATCCTGTAAATTGCATTCACATATTTTTATGGAGTAGAATTACAGAATGGTTTATAAGCAAATTTGTGACCCTCTTTTCTGGGCACTATAATTGTATAAATGTAATCAAGCTATATAATCTACTTTTGGGGTGGAGTAAGCTGTTAGAGTTGGCAAATTCATATGCAGTGTCAGAACCACTACGTCTCTGAAAATCAGCAAGAGCTACAGCTGCTAAAACTCTATACTTTAAGTGCAAAAGTACTCAGCAGTGTTTTTCTTCAGAATTTGTCTTTTAGTGCTGTCATCTTTTAAAAAATACTGCAGGAGAGCTGGCTGGTACCAAATGTGGCTGTCCTGTGTATTCATTACTGAATACTAAATGTGCCAGTCTCCCAAGACCCTTTCAAATAAGAACAGTGTTATTTTATGATTTAAGATTTTTTGTTCATACATGAAAGCACAAATAACCAGAACAGTTTGTGCTTTGCTCTAATGGCAGGCTAGATTAAGTAATATGATGGCTTATATGGTGAGCTCTTCAGTAAGGACTGTCAATGCTTAGCATATCCCAGGATCAAACATCTCCTGAGAAAGGGCTGAATTGATTCACTGTTTCCTGCTTTTTTTATTGAATGCTTTTATTTTCTTTCATAAGCCAGTAAAACTCCAATCATATAAAATGAAGAGGTTATGGAAAAGTGTTAGAAGTAGCTAATTAGAAGACCCATTCTCCTCTGGGAGCTGATTCTGGCAGAACTGCACATTTTAAGACCCAGATTCAGGGACATATGTCAATATTGTGGAATAGTGCTTAATCATGAAATCAATATTTCAAATTAGGTGCACATGTTTAAATGTTGGCCAGGAAAAGTTTTGCAATAGCATTTCCATATTGCTTAATAATACAGTGCTGATTTCCTTTGAAACATTTTCTTATCATCTTATTATTCAACTCTCTACAGAGCTGTTTTCCCCTCATGATCTTCAGTAAAATCTGAAGATGTTGTTACCAATTGTGATTTTTCACCACTTGGAGAGGGGAAAGCTTTGGAAAAACATTTAGCCATAAATGAGATTAAAAGTCTTGACCTCCCCAGTCTCATCCTTAGCAATGAGACAATGATGGCAGTGGAGAATTCTTGAATGCTTGTTCTTGTAAGCAGAAAATCTGTCCAGGACCTACTTACAGTGTTTTTAGTTGTTGTTTTCCTGCTGATGGTATCAGCAGGCAGAAAAACATAGCGTGTAATTTTGGCTCACTTGGGTTTGGTCAGAATCTGTGCTGTGCAGACAGTATGGCCGGTTAGTCACATCACAGGCAGACCCCAAAGCAGACTGAAAGGCTTTAAGCCTTTGCAACAAGCTAGCCTGCAACTGCAAAGACTGTGAAAATTAACAACAAAACCTGTGAGAGCTAAAATGAGAATTGGATACTGGGACAGACATCCCAAACTAGTCTGTGTTCCCCTGAGGCTTCCTTCTTATCTTACCAAACTCTGTCAGCCTACAACCCTATACCTATAATTTATTCTGCAAGCTAGCAATGAAGCTTTTTGTGCTAAACCCACTGTACCTACTCCATCTTGGATATGTATTTCCCTATACTAGCAAATCCAAGGTACAAAAGTTTCACTGTACAAAGGACACACAGACTGGAAAAAAAGAAATGTATACACTTTTTCTAATTCTGGGCTCTCATATGTATATGACAGAAACTTGACACAGGATAAAATTTCATTAAGATAAACATATGTGTGTCTATAAGAATAAAGGTACACACCAAAAACAGGAAGGAGGTCTGAAGTATGAAATAATAAGTCACAATAGGTGAGGCAGCATTGACAAAAGAAAGATTTAAAGTACAGATAATCCTAGGAAAAAACCACTGCTCTTATTTCGTATAGGCAAGGCTGGCTTCTCCTAATAAATTCAACTTTTCTCAGATACAGTTGTGCATGGAAACTATGATATCATCCAGTTTAAGTGATATATTTTATGGATGTCTGTGTGGCACTTGCTCTTTTCCAGGCAGCATGGTTAATTCTGATGAGGGCACTGAAGGAAGAGCACACGTAACTCTGACTTACTATTCATATCATGCTTGCAGCTCTCAGCAGCCTTTCACTAGATCTCCACCTTCTGAAACTCAAGCTGATTCTTCACATTTGCCTCAAAATTAGCAAGTGATCCTAGCGTGCTCGCAATGGCATAATATCAGCTCAAGGGCAGCTGGAGCAGCATCTTCTAGAGCTAAATGCACAATGAGTATTAAATCCAAAACATGATCTCACACCTCAGATAGTATTAATGGAGAAGAAAATCAGGCTTAGCAGAAGTGCTAAGCTCACTCAGAAACACCAGTCTGTGAGCAACAGCCCCTTGTGTGCTTCCACAGGCATGGAGCTGAGATGAAGCCTTGAGAATAATCTCTGAAGACAGAAGAATCATACTGGCAGCCTACCCCAGCCGCTTGTGGTCTTACCAGCTGGAAAAAGCTATGAGGTTCACCATGAGGAGATGCTACCTGCTTGCTTATTAGTAGTTACATGATGTAGCTGCTGGTGGAGTCCTATTGTCTTTTGCTCTTCGTTCTATAGAAATGGTAAGTAAAGGGGTAAGGCACAGATACAGTGAACTGCATTTGTATGGAGTGCAGCTCTGATACCTCACAAGAGGACTGTGGTGGTCAGAGTCCTGGGGGCTCTGGTGGCTTGGCATCAGTCAGATACCCACTCAGCTGCTCTCTCACCCCCATTCCTCTGTAAGACGGGGAGGAAATAAGGTGAAAAGCTCATGGGTCAATATAAGGGCAGGGAGACTGCATACTCACATGGGCAAAACAGACTCAACTTGGGGAATGTTAATTCAATGTACTGCTAATTACATGGAGTTAGATGGTAAGACACATGGTCGATTGCTGCTGCTCCTTTCCCTTTCTCCCCAGGCTCGTCTCCAGCTGTTCATTCCTGATGTCTCCTAGCCCCTGCCTGGAGCACTGCATGGGGATGGGGCATGGGGGCTGTGCTCAGTCCATCCCAGCTTTGCTCTTCTGCTCCTTCCTCCTCACACTTTTCCCCTGCTCCTGTGTGGGGTCTTCCATGGGCTGCAGTCCTTCAGGAGATGGCCAGCTGCTCTGCCATGATCTCTCCATAGGCCTGGACCACCTCCTGCCCTCCTGCTGCATTGACCTTGGGTTCTGCAGGGCTGGTTCTCTCACACTCACTCCTCTCTCCTCTCTCCTACATGCACCAGTTTCCCCCTTTCTTAAACCCGTTTCCCTGAGGCTCTGCAATCTCATCTGTGGGACCTGGCCGCGCTCTGCGGTGAGGCTGCTGGAGCTGTCTGGAACCGGCTGTGTCCACATGGGGAAGCCCCGCAGCCCCCTGCCAGCACCGAGGCACCCGCACCTAAATGTTGGAGTTTTGGAAAAATACTGGTAAGTGGAGTAACATTTTACATTTTTAGGTAGCTTTCTTAGTGCCTGCCTGATGGCAAAATGCCGGGGCTGTGGTTACAGCCAGCTCACCTGCCTGCAGAAGGAGGCTGCACAATGGCCGTGCCGGGAAGCACAGAGCATGCCTTGCAGGCTCGGATTTAACAAGTGTCAGCACTCCCAGGACCCGTCAGGAGCCCAGAAATAGCTGTGTGCATGTTTCCTTCCCTTTCAGTTTCTGCAGGGTAGCTTGCCAGCAGTTCTGAGAAGTGGGTTATCCCAGTGGGGAGCAGATCTCTGGTTAACAATCGATAGAGCAGTCCTTTAATAATTCTCAGACTGGGCAAAAAAGGGTGTATACCCTAAACAAGTATTGAAAGGTCGCTGTCCCCCCTCCTCCAAGGAGGTACCTGCTGTAGAAGAAGATGGATAAACAAATAATACTCTGGTTTTAATGAACACATCCATTATATCAGCAATAGTTATGGCAACAGGAATTATGTACTTTGAGACAGCATCTCTTGTGCCTTGTAAACACCTCAGCCTTCTGCCAGGGTCCCCGCTGGGGCTATTTACAGCTTCAATATTACAAGGTAGCTACCGCCTAATTATACACAACTGTATTGGTTTCTACCACTCAGGCCCTTGGTTAACCCTTAATAATAATTAATTTTTTACTCTTACACTGTATATCAACTTAAAACTTTCAAGATGCTAAGGTGTCCCAGTAGAATAGAAAACCTATTAAGATATCAAGACATGCATGCTTTGCAACTTCTGTTTTCGTTAGCAGTAAAAGGCCCAGCAGGAAAAAAAAAAAAAAAAAAAAAAAAAGAGGAGCACAAAGTCATTGGAAATTATACTCAAACCATGTACAGAAACACTTGCATTGCAAGAAGCCTGTTGTTCTCATTTACTTTTGGTTGATTTAACGAAGAATTAGCCTGCATTCAGGACTTGATTCCAACATACATGTGAGTCAATCAGATCTGCATTACACAGCTGGTATGTGACCTGAAGCCCTGGTTCAATTGATTGAGTTTTCCTCACTGCTAAGCTTGGAGGTATTTTATTTGTTATTTTTATTTGTCCTGTCAGAGAGGTGGGGGCGAGCTGCAATTTTTATGTAGGTATTTATTTCAATCTTCTTGAAAACAGATATGGCGTGCTGGGAGAAGATGAGGTGAGAGAAAGGGAATATCTGCTGCTAACTCTAGCACTGTTCGTTGCAGTGATGTCCTTTGAACCTAATTATCAGAATTACTCTCAGGTCCAGACCAAGAAGACTATTAGGATTTTCTGCTCAACCTTCACCCACCACACTGAATGATGAACCTTTACACTGGCAAAAGGTGAAGCAGAGAGCTTAGGAAAAAATATTAATCTTTTTCTCCTAGCATTCCTTCCTTTTCTCCCCTAGTGTTTTATTAAAACAATAGCCTGAGCTCTGCTGTATTTGTCATAGGTTGTAACGAAGCAAGTCAGGGAATATGCATTTCTTTCAATCCAGGAAACATTCAGAAATACAGAAGAACAGCTGGTGAGAAGTGAATGCAGAGCCATTTGACAGCAAGGAAGATCTACCCCCGAGAGCAATTCCAGAGGAAATAAACATCACAATGAATGACTTACAAGGCACTGTAACCTCATTTGTTGGCAAATTGAATACTCTTACCACACATATAAATATTCTTGAGCAGAGATCAGATCTTGTGGGCTTACAGCTATTAAAACAGCACAGTTTTAATAGCATGTGAGGAGAGGTTGAACAAACATCTTAGCTGTAAAACTCATTAATGAGCCATCACAAAATAGTAAATTTGAGGGTATAAATGCTAGAAAATCAAGTCAGGTCTCACAGTATTCCCACGTGGATGAACAGAGGAAATAGCAAGGAGAAGAGCACCCCAGATGGGGTGAAATAGCTCTGCTGGGTGAGCTGTAGAGGAGAGGATGCTCCTGCTGTACAGATCAGGATGTAGGCACTCTTTCATGGCAGGCAGGCACAAGGACGATGCATCACTCACACCTGAATGGTTTGGCGGCAGTTCACAGGCCTTCTGGACTGGTCACTGTCACATTTTGACAAGCTCAGAGCACAACAGGGAGCAATGACCTCTACATACAATGCTGACTGTAGGTGAAAAGCAGGTGGACTGATAGGTTCACAGTACTAAACCCAGAGTAGGACTATAGACTGGAATGAGAGGCTGCTAAAAAGAGAGGGCTATGAGTTTCTTGCACATATCTTTAGGCTAAGGTTGACAAAATATGCTTTTATTTTGTTAACTAAAGGGAGAAGAATTAAAGGGAAAACAGCTTATTCTGGGTCTCTCCAGGAAGAAAAATACAGATTAAGATCACAACTTTATTAGTTCTGGACGCCATGCCTAGAACGCTGTGTTTTAACCAGGAAAATTATTACATTATTAAACAAACCTTTGGGTGTTCATTTAAATTTGCTTTACCTGCTTTATGTTTAGAACTTCAACAGCTGTAGCAAATGCATGTAGAGGTGTGTGTCAGCCCTGACAATACAATTTACATGATGCTTTTGTTGCATCCTCTCTCTTTAAACCCATGAGAGAAGACTGTGATTAATTTAATGGCAAGGCTTTCTGCATTTATCAAAATGCCTAAAGCTAGTTTTTTTTCCTATGGAGGTGTGAACACAGAATGTTTGTTGTCACATTTTCAAAAGGCATACTTTTTAGGGAGAACAGACTTCTCAACATACAGTTGCTGTATTTCTAAGCCTCAGTCGGAGAACATTAATTGTGCAGTTTGTCATTTCCTCATGCAAGTGTCACCACTGTATGTATACATTGGTGGGTGAATGTGATTGTATGCAAAAAGAAAGCTGTTACAAATTCAGTCTGATGTACATGGAAATATACAAGAACACCTTTTTTACAGCTCAGTCTGACCCCCATATTCAGTTTCTGTTTATTTTTCTGTTTCTTATTACAAGAAGATATTTCAAGGTTTCTGATCCTCTCTAAATTTGCTAATGGACTTATCTATGAAAGCAGGACCTTGAAATATGCATGTGCATTTCCCTGAATTAATGCCCTTTGTCATTTTGTTTTTGCAAGACAGCAAATTGCTTAAATTTGTTTTGCTGATTTCCAAAATAATTTTTATTTTTATTATTATTATTTTTTTATATAATGTGTGTCAGAGATGAAAAGAAATAGTTCTGATGTCCTTAAATGTTGCCTCGAAAAATTTTACATTGATGTACCAATCAAAAGGTGGGGTAGAGGGAGAACTGGAACAGAAATAGCAAAAATGCAGCTCCAGTGAGCCTGGCACTGATTCAGTGTGCAGTATTATAATGCCAGCATACCCTCTCAGCATGCTGCTTTATGGAGGTTGAAGCTGTTTTTTCACATTCTCAGTTGCAACTTACAAAGAGAAAAGGTAGAGAACTATGGTAGGGTGCTCCTATCTAATGCTTAAATTCAAAAATTTTCTATGAAACTACTACTTTTTTCAGAAAAGATGTTGCTGTTTTCCTCTCTTTCCTACATTTTTTTCTTTTGCCTTGCCTAGGCAGGCTGGTTTTTAATATTTTTGTTTGTACTTGCTTTTCTCCATCTTCACACATCACATCCATTTTCATGCTTAGAAAGGTTACAGAGTGACAAAAGAAAAGAAACATTTCAGAATTTTTACTCTGCAGCTTGAAAACACTGCAGAAGTTTTTGAAAGCTGGCTAAGCAGAAAGGGATGAGGATATGAGAACAAAAAAACTTTATATATATATATACCGAAGCAACAGAGGAGAAAGAGGCAATACATAGAAATTTTGGTTGTTTAGATATAATGCAAAAATAATGTTTCTATTCCTAATTTTTCCCAAAGACTAGGTGAAACCAACAGTTACATTTATCAAGTTATTTATTTATATATAAATATCTATCTATATATACCTGTATATATATATATCTATATATATAGATATATATCTATATATATCTATATCTATATATATCTATATATATCTAATATCTATATATAAAAATCTATCTTTTAAAAACAGCTGTAGCAGAACAGAACAGAACAGAACAGAACAGAACAGAACAGAACAGAATAGAATAGAATAGAATAGAATAGAATAGAATAGAATAGAATAGAATAGGATAGTGCGGTTGGAAGAGACCATCAGAGGTCATTTAGTGCAACTGCCTGACCACTTCAGGGCCAACCAAAAGTTAAAGCATATTCATGAGGTCATTGTCCTAATGCCTCTCGAACACTGATGGGTATGGGGCGTCAACCACCTCTCTAGCAATCCTGCTCCCATGTTTGAGTGGTAAAATCATTTTTCCTAATGTCCAGTCTGAACCTCCCCAGGCACAACTTTGTGCCTGAACTGTGCATCCTAGCATTGGTTATCAGGCTTTCAGGGTCCAGCATAGAGCCACAAAGATGATTAAGGGACTGGAGCATTCTGTGATTCTGTGATTCGCTGTGTTACATGAAAGAAACATTTACATGAAAGACCTTGATTCTTCCTGTTAAAACCTTTAATTCCAGTCATTAATACCTAGGTTCCAGTCATGCTCCTGTATATCTGTGCTCCCATTGTACCTGCTAATTAGAGGTTCAGTGGTCAGTTAAAACCCATATAAATTAACCTATTTGTATACACTGCTATGGTGATGCTACATCACCTATATTATAAGTGGATAAACTGTGGATCTGCATTACTTTAAAGCAAAAAATCAAAGAAAAACTTGCAAACTAATAAAATGCCAAGCCATGAAACCCTGAAATGCTATATTGCTTTAAAAACGTACATTGGCAAATAGGTCTATAGGCAGTCATATAAGTGTAAAATCAGAGAGTTGTCATATTACAGACCTTGAACTGTCATTTAAGGCAGTAGCTCCAGATTTAGAGAGTGTAGTGTGTGGGTATCCTGGGACTTTGTACACGCTCCATCACTGCATTTTGTGAACTCCACTGGTAATGGAGTGGGTGGCAAGCCAGGTCAAAACAAAACACAACTCAAGAGCCTGCTATGCATCGCAGGCCTTCAGGTCTGGTGGGCACCTGAAGAAAAAAATTGTCATTAGAAATGTTCAGGAAAACAGAGAGAGGTTAAGTAGCTGGGCGTTCATTAGGAGACTATTTCTAGCAGGATGCAAGTGCTCATGAGTCAGCTTTGAGGCAGGCAGGTGGCACAGCTATAATGTGCTTCTGTCAGATCACATCAGCCTTGCTTCTCACTAACTGCAGCCCATGGGTGAAATCCTTATCCCACAAATGTTTGTGGTAAAACTTCCACTGCCATGAGTGGAAAGGGGTTTAGCCTATGACTTCTGCAATGAAAGGCCATAGTTTACACTGTCAGTGTACTGACCAGAGCTGGGAATGAGACACTGATGAGTCTTTGTTAATGTCCTTGGCTTGGGTTGTCTCTCTGCTATAGTCTGTTTGTAAAATAGGTTTAAAACTGTCCACCTTGTGAAGATTTTCACTGCCTTAAATTTATACTTTGGGTTGAAAATGGTTCTGTAAATGCAAAGTAATAACAATCATATGAAAACTTCAGGTTCTACCCTCAGTGTTCATATTTATGTAGCAGCAGCCTGAAAACATCACAAGATAAAAAAAAAAAAAAAAAACAAATATGGGCCTCCACTTTAAACCCCCAGACAGTGCACCCCCTAACAACATTCCCCTATTGCTCTGCTGGGTGCTATTGAATGATGTGACAATAAACAGAGGCGCTGGAAATGGTGCAACAACAACAAAAATCAGGAGCTCTTCATTGCCGTATGAAAAAATATCCCCCAGTGTTTCAAATAAATTCTCATCTCATTGAAGTCATCATTCTATGAGATGTATTAATACATTTAAAAAAAAAAAAAAAAAAAAAGCTGTCGGCTGCACTGCAAGTTCCTTGTTGACTCATTTGGTGGCCCCTGACAGAGTATCAAGAGAGCTTTATTTGGAAGGACACTGAGGGAGGGCAGATTAAACAGGCTTCTGGCTGCATTCAATTTTCTTTAGTTTGGGGAGATTTTGCACCTTTCGTGGAGACTGGACCAGCTGGGATTAGCACATTCCATTTCCTGCACTCCTCATAAAGCTGAGAACTAAAGAAAATTAAAATAAAGGTCAGTGAACTTGGCTACGCTTTTCTCTTGCTAAAAACTTGTCCATATGTTTGCTTCTTTCTGCTTTGATCACGTCTTGCCTTAACAGACTACATCTATGTGTGCATGTGTAGGGGTTTCATGTTTTCCATTCCACAACATAACCATTGTGTGGGTTCATCAGGATTCAGCCCATTTCCATTCCCTTTTGTTCATGGAAATAATTTCAGTTTAACTTTGCTTTGGCTCTTACATAAAATTTGCTCGTACTCAACGACAAAGGATGGCTGACAGGGCGCCCCTTATTCTGGCTTTGAGATGTCCTCCTGTGGGGCCACCCTGTGGTGTCCCCACAGCTTTCTACAGCACGTGCCCTGGATGCACGTGCACACACACACGCAGGCATGCACTCCCCATGGCCAAACTTAGCCTGTCTGGTGTCAGGAGCATCACGTGGGGAATCATCTAAAGCCTCTGTGGGAGTCTTCCTTGTTTCTGGCAGCCCACAGTGTTGGCAGTGAGAGGACACTTGTCTCCTTTGTTCTGGGCCAAGGGCACCAAACCCATGCCACCCAGCCTTTCTGTCTGCCACTGCATAGTTAATTTGGGTCACTTGAAATGACTGGCTATAAATCAGTAAACTAATTGTCACTACCAACTTCCTGAGCCAACTGCTAATCTTCACGCATTTATACACCTGTTTTTTCTTATCATCGTTCTGAAAAAATACACAGAGCACTTTTTTTTTTTTTTTTTTTCTGTACACCACCACCTACTTCTTAGAACAGACTTCTTGGAACGGATCAGGCCTGGCACCTTCAAACTGTACTTGCTGGCTTAGGTCCAGGCTTTGGAAACGATGTGGCAAAGGCAGGAGCAACTTCTGCTGACGTGCCTGCCTGCAACTCAAACCCCGAACACCGGGCAGAGCAGGCAGCCCCCAGCTCCTGCACAGCTACCAGTCCCTCAGCAGCTACCAGCCAGGCCCATACAAAGCATTCCCCTCAGGGCCAGAGCTATAGCCCTCTGCTTTGCTTGCCTGCCATATACCCCCTTGCCGTTTAGCTGTGTATTTGGAGGCTTTCTGCCAGTTCCCCATTAGTGTATCTTAATGAAGTTCGGCCTCTGTTTGATTTCCATGGTAAGTCTGAGCTCAGAAGTCAAATAAGGGTAGGTTCTTTATGCAACCAGATCTGAAGTATGGCTGAGCTCAACTAAACCTAGAGGGTACAGCAAAGGGTGAAACAGCTTAAACTGGTCAGGCCTTAGTGTTTTCTTCCTTGTGCCTGTAATTCCACACTCTAAGCGTCTTGGGTCTACAAAGAGATTTATAGGCTATGTCATCAGAGTTTTTTTTCATTTCCTTTCTTTCTCTCACACTAATATATTTCAAGTTAATTTCAAGTTAAATCTCACTAATTCTGGGATTCCCAAACCACCTCTTTTGTACTGCTCAGTGTAGTGAGACTTGCTGAATGTCCTAACTTTTCACCTTCCCATTTCACAGTGAGTTCAGATGGGAGAAAAGCCATAGGAGCATGTTGTTCTTTCGGACATACTGCAGCACTGGTAACTTTTAACCCACTAAATCTTGGGAACTACAAGGATACATCCTGCTCCCATGGCTATAATTCTTGCTTCTTTCTTTGTATCACAGTTCAAGTGAGCAAAGTAATGCATGAATTTCCAATCTGTAATTCCTGCTTAGCTAGGAGATTAAAGACGAAGATTAGGATCAGAGCTAGAGAGATTTACAGGTATTATGGGCAGGGAAAATATTAAATATTTGAGTAAGTAAAGTACGTAAATGGATGTATTAGGATTTAAGACTTTGCTTAATGTAACATATGTCTGGAATATCACCCAGTCAAAATTCCTGTCAGCAGTTCCAGATCCAAAAACAACCACTGAAAAATGTACTTGCAGGAGATTAGGAGGAGTCTGCAGACATTTTGTACTCAAGGCCTCCTTATCCACTTCCATTCACAGAAAACCTGGCAGCAGGCTGAGCACCATCTGTGAAGCTCTGCACGACAGCGATCTGGTGGGGCACTTGGGAAGATGTCTATTTCTCATCACAGGCATAATTTTTACTAGAAAACAGGCTGTGGGGAAACCTGCAAATCATCAAAACATATGCTACCAGTGGAAGGCAAGAAGAAAATACTGCCCATGTTTTATTACTAGGCTAGACACCCTCCAACTGTAATATGAAAGGAGAGGTGAATCTCAAGGGGGCTGCTTCAAAAAGGGATACCTAAAGCACTATACACCACAAGCAAGAATAGTAAAGCATGCATACGATAGAAATGGACTATTACCAACACATTGTTCAAAGTGCTGAGGCAGGACTGGTGGTGTTAATACATTAGTGATTGAGAATAAAAGAGGCAGGAATAGGCAAGAATACTTAGATCAATTTCATTGATACCGATGACACTTCAGAGGGTATAACAAAGTTAACAAAACTAAGGCAAGGGACAAATAAAATTAGCTGGTGAAAAACATATATTGGGAAGAATCTTTGAAGCTCTTGTGCTAACTGTTATGTTTTACAACAGCAGCTCAGCATATTAGTCTGGTCAGCTCATCAAAAACTTCTATTTGTTATACAGCTGTGGAGAAAAAGCTAGGTTTATAATGTGTAAGAAGTGAAATAGAAACTAATAACTAAAATTTTATCATGTCACTATATCCAGTGCTGGAGGACTGTCACTTGGTATTCTGCTCTGCTTATTTTACTGTGTCAGTTATACAGCATAAATTAATAAAGATTCAGAGGCTAGATGTGAACTAATGTGTAACTGTCCTGACACTTCTGAGTTCAAGTGACACGCTCTCCTTTTGACTTCTTGGTGAGCTGATTAATGTAACTATTAATGAAAAGAAAATGAAGCTGAGTTACAAAGGTAATGCCATCCCTCTCTTCCTCATTTACTGAAGAAATTATGTCTTCAATTATGTAAATTAAACTATGGCCACTTCTTTTCCCAGGTCAACAACCATCCATGCTACCTCCTCCCCAGTCTTCACAGTTAAGGAATACAGCACTGAAAAACTCATGGTTTATACGCCCCTACAATGTTAAAGAGTCATGCTACTAAGTAGAATGTCAAAATGCTGCTGTTTTCACTGTGGACTCATACAATGTTCTGTAGCATACTCTTGGAAAGGGTGGCTGACAGAGTCTGAGCAATTGCAAAATGCAATGAAGATGATGGTGGTGATGCTGTGCCATAGAGTGCTAAACTCATGCCCTTTATTTACCACAGTTCTTGAAGAATTCAGCTATGGCAATCACATATATCAGAAGGCTTAGTGCAGCCAAGTGATAAATAGGGCAAATTGGGTGCAGATCAAAGGGTCTCTTGTAGTGTCCATTCACAGGCATGGGCAGACAATGGCTTGCTAAGTAAGGACACAGCAAGGCATGTGTGAAAAATGATCTCCCCAGCAATAATTCTACCACTGAAAAATAATCAGAAATTCAAATTTTATTTTCATCTTCAGAGAGATCCTAAAATAATGGAGGATGCATAAAACCATTTGTATTTGAAGAGAGAAGCTAAATAATTTAATATTACAGAGCAGGATGCACAGCACTGGGCAGATAAATGATGAAATCCCAGTGCAGTCTATCTTGTGCAGTTGCCACACTAATTACAGATCAATTACTTCCCAGTTGTTTGCAACCTTATCAAAGAATAGTAAATTTACTGAGAGCAAAATGTGATAAGATGTCTTTTCATTACTACAGTAGATTTGTTGAAACAGCTCTGACACTGAGATTAATAAAAGTTTTCCCAAAGGTAATATGATCTGTATGTATATAGTGAGAATTTTAAAAGCTGAAAACTTGATCCTAACCACTATCATAAAAATTCTTGTTTCTATTAATTATTATCATGCAAACATCCTTAGAGGTGGAAGAAAGAAGTAAATGAGTCTGATAAACTAAAAGCTTGTTATAAAAATATAAATATACCTTTTACCTTCCACAGATCAAGTAGATCAGCTACAGTGAAGTATAAAAACTGAGAAAATATGCAATTCATATTTTAAAGAGTGTTACAATACTAAAAAGGAAGTGCAGGGGAACAAGAGATGACTTTTATGGAATGTTAGCATGTAAAGAAGAAAGCTGTGAATCTATGAAATGTCAAAATGATGGAAATACCATTCTGTAGTTTGAGAAGAGTCATTACACATCAGAATGTCTTGAATTTTTCCCCAGAATTTCCACTGCCTTGCTGTGAAAACCATGAGAGCAACCTGTGTATCAGCTTGAATATCAGCAATATGAACTTACCCTTCCAGAACTTGTTCTGAACCTTAATTTATAAATATTTACTGACCCCAATTTTTGAGATTCTGTAAAATTATTGTGATTTCAGTGTTATTATCTTTCAGCCTTTTTCCAGCTTTTTGGCAGCAGTGTGTTTTTCTGTTTGCTTTTGTTTCATTTTGCTTTATTTTGTTTTTCCCAAGTCAGGCAGACTTGGAAAAATTGAGTCTAGCTTGTAGGCGTCAGGTGTAAACTGCAATAATTTAATGTTTTTGTCATGATGACAATTGCTCAATATACCATAGCTGTTACTTGTTACTGTTCTGCTACAGTGGGATAACTCAGGAGCAAAACCTGCTGTACTATCTATTACTATAGGACAGTTTAATGAACTAGTGAGTCGTAATGTGTCTGAAGCCTAATTTGTATATTCTCTAATGGGACCATGAGTATTGGGCTGCTAGTTTAGAAAAGCTGTAACTTTTGTGGTGTTAAGGAGGAGTAAAGATAGAGATAACTGCTTCGCTACATGCAAGGCCATGGCCCCTGGGCTGCACCTCAGCAGATAAACCCAGGAGCCTTCTGCGCTGTTTGGCCTTCCTAGGTCTTGGCTTCAGTGGGGAGGACTTGGCACATGGGCTGAACAATTAGGAGATCAAGATCTCGTGGTTCTCTGCAGCACACTGCTATTACTCAGACTAGACATCCCCCTCGAGTGTCAATTCTCCTAAGTGGAAATAGCATCACTCTAAGATGAAACAGCCTTTCAGGATGCCAAATTGCTGGCTGTTCAACAAGTCCCATTCAGGTAAAAGCTGATTTTCCCCAGCCCTCTTTACTGTTTGTTTCCATCAGCTCAATAACTTCTTACATTCTTCAGTTATAATATGTACAGGCTTACAGACTTCTAATGGAGTTGGATCAGGTCTTCTATTAAGAAGAATCATATCATAAGTGACCATAGATAAAACTTGTGTATTGACATTAGCAGCCTTGGATACCATGGCCCTGAATGTTCAGAAAATAACAAGGGAATGATTAAGACGTCTTTTGTTCTGTGGAACTCTGCCATTTATGAAAAGGCTGTGAAAATTAATTTGTTAATGGTGGTAAAGTGTTTTAAAGCAAAAATTTAAAAAAAAAAAAAAAAAATGATTAAAAAAAAAAAAAAAAGGTATGATGTATTGAGCAATTAATTTTTCTAAAGAAAATTAAGTGTGAAATAAAATTACCTATTTTTTAGTTAACATATATTCCAGAAAATAGAAAAAGAATTAGGTTCAATATAGGGGGTAAATTTTTAATAAATAAAAAAAATCAAATACGGTTTAATATGCAATGAATTTATAAAGTAGCTATTTCATCTCTACAATAAACACAACTTACTTTCAAATAAGTTAAAAGAATATGATACAAAGATTCAAAATCTGAAAACCTCGAAACTCAGACCTTCTAATTCACAAGGATCTAGCCATATTTATCAGAAAGTGTGGGCTATGTTAGAAGACTTCGGAAGAAATTTCAGGGTGAACCCTAAAAATATCCAGGTCACTTCACTCTTCCTCAGTATTTATTGTTTCTCTTAAGCAAATCTTTCTGAGAATTCTGCATCTCATTCTCACATGCCTAATTCTTTTGTACCTAAATCAAATTTGCAAGCAAGAAAATAACTGGGCTAAGGTTCTGAAAGGTTGTTTTTCTTTAGATGTTGTGCCCCAGTCTCTCCACTGGATTTGTCTCCTGTGAATCTGTTAAGGTACATTACTGAGGTAATCTTAACTTTTTATTTGAAAGTTATTATGCAGTAATGGTTGATATGTCATTGCTAGGACTGTAAAAACTGGCAGTCAAGACTCTGGCATCTTTATGAAAGAGACAGAAACTAGCACTATAAGTACTACCTCAAAGAGCAGAAAAGGTTACTTTTCACCTTTGCCTAGCAGTGGAGGACATATCTCACTTCAGGTACTCTCAGAGGAACTATTCACCTTCTGGGGACTAGAGCTTGTGTAAAGAACTGGGATAGGTACCTTGTGCCAACTCTGCTCAAGGACTCTAAAGTGACATTAATTTCAGGGACTAAAACAACCGCACATTTTGTCCTAATTTATTTTCCAAGTGCAAATATAGCTATTGACAATTAGTATGGTGTCAAATCACTCTTTGATTAATTTTTTTCTTGATTTACTTACACACTGGAAGGTGAGAATTTTTGGAGGGAATGTGCAGATTTGACTCCAGAACTGACACCAGCTCTCCTGGTTAGAGAGCTGTGTCACATCTGGCCCACAGATGCTAGCAAAGCCTATTACAAAAGAAGGCAGTAGCATAACTTGTATTAGAAGCTGTGCCAGACGACAAAAAATGTTGAAGGTATGGTGAGGAAAAAGAGGAAAATGCGTAGAATAAGACTGTTTAACTAGGTATGAAGAAATTATAGTGAAAATGTGACAGAGTTTTTCGGATAATTGCAAAACACTTATGCAAATTGCACTGAAACTGGAAACATTTTTTGTTACCTTTGTCCCACGGTGTGATAGTTTACAAGGAAGAACAAGCCAGTACATCAGAACATAAACAAGGAAATCTTGCATCTCCTGGTGAGTAGCCAGGTGAGTCCCCAAGTTAACTACTCTGGATATTTGAATGATTTTATGACAGCTCATAGTATGACACCAAGACAGCTCACAATATTTATAGATTTGCAAATCAGAACAGCAGTAAGGATAGCTCAGAAGCTCAGCAGTCTGGCAGAGGCTCTCTCATATGTTCAATACATTTGGTGTCTCTCCCCTGCTTATGTACAGACACATGGAATTCCTTCTGAAGGCTCTGGCATGGGTTATCAAATGAGGAGGGAAACCAGTTTCAGTGGAACTAGTGCCATGATCCAGCATAGCAAATCCTGTGCTGTTAAACTAAGGCTTTAAAGCAGTTTCTTAGTATTCAGAGAGGCCTTTACTTTTTAGGTAACAATGGAACATAATCTGGATAGACCCTGACCCTTAACCCACAACAGTGAATGTCTCAAGCATTGTACAACGGATCAGAGTTGTTCTTAGTGCCCTTTGCCCTCTACCATGTCTGAAAGGCAAACTTCTCACAGAATTGGAGATAATCACTCCTGAATGCTTTGCACCCCTGGGGTTTCAGCCTTAGGGCATGGGAGGGTGGAAAGATGACCCCCTGAGGTCCCCTCCAGTGCTTTTCCTTATAATTCGGTAATTCAAACAGTAAACTAAAGATATTCCAATGAATTTTGAACCAAACACAGATGAATGTGACTCAAATACCAAAAAGCTTGTCCAAAAAGTCTTCTTCAGCCTGTAACATCTATTAATGAGCAAAGTTTCTTTCACTGATTGTTTTTGTCACTTGGCATGCTGGAAGCACCTTACATTGAGCAGATGCTGAATCTGTGCATGGTGGGGCCATTTCATGCCCAAGGCACTGAAAAACTAAACTTCTCAGGACAGTCTGTAGTCTAAACAGAGTCTTTGGGGGTAAACTGATGAATAATGGCCCCAAAGTCATAGATCTGATGATGCTGTTTCATGCATATTACCTGTTGCCATATTATATCCAATGACCCTGCCTCAGGGTTTGTCCAGGGTTTCTGGAGTTTCTCAGGTATGGGGAGGCCAGATGGATAACTATTTAATTAATGTGTAGAGGACAGCTTGCTGCCAAAAACAGTCACATTGGTAGGCCTACATTTTTCTTCTCTTCTGCAGTTATTTCAGTTGTCACATTGCTTTGGAACTCACCAGTTTATTTGTTTTTTGAGGAGCAACATTTATAACTGAGATGCCCTTTTGTGATAGAGTAAAGCGACATAAGGCCACTATTGACAAACATACACCTAGGGACTGATGATTGAATTCTCCATAGTGGTGCTGTGATGGTCACCCTTGCTTCCTTGCTGTCTTACAGAGCATCCTGCAAATGATGTTCTTTAAACAAAAATCTAGTGAGGAAAAATATTTAGAAGTATAAGCATTTCTTCTTCACTCTTAGAAAGATTAAAGAGCCTGACTTTTACAACATTTAGCCGTGCTATTTGGCATGGCACTAATCCAGAAGAAAGGTTCCTCCCTTCCCCTCTTTCCTGCTAGAGATGCCTGTTACACATACATCATGACTATGATTGTTTGCTCTGGAGTGGATTGTGGCTGTCTTTCACAGGTACTTGGTGTATAAAGGTAAATCCCCAGTAACCCTCCAGGCTTCTTTTTCCAGGGTGACTTACAGAGTACACCATCAAAACAGGAAGGACAGCTTATTTTCTCACATTTTCACAAGCCAGCTAGAAGCTAATGCTTTTTTTTTTTTTTTTTTTTTTTTTTTTTTTTTTTTTTTTTTTTTTTATCTCCCTGAACAAATAACCTTCTAGATAAAGGCAGCAAACTGTTTTTTGTCCCCTATATTAAGGAGGGGAGCACAAAGCTTAAATTCTGCTTAATTCCTTGTAAGAGACAATGGGAAGTGCTAGGACTTCCTGGCAGTCCCTAAGAAGAAATTCAGAAGAGCTCCATGAACATCTGAAGGGAGCTCACCCCAACATCGAAGAGAGACAAGGGGAATTTGAAATGTCCCTATAGGTCCCTGGGATTATAGTGCTTACTATCCTGGGGTCTGCTGCTGTGAACTTTTACTCGTAGATTTTTTTATTATTATTATTTTT
The DNA here is from genome assembly GCA_011076525.1 of Nettapus auritus. Taxonomy (NCBI): domain Eukaryota; kingdom Metazoa; phylum Chordata; class Aves; order Anseriformes; family Anatidae; genus Nettapus; species Nettapus auritus. The sequence goes on along the minus strand of CM021797.1, from coordinate 58,522,996 downwards.
TTTTTTTTTAACAGAATGGAAATCGCTATAGAATTAGTATAATGTACTTAGAAAGTTGAATAACACTCAGATCTCTACATTAGATTTATGTATTAAGTTACCTAAATGGACCAGTGTCCAGTCAGGACAGCATTTTCCGGACTCCTGACTCACTGGCAGTCTGGGGCTGAAGTGAGCTAAGTAATATTGTAATAATTCTTACAAATTATTTAACAAATATTAAATTATTTTCTTGAAAGGCTTCTTCCGCCACTGCTGATTTGTATCATGGTGCCTGAAGTGCTCTGCTTCCATTTAAAGCTTTTTGTGCCTAAGCCTCTGCCTTCTGCTACCCTACCTGTCTTGATCTTTTTGCAGCTGCCACTTCAGAATTTGAAGATAAGGGGCCATATAACATAGCAGCATTTTTTTTTCTTTACATGGCCATTAGCGTTTTTTTCTTTTTCTTTTCTTTTCTTTTTTTTCTTTTTTTTTTTTTTTTTCTAGAAAAAAAGGTATCTTTGACTATAGCTTCCTGCTACAACTTCAAGGAAGATACATTTATCCATTACCTTACTGCTGCACTGTGAAAGTCATGAATTATGTTCTTCTACCCAGATAGATTTTCACCCTGCTTTCAGTAGGTCTCCATTAACCCTCATCTGCCAAATTAAACTGACAGGTTTAGAAAAACTTGACACAACAGATTCTAAAATTAGGTCTGCTACAAAAATCAGAGGGATTGAGACCGTAGTTTCCTCCCTCTGTGCAGCTTTAGTTGAATCAGAGTGACATGATAATACAAAGAGGTAAAAGGGAGAAACAATGTTTCAGTCCTCCTTTATAGTAGGGTTTTGTTATTCTTGCTTTAAATTTCAGTGACAAAAGTGGTTCAGAAATCACTAACAAGAGTTTTCTGACATAGATGTGCCTTGTGTTCCTTTACTGGGGGCTTTA
>CM021797.1:58491999-58521960 GCA_011076525.1 Nettapus auritus | reverse complement strand
TTTTTTTTTTTTTTTTTTTTTTTTTTTTTTTTTTTTCCTTCCTCTCTCTCTCTTTTTTTTTTTTTTTTTTTTCCTGTTCTGAGGACTTGCAAAGATGGTATGTAGGGCAATTGTTGGGAAAAAAGGGAATAACATTTTAAAGAAAAGTTGCCAGACTTAATTGGCCAAAAATTGACACAAACTGAAGTTCCAAAAAATGAAATCCCTACAGCCAATGTGTGTTCAATGTGAAGTGCAGTCAGGGAAATCAGAAGTAATACTTTAAAAACACTTTGGCCCCAGTTCCTGAATAATCAGCTGTTTAAGCTAAAGTGTTGGCAGTTCCAAGAAGGCTTGGAAGCCTTCTCTGTACTGAGAATGCTGGGGTGAGCCCCCAGACCCCATGTTTGCATGGAGCATGAGGACCAGGGTCAAGAACAGCTCCAGGGGTCCAGCAAGACTCTGCCAGAGGTCTCTTGCTGCCACCAGTGAGATGTGTGTGTCTGGCACTTGAACTGTTCAGGAAGGTCCTAAAGGCCACAGCTCTTCCTCCTCCCAGCTTCCATTTGGAGGAGATACTTGCTGGAAAAGGGAAAGGGAAAAGGATTTTGGAGAACTACTTGAACTTGAGCATATCGTGTGTTGAGCACAAGCTGCAACTTAATTGCTGTGACTGCAGCTCTCATGAAATATCATGTCACCACAGAGAACTTTCTTTGCAACCATGCAAGAGGGAAAGATTTTGTTATTAACTAAGCTTTGGTGTCTTCAGAAACTAAAGGAAACAGAAGAGCTGGCATAGCCAATTCAGGTTACCCCAAGATCACACACATCATTTTCTCTATGCTTAACTTCCTCTCTTAAAACTCTAGGAGGGCCTGCTTTGCAGGTGCATTTGATTAACAAATGTGTAACACCAAACCTTACTCAACATCTCTAAATGTATACCACTGAGTTCTTTATGGAGCTCAACTGCTGAGGAAGCCTCCAAAATCCACAAGGAAATTCAAAAGATGATGATTTTTTTTTCATAAAACTTGGCAAATACTGGAACAGACAGTGCTATCTAGAAATGAATATTTAATACACAACAGATGACTCTTTCTATTTGGAAATAATTTTCCTTTTGGAAAGTGAAAATCAAACAGCAAAAGAGAAACATGGAAAAGTTGCTGTGTCACAAGTCAGAGTTTGAAATAATTTCTGAAAACATTTCTTTTTTCATCCTGTTTCCAAGGAAGACTCCCTCTGCACAGCACCTGTTCCAGTTTGCAGAGAGCTGGGTGTGTTTGTTGTTTGCTTGCTTCAAGGACTACTGAGATTACTGAATCCAGGGACGCAATTAAGCCTCCTCCCTCCTGAAAGCACTGTTCTCTGGTGTTGCCATTTTACAGTTTCTAGAGATGCTGCGACCTGGGAGTCTCAGTACATGTACCAAGTAAATTGTCTGGCAGGTCGTGTTTCTGTGAAGGTAAAATCCATCACGTCATAGAAGGCCAAACTGAAGCTGCTCTTTAGAAGACAGAAAATATTTTCTTTCCTTAATTCCATTACTTTTATGGAACAGCAGTCTTGCACTGTTCTGCACTAGGGGTGATCTTTGATGCGCTGAATGGCAACATTTCTGCATGTTTATATTTTGTATTAACTCATTGCCAACATTTTGCTCATTTTGCAGGATTTAACATTTTTATAGCAAGGACAAGACCTCATATTACCATGTGGTTTCCATGCAGTTGGCTATATAGATACAAATCTCTGCAACCAAGAGATTCTGAGATTTTAAAATGAATGTAACACATGAAATTATAGCAAGGTATTAGGCTCCTTTATGTTACTTCTATCCTAAACAAAATATCAAACCGTACTATCTAATTGTGTCTTTATCAGACTTCAAATAAATAACAGCAGTAAATGAGTTTTATGTTGATGCATGCTGCAACACAGTCTCACTGGACTTGTTTCTCTGGGATCACCTGTAAATCTAACATATTCTCTTGGGTATTTATAAATACTAACAAAATTATGTGGGGTTCTGCCTTTCTTTGAAAAACTAAACCAAATTTTGATTCTGAAACAATAAATCTTCACTCAGGAGACTGGTGGTTTGTGGGTTGTTTTTTTTTTGTTTGTTTTTGTTTTTTGTTTTTGTTTTTGTTTTTTTTTTGGTTGGTTGGTTTTGTTGTTGTTGTTGTTGTTTGTTTGTTTGTTTTTGTTTGTTTGTTTTTTGTTTTTTGTTTTCAAAATGAGCAAGGACTGCATTGGCGATTATATTTTTGTTAGAGAAAAGCACCAAAGCCCTAGCAACTCCTTATAACAATTTCATCAAAAACCTTTAAAAGCATATTGGTCTGTGTTATCTTTCTAAGCAATGTGTCACACACCATACACGTCACAGCACATGCAGATCACATCTATATCTATATACACACAACCTGGGCTGCATGGATGTACATGAGTTACCTGTATCTCAGTACGGGTTGCACAGGACCAAAATTAGATCTATCACCAAGAATACATATTAATAACCTGTAGAAGAATTGAGATTCAGACCTGTTGAAGACATAATCTACAGTGAGGGATTTATTATTATTATTATTATTTTTAATTTAGTCTGTGTATGTTATATGTAGCTCACTGTATTATTGCATCCTCCTATAAACTATTGCTTTTATATACACAGACATATTTTCTTGTGTTATAAAAGCTACACAATAGGTTTATTTTACTATTCAGCTAATTTAAAAACTCCTGTGTGTTGGTCCAATTTAAACAACTGTAGGAGATCAGGCTGAAACGAACAGGAAAAAATTACTTCCTCCAGTGTTGACTTTCAAATTGGTTGAAGGACCCCAGAGATTAAACGATGGATGTTTGGTATCTCCCTGTTAGGATCATTTTTTATTTTTAATAGAAAATTTCTGACTGAGACAAAAAGGCCAAGCAAGTTAGTGCCTAGCAAAGTATATCTCATGTGGATAAGTCAATGGAAAAAAAGAATCCCAAACATCATACAGCACCTCAATCCCTTTACATGAGCCAAGCATCTTTGAAGCTAGTAGTAATTCATCCATCTGTGGATCTACATCTGTTAGCTTAATAGGTGACACAAGACTGGATTTTAAATGAGTCTAACCCAATAACTAGACTTATGTAATAGGCTTTTCAGGAAGACAGAGAAGGAAGCCTTAATGTTAAGAAACCCTAGCTCAAAGTATCAGTTCCAGTAGCTGCAATGGCTAACATTAAACCTTTCTGTCTGTCTGTCAGTATAACTTTCCTTTGTATTTGCTTTGCTCTGGCTATCACATTTGCACTAAGGCTCCTTTTACCCTTCCATTAACCTACGTGAATACACAGGTGTGTGCATAATACATGAACAAAGAAATACCATTGTTTCAAAGAATTTCTTTCTTGTGGTTGTTGCTCACAAAAGAAATGCAGAGCACATGTAATTATTTTTCTTAATTACTCCTGAAATGTCACTGATATTGTGTCCCACTCACTGTCAGTCAAACTACATTAAAGAGCATAATTAGGAATAACTTTATGTAACTCAGTTGTTCATTAGAAAGGTGGTAGTTTATTTTCTTTTACAGGATGGATCAGGCTGAACATGATTTTCTCTTCCTGTACACTGGTCTAATCCCATTGACTTCAGAAGAATGATTCTTGATCCATTATGGTGAGAAATGACTAGACCACTCATTTTCTGCCTTAGATAAGTTGCTGGCACAATACCAGAAATACTGAATGTGTTGGAGAAAAAAAAAATATAGTATGCACAAGCAGAATGTCCCACACAGCTCAGTTAGTTTAACTTAAGAAATATTTTCTCTCAAAAAGTGCCAATAAACTAGAGCAACATTTTATTTAATGGTGTGGAAAATTTCCACAATATAGCCATATGAGAAATGTATTTAATTTTCTTTTTTTAAGCAAGTCAGCAAGTAAGGCAACAGTGCATATTACTAAGTTTGCTAGCACAGCCTAGAAGAGCATATTGAAAGATCCCCTGTAATGCACAATTGGACGCAAAGCTAAGATGGAGTGCTTTGTGCAGATGCAGAGCACTTTACTGAACTGATTGGTTTCAGATGCTGTGAATCTCCAGCCTTGTTATTGGCAGACATTAGAACAACAGTGTAGACTTTTTGACTCTTATTCTCTCCTGATTATACAGGACATGGCGGGAAAGAATAAACATAGCAAGGCAACTTTACATTGAAGATGTTTACAGTGAGAAATACAACTCTGGCATAGGCAGGCACAACTCTTATTGACTTCAGTCAGTGCCGCACTGGATTACCCAAGGGATGAGTTTGATCTTCACTCTCTTTTTAGTAATGAGTGCTCTGGCACGAGCATTAAGCACTACAAGCAGAGAATTAGCAGCTCCAGTATTATCCATGCTGTCAACAGACATGGAGAGCAAGCAGGAGACAGAAGGAAAATATTGTGTGTGCTCTACTGGTTTGCAAATATACAACGATTAAATCAGCAGCAACACACTGACAAAGTTAGGATTTTTTCAGCTCCCTTGTAACTAAATATAAAAAATACTTATTTAATACAGTTTAAGACACTTGTTTAGATGCATTAGCTGCAAGGAAAAGTAGGTAGTTAGACAGCAAGAACTGTAGGAGGACTAGATGTGATGTTGTCTTTGAGAGGTATTTATAGTGCTTAAAAGCATTTCATCTGTACAAGCTGCAAAACAGTAGGTATCCTACCTTGAAAATAGATCATCACTATCTTAACAGGAGTAAGAAACTCAGGCTGGCAGTACAACTAGTCTGGAGATGTTTATATATGTTCTTCGACTGTTTAATTCTACTCTGAACCCCAAGTAAAACATTTCTGTTCAATCTGATTTTATTTCACAACAGGGCAAGGGCTACACTCTGAAAGAAAGGACTACATTTTAATACCTCAAATACAAAAAAAAAAAAAAAAAAAAGATATCAAGACATTTAAAAAAGGCAGCAGCAGGCATCAAATGAGACAGAAAGAAGTAACAAAGAAATCAGCAGCCAGAGACAGGTGAGAAAAGAATAGTAACAGAATAGCAGGTTTTCAGAAGTATTTTCTCTCTCTTTCTCTCGCACCTCTCCATGTTCAACAACATGACTACTTGCTGCTATAGCAGCACCCTGCTTCAGGTGTGTCCCTCTGGCCTGGGTCCAGGGGCACATGGCCAAGCTAGGGGCTGTAGGGAGGCACAGGGGAGGCAGCTGAAGGCATGCTGTCTGCTCTCCCATATCCTCTGTCTTCTCTGCCCCATGTCACAGCAACTGCCTGGGTTCTGTAAGGGCAGTCTGCAAGAGTCTGAGCCTGGGAGAGGAAAGTTTGGGCATCCCACCAGCTCAGTCCTATCAGATGGGCAGGCAGTACCCCTACCACCAGGCCTCATCCCCACCACTGCACCAAACAGGACTTGGTCCCAGAGAGCATCTGCCTTTGGAGTTTTGTGCTTTTCTCTGTCTTCTCTTTTCTGTTCTATTTCATCTTTCTTCTTTTCTTTTCCTATATGTTTCTTAGAGCATGGGTCTGATCTTTTGTTTTTGTTTTTGTTTTTGTTTTTCCCACACTTCTGCTGCATCAGACACTTCCTGTGATTCTGGGTAAACAACAGCCATATGAAAAGTCCTTTTACAGTGTGTGGAAGATGACTTAAATCTTTTTATTATTATTATGATTTTTTTTTTTTGTTGGTGGTGTTAATCACACATTCTCCCCTGAGTTCTGAGCTTAAATGACTATGAAAGAATACTGCAGAGAGCTGATTAAAGCCTCTGTTGTAGCTGTGTGTGGGTTTCTGACTGAAGCTCAAAGAAATCATCTACTGAAGGCAAAGACTGCTACAGGTATTCAGATGGGGAGAATATAGTCCTAGAGCTTGGTATATTATAACGAAAAAAAAAAAAAAAAAAAAAAAAAAAAAAAAGTCTTGCAGCTAGTTAAGGTTTATTTCTAAACTAGATGAAACTATAAAGTCTATTCAGTACAACTGAACTGAACTGGGAAGTTACTCCAGGTATGTTAATGGACTTAGCTCTGTGAGTTTATCTGTATAAATGATTTATAAATAAAGAAATAAATGTCACATTCCCCACTAAAATGAGAGATACATGGACTTTCTATCGTGAATAATGCAAACTTAACAGAGATAAAAGAACTGATGAATTATAGCTATAGTGTCCATATTTACTACTGCAAACTCTAATTTGTTATCCTATGAACAAGTAAACTGTGAAGGGATGGATTGATTTCTGATAAAACAAGAGCTGATAAAAGCCCTGGTGCAGAATGAAGTACATTTGGTTTGTTTATAGCATGCAATTAGTTTTCCTCTCTAATCTCTTGACCTTCGCGGCTTCTACTAACTCAAGACTATCCTCTCAAATGAAGTGACATTGCAAAGCAAAATATACTTTCCTTTTTGGCAAAGGTGATATAAGACAAAACAGCATGAAAATAGGTTTTATCCTAAGCTATAGGTCTCCTGCCAAGTTACAAAAGCATAATTCCCTTGTCAGTCTTTCCTTTACGACAAAGGAGATGCAAAAGAACAGTCTGAAAGTAGCTTTTGAATTTAAACTAGTCTATTTTGATGCAATGGAAATGAGACACACACAGTATATGCAGAAAACAATATATTTAACCTTGATTCATTGAATGTCTTTGATTCATAGAATGTTTGTTGGTAGTTCAGCCTCTGCCTTGAAGCAAAACTGTCATCAACTGTAGATGAGGCCTGACATGACTTTGCCTAGTCAAGTCACAAAAACCTCCAAGAGTGGAGATCCAGCAACATCTCACTGTTCCAGTGCTGCACATACACTCTTTGTGAGGAAGCATTCCCGAATGATTAATCTGAACCTGCCAAGCTATAGTAAACAGTCACCGCTCCTTTTGATGTTATGTTAAGCCCTCTGTTTAACACTCTTCCTCCTTACCCCACCTAATGTGGAGCCCAAAACTAGACACTCTATTTTAGATGGAGCCTCACAGCAGGTGAGAAATGTTGTATAGTATTTCCCCTTAATATGTTAGCCAGACTCTTCCTAACATACAGTGTATGCTTTCCCTTATTTATGATGTGACTGTAATGCTGGTTCATATTTGGCTTTGTATTCACTGCCAGTTCCAGGCATTTACATCACAGCTGCTAGTCAGCTTGTCAGTTTCAGTCTGTATTTGTGCATGAATAAGGCTTATATGCCCAGGTGCAGAATTTACACTTCTTGAAGTATGTAAGGTTTCTGTTAAGCCATCTTGAAGTTTCTAAAGGTCCATCTGGACTGAGGTTTTACTTTTCAACTCAATAACATCTCCCCCTAATTTAGTATTGTCCACAAAATGCTCTTGCTCATCTTCAATATGTGAAATTATTGAACAATATAGACCTCTTCTACATGTGTTCCTAGCTGTCAACCAGATAACAAACTACTGACTACTACTGATTAGGTTGTTTCCCTATTCAGCAGAAGTCCTGTCTTTGGAGAAAACTTCCTCTTCCTACTAGCACACTTACTGAAGTTGTGTTATCTTCTCATCTAGTCCTGAGTTTAGCTCTACCTGAGCTTTGGCCTTCTTCCTATTTACTTGAGCAAACAAACCTTCTATTTTACCCAGTCACTACAGGCAGTTGAGACATGTGATGCATTTTATCTAAATTGTTTCCTGCACTATACTTCTCCTTTGTTGCCTTTCCTGGTTCCCACCTCTTGCATACTCCTGTTTGTACTTTAGTTCACAGAAAAGTTCCTTACTTAGTCAAGTTGGCATTCCTGTCTGTGAACAGAAAGCCAAGCGGAATGCTTCCTGCCCTGGTTGACCCATCAAGCTTTGATTTTAGGATATTGTCAGCAGTCCAGTCAAGGAACTGTCCATGCTGACCTCCCAGAAGGTGTCTGGATTAAAACTCCCATTGAAAATGAAAAGCTGCAGCTGGGAGACTTCTGCCTGTTATTTGTAGGAAGTCTCATTCACTTCATGCTTTTGGTGAGCCGGGTGTAACATATCCATTACATAATGTCCCCAGGGTTAATTGATCTTAATCCAAAGGCCACCAAAAAACAAGCTTCTGATTTCACACTGGAGCTCTGTACTGTCAAAAGCTCCTTGAGAGAAGGTGTAATCCTCCCTCCTCTTCTTCCCTTTAAAGAAGCTTGTGCCCATCCTTGACAGCCTTGGGTGCACATACTGTTCGACCCAGTTTCTGTGAGTGTGCTCACACTGTAACCCTCCAGTCATGACCTTGCAGTTCTTGACAGCTACATGTAATGTACAGTAATGTGGATGCCAGAAGTAAGTCTCTGAATGCATTCACCTCTGAGCACAGAGTCGATTCATTAGTCAGGAGACTCTGTCACAGAAATATACCAGTTGTGGTAAAGCTGATGAAGAAGCTGATCAAGGATCAGAGGCTCGATAGAGAAATATGGTAAAGCAGAAATACCAGACAACTCTGTTCATTTAGAAATAGTCAATGGACCTGGGGAATAGTGTAGTGGGTTTACGTGGCAAGGTTTTGGTAGGAGGGGGGCCATAGGGGTGGCTTCTGTGAGAAGGATCTAGAAGCTGCCCCATGTTTGCTAAGGGCCCAACTGCTGACCAGAGCTGAGCCAGTAAGTGCTGTTGTTTTGCGCCTCTGTGAGAGCATATTTAAGACAGGGAAAAAAACGCTGCGCAACTCAGCAGCTGGGAGGGTGAGAGGAGTGAGGAACAGCCTTGCAGGCGCCAAGGTCAGTGAAGAAGGAGGGGGAGAGGTGCGCCAGGCGCCGGAGCAGAAGTCCCCTGCGGCCTGTGGTGAGGACCATGGTGAAGCAGGCTGTCCCCCTGCAGCCCATGGAGTATCACAGTGGAGCAGGGTTCCACGCTGCAGCCTGTGGAGGAGACCACGGTGGAGCCTGTGCCCCGAAGGAGACTGCGGCCTGTGAAAGACCCCTGCCGGAGCAGATTCCGGGCCGGACCTGTAGGCCGTGGAGAGGAGACCACGCAGGAGCAGGTGACCCGGCAGGAGCTGCTGCCCGTGGGGGACCCAGGTTGGAGCAGTTGGCTCCAAAGGGATGGACCCCGTGGTACGGACCCATATCTGGAGCAGTTCTTGAAGAGCTGCTGCCTGTGGGCAGCCCACGCTGGACCAGTTCGGCAAGGACTGCATCCCGTGGGTGGGACCCCACAGCACAGGGGACAAGAGTGACCGAGAAGGAGCAGCAGAGAAGAAGTGCTGTAGACTGACCATAACCCCCATTCCCCCGTTCCCCTGCGCCGCTCGGGGGGAGGAGGTGGAAGAGGGTGGATGGAGGGGGAGGTGCTTTTGGTTTCTTTCCTTTGTTTCTCACTTCTCTAGCTTGTTAGTAATAAGCAATAAATCTTACTATCTCTCTATGCTGAGTCTGTTTTGCCTGTCACAATAATTATTGCGCAATCTCCTAGTCCTTATCTCAACCCTTGAGCCCCTTTCATCGTATTTTCTCCTCGCTCCTCTTTGAGGAGGGGGAGTGAGAGAGCGGTTGTGGTGGAACTTGGCTGCCCACCTGAGTAAAACCATCACAAGTAGCCAGTCGATCCTGCAGAGACTGGCAAACCTTGTTAGGTACCCACCACTAATACTAGTACTGGCATATGACATTTATTTTCTAACCTCCTTCCCCTTTAATCTCCATGTGCCAAAACTTGAGAGCAGACTGCCTGTCACTTATATAAACTTGGTTATCGTCAAGTCACAGCACGAACAAACCCTTTTTGCCTGGTGTCTGGGTTTCATTCAGTGACCCCACTCTGGCAGTAAATTCAACAGGTGGAATATACAGTGCACAAAATAGCTTCTTCTTCTTTTGCTGTGTTTACTGGCCATTATTTTCAGCTTCCTCAGTGGTGTTTCTGCTATTTCACACTTTATTTCCTCTGGTACTCTTGGATGAGTCTTATCTGAGCCGTGTGATTTGCTCTACTTGAATTACAGGAGTTGCTCCTTAGGATTCACTGTAGTAATATGCCCATCACTCTGCTACTTGTATACTGCCAAGGCCATTGCTCTTCAAAATCTATCCCAGTTGTCCTTTTTTCTCCATAACACTTCCAGCTATCTGTCCCAGTGACAATGCTCCTGCATGCAATTTTAGCTGTGGTATTCTCCATGATGACTTCTCTGTGTTGCCCTCCAGTTTCTTCACAAAATCTATCAGAATGGGTGATGTTTAATCGAGCCCATGTTGTCTTGGACAGACTCTCTAAAAATTGTTTCATAATTATTAACTTACTCACTTCAGCCCAATCCACTCAGCACTTTGCAAAGATAAAACACCTCTAAAAGTATTCCTTGTTCTCAGACAAACTGCTCAAAGAGCTGTTTTTTTCTGCCACACAATCCATAGACATAACTTAATCCAGGGTCCAGTGGTTTGTGTTTTCCATCCCTTTGAAGAGATCAATTAAAGTTGTCTCTGAATTATTGCTGGTACCCATTCAAAGGTAGTCACACAGCCAAACTTAAGTAAGGAACGGTGTAGACATACTAGAAACATCGATTTAGCCATGCAAATAAATCCTTTGAGTTGTTTCTTCAAGGGCTGTTGTCATCACTGCAAACTGATCTGCCTGCTACTTACGGACTATTGATGTTCTGTTCTAAACTGCATCAAGTTGTAAACATAGGGAGCATTATCACCTTATTTTCTTCAGGCAATCTTCAGTCTTGCTAATGTGAATTACTTGTTTTTAATAAGAACTCAGATAAAAGTACACAAACCTCATCTTTCTCTGGCATTAATTCTGCTACATTAAGATCAGGAGAAATCTTCAGCTTCTGTCACATCCTATGATACATCACATCTGTGGGCCAACACAGAGAAAATGCCTCACAAGCTTATGCTATGCTTATAAGTAGCATCCTTTAGCATCTGCTTTTGGTTACTGACAGAAAAAAACACTGTGCTAGATGTGATTTCATCTTCTTATATTCTTGCTTCCACGACTTACAGGGTTATGCAATGGCCCTGCCTGTTATATACACTTTTACTGCAGGTAGCTATTTGCAGCCTTCCTGGTTTTGCTCTGCTTTCTAGGTAATTAGGTTACTCTCTATAGAATTATGTCTTTATTAGGTGGCATACCCCCCCCCCCCAAAAAAAAATCTATGAATTATATCCTGTCTATGTTAAAGGTGACTAAGGCTTCAGTAGGAGAAAGGCCTTGCAGAAGAGAGGAGAGCGGCTGCAGTGACCAAAAACGGCATACATTTTTCTTCTGCCCATAGATATGGGGGAAGCTGGGGAAGAGGCTGAAAAGCAGTGATTTTTGGTAAAAGGGTGCTGTCAGTATGATCAATAGCTATAGTGACAATAGCTGTAGTGACAACCCATACTCCTGTGGGCTGCTAGCAAAAAGCACAAACTTTTCTCTATTCATATAAATTCCCTTGGGGACAGAAGGCCTGTATGACTTAAAATATGCATTCTTTATATTTTTCCTGTGTCTGTTGTGGTGAAATGTTATCCCCTTCTTATTTTGTGGTAATGAGGCTTTGGGACTAACTGATCAGGAGACCATTTCACAGACAGTATTCTATTGTATTCAGATAAATTCTTTTCCTTAACACTTGGATATATTGTCTTGGGAAAACAGGACTACTTGTAAAACATAAAAATGCAAGCCAAACAATTTCTTCCCCCATTAACTTGAGAGGTGGCTGTCGATCCTCAGGTTTTCTTATTTAATACAATACTGATTTATTGCTTTATGAAATGTTTATGTTCTGACAGTCCTCCCCTATGGATCTCCCTAATGCACATTGTGAAGTCTGCTCGAGTTTTCAACTGCATTCAGAATTGTCCTTTTATAGCAGAAGTAGCAAGCACCATTTGTGCATTGGAGTAGCTCATACTTTATGATGGTTTAGGGTAATGTGGAGTGAAGGTGGCCCAGCTATAAAAACATTCAGTTTATCAGATACAAGGTAGCATATCATATGGTATGTTGTTGCATTGTCAGCAATGTTATTGATTGGTGCATAGAAATGACTGTGCAAACCCATTCTAGCAAAATTTTTGAAGACTACAAAAAAACAGATACATTTTTGTATCTTAACACCCTCATCCCCCAGCATAAACCAAAAATGTTTACATTCTTTGATATATTTTCTCTTAAAACACCTGTGAAATGCTTACTGAATTTTAGCAATGGTAGATCAACAACCCAATAACATGTGTTTATCTACTGAACTGAACATGAACAGCTACTGAACAGATATTTACAGGCACTATGAAAACTTGGACGTGCTTCGTGACTCAGAAATCCTGCACATGTTTCCAAAAGTCTCTATGCATTTCCTTTTGTCTGGTCTACCTGGAGGAAGCCTTCTGCATATGCTACTGAATGGCTGAAGCAGCTTGGACTCAGTTTGAGCTGGTGACCTTTATCTGTGAGCATTCTCCTCTATTCTACTGCAAGCTACAAGTCAAAACTCACCTGGGATCAGTTTCGTATCACCCAGACTTGGACATTCCCACAGATTTGCAGCACTGTTTTTTTTTCTATTCACTGTTTGACTGAGGCATGTTAATATTGTGCAGTGGAGGAAGCAAAAAATCCCCAGGGAAGAAAGTACCTCCTTTTTTTTTTTTTTTTTTTTTTCTTTTTTTTTTTTTTAAACAAAGAAGCGGGCAGGTGATAGCCAATAAAAACCAATAAAGACAGTGGGCTAAAAGCTGCCCAAGTGCATTGAGACTCTTGCCACAGTAGCAGCATAGGTTTAGAACATGTTTGGGTGGAGGGCAGAATGTGTGGCTAGGATGAAATGAGTCAAAGTTAGAGACTCATTTTGTGCCTGGTAGGCTGGTATCTTTTTTGCTCCTGTCTGTTATTGACTAGATGACATTGACTGTGATGCTTCAAACACTGCAATTCATCAGACAGATGCTGACTAGCTACTTGTTCATTGTTTATTTATGAGCAGGAAAAGATTTCCAAAGATGTTCAGATAATTTAGAACCCAGCAATCAATACATATATGTATTTTTAGGTAACAAAATAATAAACCTAAGTTATATTATATTTTGTTGTATGAGGGGGCAAAAAAATGTACCCTCAAGGGGCAAACAAACTGTTGTTACTGAAGGAATTACCCATTCAGGATGGACTCAGCTGCCTAACTCCTCATTAACTATTTATCAGTTCCTTGGAAGGAAAAATCTACTATACAGTGAATTCCCATCAATATTTAATATAGCAGTGCCTGGAGCGCTGGACTGAGTTTCTCACTTGCGCAGATGGCATAAGCAAAGTCTATACTGCCACATCCCTTAATGGGGGAAATCTCAGATAAATCCCAAGGCATCTTTCTTTTGTTATGGTTTACTTTATATACGTCTTTGAATTGTTAATGACCTGTTGCTGAGCATTTCTGCAGGGTTCATGCCAGTCTTTTCCTTGTACACACACAGCAAGTATATTTATTGATCATCAGACAGTTTCATCTAAAAGCCAGAAATGCACCATATTGACTTAATGCTACCATCTTCTGGCTTGGAAAGTACCTTTGCTAGCCTTGTTGGTTGTCCATTTGTTTGAATTTTACGTGATAAAACTAACATATCTGAGTTTTTTTGTCTTACTGCCCTAGTTTTGGTCCCTGATACACAAAACACACATTATAAAAATAATTGGGCCATCTTCATTAATATAGTTTTCCTTCAGTTTTAGAACCATCTACCAGAGTCAGAAAACCAGAAAAAGCTTGCTAGCTCTTTTGCTATTTCTATCCTGTCTGCCTGCCTGTCCAGTTTCTAATTATAGATATTCTGCCATCACTGTTAAATTTACAGCTGCCAGATTACAGCTAAATTGGTTTTCATCACATTTTCAGTCAAGCCTCACTTCCCAAGCTCTTCCATTTTTCACTGTCCAGGACCAATTCCTGACCTAGTGCAATACAGCAACAGGGACAAAGGAACATATTAGTGCTTTACCCTGACAGTGTCATATCTGTCTAACCCATCCTAATACAGAAGTGTAGGAACGTGTTTTGCACTGCTCTGTGGCAGAAGGTTGTCATGATATTTGTGAAGTGGGGACTTCAGAAAGTAAGATGCTGCCTACTGAAGAACACTAAATGATCTTCATCTCTGTACCTGTAGTTATCCTCCCAAAAATTCAGTGCTTTTTCTAACCTCAAGTCAGCCAAGACTGTTACAAATCAGTCACATGTGGAAGAGAGCATCAAACATGAAATTTCTAAAAGACCAATACATTAAATGTATTAATGCTATTTGTAAGGTCATCCAAACTTCCTATTATTTTCTTATCTATCAGCATGCCCACTGCAAGCCAATGACTCTGCTTTGAACTGTCTGCAGACATTGTACTTTGAGCTGAAGATAACCAAAATATTCTTCCCGGTGGCCTTGTACACGGTAGCCTGTTCGTTCCCACTTGGGTATGAAGTAAACTCCATTACCTAGCTGCCACAGCAGGCAGTCAGGCAACAGACCTAAAAAAAATGAATAAAAGTGATTTGCCTGTTCTCAAAGCTATCTGTCATACCCAATAACCGCCTAAAACCTTAGCATCCAGTGGTGATGTGATATGAATTTGGCCTTTTTGATTTGATTTCCCCTACAGCCTCAAAATGTTTCACCTTTAATTCCTTTTCTCTGGCTGTTCATATTGCTCCATGATGATCACTTATCTCCTTGTTTCATTTTGCAGCCATTTGGGAACACAATGGCAACATGCCACAAAGTTTGGGATTATTCCACTTTATTCCATTTAGTCAACTATTCCACTTCATTCTTTTGTCTCCTCAAGATTTATTAGAAAGTTTTATCTTATGTAGGGTCTAGTCCTTCTGCTAGATGTAGACAGAAGCTCTTAACACTCAAAGCAATCTGTCTGTCAGAGGAGTTGCCTATGACCTCTTTACAATGGTGTTGACCTGCTAATCTAGAGTTGTGGCTCAGAATGTAGAGCTCATTGTGTTTCTGGTAAGAGATTCCTAAAAAGAACAAGTTTTGACAAAAACAGCTAGAATTACCAAAACAAACAACTTTTAGGCTACCTTTAGAAATGACCGTATTTTATAAAATTAAAGAATAAAGTCTGGCATTTATCAATTACTTTTTTTTTTTTTTTTTTTTTTTTTTTTTTTTTTTTTTTCAGATGATGGACTTGATTCAGAAAGCCATTAAGAAATGCCTATGTTGCTCTTTACATTAGTCTTTGGGGAGAATGAGTTTCACATCCTGCATGCAAATCAAGCCTCCAGATGAACATGCTGTATTTTACAACAGTGTGCTGCTGGCTGGAAAATTCTGGATCCATAAACTTGTGAGAATGCCATTTACAGTCAGCTGTGGGGAGCATGGGAACATTTGAGGATATTATCAGTAATGCCCACTTTAGCTAGAAGTCTCCTGCCAACTTCCATCCCTATCTGCTATCTATGGTCAATAAATCAGACCTTACATATATATATATGCCAGTCCACTTAGTTTGCAGATGCACTTGAGTATTAATGAAATGCTTGCAATTGTACGTGAAATGTTGGTTATGATGCAGACTGAACATTTGCTCATCTTCTTTTGTTTTGTGTGTATGTGTGGTTTTTTGTTTGTTTGTTTGTTTTCCTCAGTCAATTAAAATATACTGAACAATTAGTTTTCATGCAAAGCACATTCATTTGGAAGAAACTTGAAATTATTGGCCTGGCTCTATAATTTCATATAAAATATGTTTCATTGGGTTTTGGACTGGATTAACACCATAAACTTCCAGTGAGTGCTCCACCTCTTAAGAAACTATCAGTATATTTCAGAATTATTAATTATTTCAGAATTAATCAGATTACAATTAATCCTCTGAAATGAAAGGTGTGAGAAGGAGCAAATGAAACTGGATCACATTTGAAGGATCCCCATCCAAATAAGGAAAGACCTTTGACATGGTACAAATCATGAAAAGCAGCAGCACCTTCTACCCTTCAAATACAATCTAAGTCTCCATGTCTGGTGTGTACATTTGGGAACTGGAGAGAACCTACACACTCCGTTATAGAAGGAGGATGGTAAGCAGCAATATAAAGGGAGGATCAATTCTTATTTATGAGGATTCTTGTTTTTCTGCATTCATATGTGTCCAAGAATAGAACTTTTTAGCATATATTCAGTTATATGTAGATACATATAGATAGATTGACATATTCACTTTACAATAACAAGGTTATAGCCTTGCTGCAGTAGCAACTGTGCCTAGCTCTGTTTTTGTAACACTAATTCACTGAGGCAATACTTTTATGTGGTCTGCTCAGGTCTTCAAGTCAAAGGCAATAACAGTATTATATCAGAGTTGAGTGGAATAATTCATTTAGCCTATTCATGCATTTGTAAAGCTATTAGAATAATTCTGAATCAAAAGTACTTCCCAGGGGAATACTGTGGTCTTAGATTGGTATTTACTTTGAGATCTCTTCCTGAAAGGAGTTAAATAAACCTTAGCTGGGTATTAAGCATATCAGTCTTGGTTTGTTCATCTCTGCTATTTAAGGTAATTTAAGGAAAAGGGCCGTCATCCATTTAAGAAATGAATTTCCTTCAAAAGATTTTTGGATTAAAACACTTCTCAAGTTTGACTGACACTACTTAGTGGCCCTGGTGTTGTTCCTATTACATTAAGAATGTAAGAACAGCTGCACCAGGTCAGACCAAAGGCTTGTCATGTCCAGTATCCTGTCATGAGAGTGTCACCAAGAACATGGAAAAAAAGAACTCTGGGACAGAATAAGCATAAATAAATCCTGGATGACAAATGCACTCCAACTTCACTGTAGTAAGTACTCCATCTAATGTATACATCTCAACTGTATGAGGCTATGTGCCGCCTCTGAACGGTGTGATAAAACAGCCTGTGCCATCCCTGCTGTTTTCTTTCCTGATGACCTCACTAGTGCATTAGCTAAAGTGCATGTATCTTAACATAATTGTTTTTCCTCTCTGTGGAAATAACTGCAGAATCGCTAAGGGTCAGGCCTTGTCATCTGTAACTGATCAACAAACTCAGAGGAAGGCTCAGAGGAGACCAGCACAGGCGACGTGCTCCTGAAGTCCATGGAAGAACACAGAGAGAGACCACAGCTGTTGTAAAGCAAGCTGAATTTAACCCAACACAAAGCAGACCCTTGCTTTAGATTGACAGCTTTATCAGCTGCACAGATCGACTGGCTGTGCAAATGGCCTTCCCTAACTTAATCAAAAAGGTGTGAACATCCTCCTGAGCCAGCCAGACCAGCATGGGGGAAGTGTACACATGCCTCAGCCCAACTTGAGAGTACAAGAACTGAGCAAGCAACAAAATAAACATTGAAGAGAATGTTTAGCTTGAGCTGGATGCCCAGCACCATGATGGTGAGCATATAGAGACTGGTTATGGGAATTATGCTCATATTCTGATTCAAATGTATATTGCAATTGCTAAATGACCCTTCTGTTGTGATTTCAGTATATTGCAATATCACTCTGCTTAATCAAAATTCTGTTTAACATCAAGTGTCTTAAAATAAATAAATTTGATATTAACACATGAAAACGATCCATGTGTGGAATATCTAAAAGAACACAGCAGGCAGCTCAGAACTGCACAGCCATTCACTCACCCCTGCCACAAGTGGGATGGGCAAGAGAATCGAAAAAGGTAGAAGTACAAGAATTTGCTGGCTGAGGTATGGACCATTTAATAGGAAAGGAAAATAATAAAATAATAATAATAATAAAGTGATGCACAACACAATTCCTCACCACCCACCAAATGATGCCCAGCCAGTTCCTGAGCAATGGCAACCCTCCCAGTCAACTCCCCCTAGTTGTATGGTTCAGCATGATGCCACATGGCAAGGGACATTCCACTGGCCGGCCTGGGCCATCTGTCCTGGCTGTGTCCCCTCCCAAACCCTTGTGCACGCCCAGCCTCCTCACTGGCAGGGCAACATCAGAAGCTGAAAAGTCAGAACTAAAATGTCAGTGTGTTTTCAACATTATTTTCATCCTAAATCAAAAACACAGAACCATTGTTCTAAGAATACTGGACTATGACATCAACCTAGTCCAGTAAGTCAGAGTGAAAACTAATTTTGATGTTTTTCATAGAATCACAGAATATCCTGAGTTGGAAGAGATCCAAAAGGATCATTGAGTCCCAATCCTGACTCCACACAGGACCACCCAAAAACCAAGCCATCTCTCTGAAAGTGTTGTCCGAATGCTTCTTAATCTCCAGCAGTCTCAGTGTCATGACCACTGCCATGGGGAGCCTGTTCCAGTGCCTGACCACCAGTGAAGAATTTCTTCCTAATATTCAGTCTGAATTTCCATTCTGAATTTTACTAATATCTAAAAATTTTTGTTTTGAAACTTCTTCTAATTAAATTCAGGCACATGCTTTGAAAGGGTATAAACCCCATGAAGGAAGAGCAATTCTTTATGGATAAAGCTAGCAAGGATGGCATAAGGTTAGTTAAGAGGAAATGTGTTTGAATGTCAAAATAAAAGTCTTCATGGTTAGATCGGCAGGCTTATGGGGTAACTTCTGAAGAGAAGGTGAAGATTCAACACCTGGCATTTGAAACTGCACTGGCAAAATCACTAGGGACTACACCAGAGGAAGCTAGTCCATGTTCGTTTTCTACAGTGTATAATTTACTTAAAATCAACTGTATCTGCATATACTGCTTCTTTCTAACTCTAATAAGAGTCTGGTTTTCTTGTCACTGTTGTCTCTACTATTACTTAAAAAAAAAAGGATAGAGAAAATCAGAAATGCAATTTATGTTGTTAAGTAGGAAATACAAATTTTCAGGTTGGAAAATCAGGATACAGTGATCTAACTAGAGTAGAATAAAGAGAACTGAAAAAAAAAATGCAGTTTTTGTTTGGATGAGCATAAAGATACAGCATTGTTCGGATGAGCATAAAGATGGAGGTCCCAAAGGAACAGGGCAAGTGTTGTTAAGGACTATTCTAGTCAGTTCGAGACAAAGCAAATGCGAGAAAGGAGCAGGGGAAAGAAACATGGGGAAGAAGTTCAATGAAAGAAGTTCATGAAAGATGCAGTTTTAGCCTGGGGATCACAGAAGTGTTAAGGCAAGTAAAATTACAAAAATACGAAGAGAGAGATAGGCTACTGACTCATATCTTCAGTCTCCCTAAATATGCAACATGTATTCTTGGGGCAGGGAAACATGTAGATTTTCACATACAGTTCCTGTGAATGAAGAGTCTGGTGTTACTACATATGACAGATTAAATATAGAAAGCTGTTTATTTATGCCACTCTTATTTACTGCACAAACAATAGAACAGAGAAAATAAAATGTTGGTCATTTTGGCAAACCAAAAGGCTAAAAGGCTTCTTAAAAGCCACTGCTTCTCTCTTTCGCATGAAAAATCAAGTGCTTATGAGCCTCTTAATTTATTTGATTCAACTGTATTCATAGAGACAATGCAATAGTTAGAGGTGTAGGCAGAGAAATACTTAACTGTGAGACGCAAGATCTCTTACCTTTATGCAGCTTGTGGAATCCATTTACCTCCAGTTCTAATATCCACACCAAAAAAGGCTAAAAATTTTCAAATTGTTCTGTCAAGAACTACAGGAATGAAAAAAAAAAATCCAAGTCTGATTATTAGTGAGCTCATAGAGTCACTCCAGTTGGTCCAATTTTTCAAAGAGATGTTTCAGTCAGAGGGAAACATAAGCATCAACTAGAAGAGAAGATACAAGATGATAACATAGTGCTTTGTCTAGCAGACAAAGGCTAGGTGAAATCAAAAGGGGTGAAAGCTGTAGCTCAGCAAATTCAATCCAGCTGTGTAACAACTAGCTTTATAGTATCACCAGGTTACAGCTATAGAGGGAGATCAGATTGTTTATCTCTCAAACTTTTTTAACCCCAATACTAGACATAATTTTATGAGAGATACTCTTGCGGAATCACATAGGTCACATGCAGTGAACTTATAGGGATGATATTTATTGTGTGATCATGTGATATTTATGATCAGATGTATAACTGTGATAGTCCATTCTGGTGTTTAAAATTCTGAGTCTTACAGAATTTTTTTGTGTGTGTGTTTTTTGTCCAAGGGATTTTATGTGCTTAACACTAATTAATTTATCCCCTCAATACTAGTGAAAACTAAGTAATTATTACTACATCTACCATTCAAACACCTAAATGTGGTTAAATGATTTGTCACGTGTTGCGCAACAAGCAAATATCAACCTTGTAAAGGGCTGCTGTAAAGCACAGGTTGCAATTACTCTCTGTAACTACGACAACCACATTATGTCCTGGACAGAACAATCTCCACCGTTTAATTTTCGAGTGTGTTATAACTAAGTCTTTACAAATTAAGGGAGGCCCCACCATAAGCCCCTGCCTGCATTGCTCTGTGTCCTATAGGCCCGGTACCCTGCCACCACTGGCACGGCTCTCCCGGCATCCCAGTCTCGTGTCAGGCCAAACAAGAGTTTTCACTGTGTTTGGCATTTTCTTTCTCCCCTGGTGCTTGCCTGGGGAGTAATCTCTCCCGCTTGTTTGCGGCATCCTATTAAATTGGCCTGCAGAGAGACCCGTGAAAATGGATTGAAAGCGCTAAGGCATGCCTTTCACAGTGTGCTCTGTGCAGCAGCACGCTTGCTGCGTTGAGGAGCTTGGTCTTCACACAGCCCCTATGAAGAGTGTTCTGGGTACCCCTGGAGAATGAAGGCAGTGCAGCAGTATTTGGCAGGTCTGGTTTCTTAATGGGATGGCTCCTACTGAAGCCATGACACTACTGGGCAAGTCTTCCTGTTGACTGCTCAACAGCAGCTGAGGATATCTCACAAAGGATATGTAGGCTCTGACTTCAGAACCTACTATACCATAATGCTGTATTTGTGGGTAACACCCTGTTGAGCTAGCCATGATCTGTAATCCACTGCTATCTATCCCTTTCCCCAGGGACCTATGGAAAAGTCACAGCTGGAGACCTGAAGCAGATGCCCCTAAAAAAGCACCAAACTGAAATGACTCTAAACCCCCAGAAGAGAGACTGAGACAGACAGAGAGAGGAGGGGGGGAGGTGGGGGGGGGGGGGAGGGGGGGAGAGAGAGAGAGAGAGAGAGAGAGAACTGTTCTTCCTCCTTTGTAAAATATACTTAAAATACTGAGTATTAAACATGGCATTTCATAACTTTTGTTCCTGTGGGGTCACTCATACTTCAAGCAGTATACCAGAGTCCAGTGGCGATTCTTCACAGTCTGTCTACAGGAGAAAGGCTCTCCCAGGACTGAGGCCATGAAGTCAATGCCTCACTACTGTAAGCAACCATGACATACAATCACCTTTATATACCTGCTTCATGTTATGGCATGAATAACCATGGGCTAGTTCATCACTGCTAGCCTGTTATGGCTTCTGTGACTGCTTGAATCACCTCCTGCTTGCATATAATGCCAAGTAAAATTGCTAATATAAGACTGAATATAATGCATTATTTCATTCGTACTCACATCCAGCCTTATATATTTTCCCTTGTTTACAACCAACTATATTTTCCTTATATTCTCCTGCATGCTTCTTGACTAACCAAGTTCTATTTTTATACCTGCAGTACGCAATAAATCAGAGAATTTTCTTTTATACCATGGAGTGGAAATTGCAAGCTTCTGAAATCCATTAATATATATATATATATATATATATATATATATATATATTATCTTGTTACCTGCAAATAACAAACATTTATGTTAGGGAATCTGGCCAGTGTTCCAAGATTTAACACCATTTTGATGCATATTGCAGATATATTGTTAGGTTTCTTACTCACCCTGTGTGAAATCCAGATCTCTCTGAACTCCAGGAGGAATTTTGCCTCTATCTTTCTAAGCAGACCAAATAAAAAACTCCAACTGTAAAAACGTCTAGGCCCATACACATGACTGAGAAGTTATTGGCAAGCAAGCCTGAATACTTTCAAACAATTGTTATGCATATGCAGTGCAAACAATAACGTATATGTGGAAACTTTGTGCAAATCTGAGACCTTTACTGATTCTGCATCTTTTGATGTTAAACTGCCACTTCTTTTAAATGCATGTTACCAAATTACAGCCAGCTCTTATAAATCAGTAACAAAAGCAAAGAGAAGCTAGAGAATATCAGCGTAATACAAGTGCAACTATAGCTGTCAAATGTAACCTGACTTGCTTTTTAAATAAGAAACACAGATAAATACAGTAGATGAGGAAAAGGGAAAAGGACAGTAGAAGTATCTTGGGAAACAATGCAACAAAGCATCATAACTTTTTTTTTTTTTTTTTTTTTTTTTTTTTTTTTTTTTTCCCAGTTCTCTGAAGGGTTGACAAGCAGGGTACTATTCTTTTCCAACCTTTTTTCTTTTCAAATGCTTCCAAATAGTTTTAATATATTCCATCTATGCTTAGAGAAAATGAGCCAACGAGTAGATGATACTTTGAAGGGATTAACTGACTGCTGTGGAACAAACTAGATCAACTGCAAACTAAACCAAAAACTTACTGAACTTATTATTTATAGGCCCTTTCCGACAGAAAAGCAATATAGTCAAAATTAAGTATTCTTTCTTTGAAAATTGTAGTTATTTTGATAAACAGTGCTGTCAAAGCAACAAACGTAAACGCCACAAACTCTAGATCATTCACTTTCATGTAAGGTTTACAAGGTTTCTTGTGAGAATACTTCATAGTTAAAGTATGTCTTCCCTTGGGGATCACACAAGCATTTAATTTTTGTTTTGGCATTGGGCCCGTTGTGTTTATGAGGTTCTTTGGAGGAGTGGAATTGATGACCACAAAGGAAAAATTGAGAGTTACTTATTTCAAACCACAATTATAACCATTCAAGATTTTCAGAAAGAAAGAAAAAAAAAACAAGCAAACAAAAACAAACAAGCAAACAAACAACAACAACAACAAAACACTCTTTCTTCCTTCCATATGTATGTATAAAAATGGAACTTTATTTCAAAAAGGCTTTCATATTTATATTTAGTTTCATATTTAGCCCAACACTACAAACAGTCATATCAGGCTGTATACCACAGGGTTATTTATTGTACTATAATGATACCATTTGCTGTTTTTCTCAGGTTGTTTTGTACATCAAACAGCCATATAATACATGATCTACAACCCACAATATTTTTGTTGGCAAGCATAAGTTTGCAGGTAAAACTTTAATTCAATTGAATATTACTTGATTTCTCAAATAACCTTTCTAATTGTCAATGACAACTTATCATAGATTTTATTAATCATGACTTCTTTTCCATCTCGTATTTAAATTTACACGCAGGTACAAGAATCCCTCAAGTCCTAATGTGTATGCAGCACAGCAAGATCTTACAGGTACAAGCCATGCACGAGAAACCCAGCTGTGGCAGATCTGCACGATACTGGCAGGACTGTGCTAAGTGTGTTTTTGCAGCTTGTCTCATAACTGACTTGCAATCATCTTCTGATGATTTGCATGGATTCTGGTCTCAATCAATGATGTTTTCTAATGATTATTCATTCATTTTCTTTTACTGTAACTCATGGAAGTTAGGTATGGTAGGCCTAATCTCATTGAATTTGGTCCTGTAAAATTCTAGGCATCTTTAACTGCTCTGAAGGTTAATGAGAAATGAGTATGCTCAGCATGTGGCAGTCTCGCTCGGTACTTTCAAGGAGCAGGAAGTTTAACTGTGCACTACTGTACAGCAGTTGCAATGCTAGTTATGCACTGTGTTTGAATAAAGAACATCTATTCTGCTATTTATTAGGCCATGTAGTCAAACACAGAGTTTAACCTCAAGGATTTGTTAAATGGGAAGATACAGTAATAAATTATGCGTTGAATTTCTTCTGATAAAATTCTGATAGAAGTCATATTCTAATGTATGTAAAAAGAATGGCAAACTGGTCAAGTCTGGATAACAAAAGAAACCCTATGTGATTGTTGACTGTGGATGTCCAGTGTTGCATTCTGGATCTATTTGTCAGTTGTTATTTTCCTTTTCCTTTTCCTTTTTTCTTTTTGCTCTGAAGTGAGGTTTAACAGCTATACAAAACTAATTGTCATTCCTATTTCTTTGCTCAGAGAAGATGCAGCAATGTTTGCACAGCAGATAACATCAATTGTCACTCAAAATGAAAACCTTTTTACTGTGGTAAGTGATAGCAAGTTTGTTGATTTCATCATCAGCCTTTAAAGCAACATGATTTTCCTCTCCGTTTCTGCTGTATGCCTGTCAACAAAGGATTTCAGAAGTATTGAACAATTACAGTTTGTTTTCTTTTGTTTATGCAAAAATGATAAATGCTCTAAGTCAAAGAATGCACAGTGGATTTTATAAGATACTGATGATCCCTTCTTATTAAGAAATCTGCTTGTGAATACTTTTCATGATCATTTTTCTACCCTTCTATGATTTATTAGTAATTACTCAGTTCTTGACTTTGGCATTTCCCCTTTATAATTCTAAGATAGTCTTACATTTCAGAACTGTTCTTTAGTCATCTGTTAGCTGGATTCCAGTATCTTCTCTGATTTCTTCACTTTGAAGTGGACGTTTGATTTAATTAGTTCTGAGAACACCTTTCCAATGTCAAATATAAGATGTATGTCTTTGAGGTACATATGGCAAAGGTCCAAAATGAAGGACAGTAAAAGCAAATGATCGCCAAAAAGATGTGAAATTAATTTCTTAACTCTACAAGTCTTCTGTAACTTCAATTTCAAAAAGTAATATTTTCATGAACAATTTACATTAAGCAGTGCAAAGTCTGTGCAAAAGCTAAGTTGAGATGGAACACATTAAAAAAAATCATAATGAAACAAAGGATTATGAGTGCCAAAAGAAGTACTCCCTTTCTGACTCAGCTGTGTGGCCTCATATATTCTGACAGTATGATCTAGGAAAATAAAATTCTCATAGTTAATTTCTTCTCTACTAGTGCAATGCTTTGCAAAGCTGTGGAATGACTGATGATAAGGAGAATAATATTCACTTAGAACTGGTACAAAGCAGATGATGTCATTCAAACTTTTGCAGTGTTCTCATAAATTCATTCTGTACTACATCTGCAGCAGTTTCACTGATGATGAGACTACAATCAAAGTCTTGTGAAGCAAGAAAGAGAAAGAAAAAGAAAGAAAGAAGAAAGGAAGGAAGGAAGGAAGGAAGGAAGGAAGGAAGGAAGGAAGGAAGGAAGGAAGGAAGGAAGGATGAAAGAAAGAGAAAGAAAGAAAGAAAGAAAGAAAGAAAGAAAGAAAGAAAGAAAGAAAGAAAGAAAGAAAGAAAGAAAGAAAGAAAGAAAGAAAGAAAGAAAGAAAATTTAAACCGTATTCTTTTTCTGCATCTGGCCACTATCAGACTGGCATTTGTCAAGCTGATGACTGTTTTTTTGGCATAGATCATGCAGAGCATGATCCTGCTAATCCTGCTATGTTCTTGTTTGTCTGAGTCTAACCTATTGGAATTCAAAAGTCAGCCAAACTTGGTACGCTGTAGGCAAAGGAAAAAGCTGCCTAAGAAATATACAACAGAAATGTTATGCTACTGGACATAACAGATTCTAGAATAAAGGAAATGCTCTCCTCGTCCCATCTCTCATGCCCACCTCCACTAAGTTGTGGATTCGTTGTCTTTTATAATGTCTTTGATAACTCCCCCTCTTTCTATTACATGTAGGAAATGGCACAAACACTGGACTGCAAATGCCAGGTACCTGGTCCTGAATGTGACATCTTATTTATTTGCCCTATATAAAAAATAGTCAGGGTTCACTCTTCAAACTCTACTCTGCAAGCTGTGCTGAAATGCATTTTTAAATGAAAGAGTGGATTTTCTCTTAGTTACCTGATCCTAAGAATTGGCTTTTCATAAAGAACTCTTGTTATACACAGAAAATAGCTGAAGACTGCAGTTGTCATTCACATTGCCTGAACTAAATGTGTGGCTGAATACAAGCTTTATACAGCCAGAAGTAGCTGTGTACATGTGGCTTTGCCACTGAAGCCTCTGAGATTATTCTCATCTGGCTAAGACCTTCCCAGTTGCATAGCTGCACACAGACTTCTCCAGAAGTTGCTTGCTAATTGATCATAATAATATATATCAGCTCTGTTTCTGTTTGTTCTCTTAACCAGATAAGATTTTCTTCACAACACAAAGAGCCTTATTCCGTTGCTGCAGTACCAGTGGAACTGTTTTATCTACAAAGCAAACAAGCACTGGGGAGAAGCTACAGCCAGTATCCACCGAGGTAACCTTCATGCCAGGCTGACAGCCCTCTTGAAGACCACCACCTGCATCGACCATGAGCCATCTGTGACACGTCACAACGCAGAGTCAGGTCTACTGCCTCTGTTAAGAAAGCAGCTCCCCTGCACATGGCCACACACAAAGCTTGCATTAGCAAAGCAGCTCTTCCATTTCCTAAATGGAAGAACTAACTCATGCCATTTAGCCAGCTGTGCACACAAATTTCTGAGACCTGTCTTTAGACTATAAAATTCTAGCTATGGCATACACTACATAACAGCACAAGCGTCTCCAGAGCTGAGAGCAGAGTTGTAGCATAATCTGTAATAACCTACTTTGCAGCTCTTCAGGTTTTTTTTTTTTTTTTTTTTTTTT
This sequence comes from Nettapus auritus, assembly GCA_011076525.1. Taxonomy (NCBI): domain Eukaryota; kingdom Metazoa; phylum Chordata; class Aves; order Anseriformes; family Anatidae; genus Nettapus; species Nettapus auritus. Next base: position 58,495,278 of record CM021797.1, on the reverse strand, counting down.
TTTTTTTTTTTTTTTTTCCTGTTGATTCATTTTCACTAATGTGAGTAATTTTAGTTGACAGGTGGTGCTTTGTGAGGAGGGAATGGTGTCAAAGCCTAAGACTTTGCTATGCACTGGAAGATACGCACAAGCAGGCACAGGGTTTTGCTACAGATAGGAACTTTTTGATTTGATGCTTTGTGATTCGTATGTGAAAGGAGCAACAAGAATAATCATTGCAGTTTTGCAAACTTAAATTGGATCCTGAATGTTGATTAAATTCTAAAAAGTGTTAAAGGGATATATATTTTTTTTAACCTTGTAATGTGTGTTATTAATAATCAAAATTAATAATTATGTTTATTGCATAGGGCTCAAAGGCAGTCAAATACAGGGTTTCCAAATGATGACAGTAGTCCACCCCTGCTGTGAACTTCTAATATTTGGTTTTTTTTTTTTTCACTTACCTGAACATAGATGGAAAAAGAGAGAGCTAGCCATCCCTCCCATGCAACAAGCAACAAACAAAAGACAGCATGCCCTTAAGCAAGGTACCACTGATCAATTTATTACTGCAAGAAGAACCACATATACTGAAAACACCTATTTCTTGTCATATATTATTTTGAATTCAATATTTCAGTTTTACCTGCAGGTGTTTGTCTTGTTTTTCTGGTTGTTTTAGTTGTGGTTGTTTGGTTTGATTTGTTTTTAAACCTCCTTTTGTCTGTTTTGAAAAGTCTGCTTAAAAGCAGGGTTCCTAAGCAAACACTGATGTTCTAGGCTACAACAGCTGCCTTTACTCAGTATACAGAAAGTGTCCTGAAAAGCTAGCTTCCATCATGTGGATTCTGGAAAAATGAAGTCTTGGCATGGGTGTTTGAACAGCAAGTATCACAAAATACCACATAAAAATATCACAAGGTCAAAAAGGGTTATTATTTACCTTAGCTGGTTTCAATCCTGCCATGTCATCATAGGAGATGCACAGATGCTGAAATGAGAGCCTGCTCTTGTAACATAATCTGCATAATGAGTATAGTGTTCAATATACAGCTTTTTGCAGGAGTGGACAGGAATCTTGGGGATAACTATATTCACACAGTCTGCTGAGTCTCTTTGCTTTTCTTGTCTCATACTTTAGCTTTGCATAATCTACATAGTCTTTCTTGCACATTGGTGTGAATACTTGATTCTACGGTGGTAATACCAAAATTGAAGTTTTTGTAAGGTACTGGCTCTGTAATAATTTGAGATTGTGCAATAACGTTTGAAAGTCTTTTTAAAAGATCTTTTGGTTATTATCTTTAATTTGGAGAGCGTGGAAGAGCTTGAGTGAATGGCAAAAAGGGAAGCTATACATTTTTTTATTTATTTATTTATTTATTTTTTCTAGACCCATGGATTCTCTTGCTTTGGCATTATCCGTGAGTTATTTCAGTTATTGTTATAATAATAACTATTATTATTATTATTATATTATTTAATAATAATATAATAATAACAAACACAAACTTGAATTGTAACACACTGTAACTAAGTTATTAGCTATGTATATGGAGGGAACATTAGATTTAAACTTCAAAGTAGATTATTCTATCATCTCTAAGTACCCTCCTTCCATTCGTATTTTTGAAAATGTCTTCACTCACAATTCTTTTTATCTCATACTTAAAAAAAAAAAAAAAAAAATCATAAAATGCCAATACACCAGGAAATGTTCTGCTATTTTCGCAAAGTTTCATTCAATATATTAAATTTTAAAATTTTCAGAATAACATTCAAATTGATGTGCACTGAAGAGGTCCTTCCTAATTTGTGAGCTGTAACTCTTCTGACTGTTTGGGCAGACATGCAGATTTTAACTGAGGACTTAGAATAGAAGGAAAGCTGGTAACTGTAGACAATTTTCTTTAAAAGCAATAATAAATTCTTAAGAACCATCTGCTAAAAGAAATACTTATGGTTTTTGGATGAAATAATGAGCCTGAAAATGCCTCTGGACAATATGGCCCCCCCCCCCCCCCCCCCCAAGGTTGCGGGTAATTTATTGTTGTGTTTTGTGTTAGGTGGTTCGTTTTTTGTTTGTTTTTAATAGACAAAGAACTTCATGTTACACTTCTGAAAAACATCATGTTACCCCATCTGAAAACATTAAGTTGTAAACACTCACTACATCACAGTAAAGCAGCATGTATGTTATCTCTGGTTGATAGAATGGAAAAAGAGTATTAATGAAGTGAGGGTGTTGCTAGACAATTTAAGAAAATTAAGAATCTTCCTTTAATCCCAGCAGAAAATACTGACACATACAAGTAAATACTGTGTCAGGTTCATCTGCAGTCATTTCATTCTGTTCTCTTCTATTAGATTATTTATTTAAGAATATTTGTCCACAGCAATCAGATGATTAATACAGTTCTCTGTAAAGAATTAGTGATTCTCTTTAAAAGTATCATTTATGCCTTTGAAACCTAGTCCTCTCATATGGAAATTAGTCTGAGATTTTGTTCTATATTACTTTTTGGCAGCTTACAGTATCAGGAATTACAGTAAAAGATGAGAAAATTTATAACAATTAACCATTCTCTTCAGTTATTAATTTGCAAAACTTGAAGCTGAGATTGCCTCAGGGAATGATTTATGGGATCAGAAGGCAATTAAAAATATAAGGAAGCCTGATGTTTTCAGGTCCTGAAAAACACATTTCACAGATAAACAACAACAACAACAAAAGGTATAGTTTTGTGTACTCCTTTTAATACAAAACATCAAGAGGGTTATTAAATACAGACAAAACATTGAGCTATATAATTTTTATCAAATTATACTAAAATGGAAATACACAATTTAAAATTGTATTTTTACAAAATATAGAAAAAAAATTTGAAATGCAACCACACTCTTCATTGATTTGTAATATGCATCCATTTCTTCAAAAAGTTTTTTTTTTTTTTTTCTGTCAGTTTCTTTAATATAAGCAAACAACGTAGGGTTTACTTGTTTAAGTTGAAGTCATGGAATTAACTTCAGAGAAAGTAGGACTGGACTTTACTACTTTTACTTCTGAAACTCTACTTAAATTTATAAAAAAATAAATCTATGAGGAAAATGTAGAGATATCTACACTATTTTCTGTTTCACAGGTGCTGAAGTATATCTGAATGGTTCTTGTGAAATAAGCAAAAGAAATTACTTTAACAATACTACTTACATGAATAATGAAGATGGGCTTTGCCTCTGGAGTCATTTGTATATGTTTAAGACAGAAAGTATTGCTGAATAATGATAGAAATACTA
>CM021797.1:58428042-58484732 GCA_011076525.1 Nettapus auritus | reverse complement strand
TTCTTTCCTTCTTTCCTTCTTTCCTTCTTTCCTTCTTTCCTTCTTTCTTTTAAACCTGTCAAGCTAGTCTAAGTAAATTTAGGGCTATTTTATCTTAGGTTATCTCTTTTTTATGCTTCTGATACTACTGTTTGGTTTGAGATTAGCACATTGATTTTTGTCACAGGTCATGTTTTTTAATAGGTCTGTGTTGCCTGCAGAAAACTCCCCTACTCGGTATTCCGGAGTGGCTTCAGAATAGGTGATGCAGAAGTTATGGGCAGAATTTCCAAGTGTGGAGAGGTAGCTACTCTGTCCCGCACTTGAATGCTGGGTTCCTGCTAACAATGCCTCAGCGTTCCATGGCTGGCACAAAAAGCTTAGGATAAAAAAGTATTTATCCAAAGTAGCAGTCATGCCGGGGAACGATGAGCCTCTATAATTTTAAGTGCCCGTCTCTACATTTTCCTCTCTTGACATGTGTTGGTTGAAAAAAATTGCTCATTGTAAATGAGACAAAAAGTTGCATCGTACACCACACGTCTGAAAAAAAATGCTTCTATCTCAAAAACAGCTTTTCTTTTTTCCTGCTGTTGTTAGGCAAAATGAAATGTTACTGTTGGGAAAAAAAAATATTCACAAATCCCACTGGGCAGAAGAGGGATTGTTGAAATAAATAGGTTTGCCTAAATGATCTGCACATGTTGCTGGTGTAGCAGTTAAACATAAAATACTTCAAAAATAACTTCACATTCAGGATTTTTAACTTCTGCGGTCTTGTGTGTGATGAGCTCACACGAAAACTGCACATGGGTAGAGTAGCTGAAGGTACGAGCAGCGCTCATCTAGTCAGTGGGTATTATGCACTGAGTGGATTTGTGAGGATTTTAACGAGTTTAATGGTATTTTACTGCTGTTAATGAAATCTTCTCCTAGTCCAACATTAAAAACCAGCAGACTGCAGAGAAAACTTAGTTCTGTTATTCTTTCAAACACCAGAGGAATACTTAATTGCAAGATGCTTCCAAACCTTCCCCTTGAAAAACAAACATTTATTTCTCTCTTAAAATACTCATTGCCCCCTCTCACAAAGAAAGTATCTATTTGGACATGTGGTGTTTTTCCTTGAGTTAAAACTGTGAGGAAGAGCAGGGTGCAGCTATATTTCTCCTTTGTTTTATTCAGTGTGCCTTTCAAGTTGCATGATCATTAAAGAGAAACAGGCAAACACCTCATTGGTTAGACTGGGGAGACCCAAAGAAAATAAAACACTTCTGGTTTGAAGTAATTTTGTCAGGATGGAAGGTGAAGGCAAAATTTGCTTTGTTTACCAGTGTTTTTAGGTCAGTTAGTAGTGCTGTAGGAATAACTCCACAGTGATTTATCTGCTTCTAGAGGGAGATTCAGGAGATGGACAGTCAGGGTTTTATTCCCATAGAAGTAAATAAGAATGCTTACTGTGAGGTAATGATTTGAAAATAGAAGGCAAAATATGCTACCATTCTTTAGCCACAGTGTGGCTGCAGTTCTTTAATTTACTTTCTTGTTGTACTTATGCAAAAAAATTAACAAACCAGTGTAGAACTTATTAACTCATTTTAGAAATTAAATCTTCGTCATCTTGATAGTGGTTAAAGGCAAGGTAAAGTAAGGTTTCATGAAAACACCATCTGAAGTCTTTAATAATGATTCAATTTATCTCGGATACCACGATGTTTAGTTTTGTAGTATGAACCTCCAGCAAATGAAATATACAGAAAGATCTCATCCTTATTAAAAGATACAAGAGTAAGTCGATGAGTGGCCCAGTTTGATAAGTGCTCCTTGTGTGAACAATATTTTGGTAACTAAAAAGACTTTGTGAGTCTATTAACAAGTTTATATTACATTTCTTGAATGGTTGCCAAAGTTCTGCTAGAATAATTAAAAAGTGTTCTAGAATCATTATATAGTATGTACAAGTAACAGAAAGTTGAATATTGTTACAGAGCATAAGTCTTTTCTTAGAAATATTTTAAGCATTCCCGTTCCTTATTTTCTGTTTCTTATTTAATTATCAGCGTACACAAAGTACTGTAACTGGTGTAGTCCAGTTCCAGATGGGATTATGTTTAAGTATCAGACTTTCGAATTATAATAAAATAAGGTTGTTTAATCTATTTTTATTCGTGTGTGTGTGTGTAGATTGAAAGTTATTCATGGAATACGCCTGAAAACTTAGAATTAAGTACATGTAAATTCTAATTACCCCTTTAATGTCTTTCAGTACCATCTCCACATATATTCTTACATATGAGAGGATTCTTACAGGAGAGAGGAAAATGCTCTTGTCACAGAGTATTCCTCTGAATCCAATGCTTAAAATACTTTTGGAAGTTTTTTTGGTAATGGAGCATATGTATTTAATCCTGATAGCTAGTGTCCTTGTAATGAAAATCCAGCCAAAATGTCATGTAACTGAGCCAAATATTGAAGTGGTAGACTTGCTTAGCACTTGCTACTGCTTTTAATCTTGTCAGGGTTCAACATGAACTATTTGTAGTAATTACTATTACATTTTTCTGCTTGTAGAACTGTGCTTCAAGGTTGGTAGTTAGGTATTTTCCTGTAAGTTATTTCAGTGGCAGGTTTTGTAGCTTCACAAATTGTTACTGGTTTCAAGGTAGTTAAAAAGACTTGCCATTCAAGTCTAGTTTCTGGTCACACATAGAGGCCAAATCTTGTAGTCTCAGGAAAGCGAGTATTTTTTATTAGGAGTCTTAATGGATTTGGTTATCTCTTACAGAAAAAAATTGTGTATAAAATTACATTCACAAGAGAATCATAAAGATATAGGATATATATATATATATCTTTGTGTGTATATATATATATATCTTTGTGTGTATGGTTAGGTGGATAATAAAATCAAGAAATCAGCTGTTAATTAGAGAATTGAACAGATCGAAATCATGTCATATTCAACGGGTTAGTTCCCAGTATTAACCTGAGTACCATATTTTGATAAGCAGTGCTAGAGTTCTTGTTAAGAGAGATACTTGGGTATCAGTGAACAGGAAAATGAGTGGATGCTTCTGAAAATTCTGTGAATAGATCAGAATCTTGCTACCTGGATGCTCAAAATGGGGAGCATTTTGCAACTGAGTGTTCAGGCACTGAATCAGAAAAGCATCTGACCTCACTGAACTGCATACTGCAATACTTAAGTTCTGTTGCAGCTTGTGGGTGAATAGATGTGTACTTAAGTGCCTCCCTGAACCCACCAAACGCACAGACCCCAGCGCTGAGAAGCTCTGGCTGTGGCTCCCTGTGCACACCTGGCACTTCTTGGGAATATGCTGGCTGGCTGGCTGGCTGGCTGGCTGGACAGACGGACAAGCATCCTCCATGTGCTGATGTGCATTTGAAGATTTCAGCATTGCATGCTGATGGTATATGCTGAGGTCATGTGTCTTTTATTTTTTTTTTCCTTTCTTTTCCATCTGGATATAGTTCTACTTAAATACAGAGATTAGGGAAACCGTACAGTTGGAATAGGAAGGAGGCAGTTGTGTTTGGTAAGAACAACTAAGAAGTTGGGGATGAAAAGGGACAAAATCAAGACATTTGCTTCGGGTTTGGTATTCCATGTCATTTCTATATCAAGAGGAGAAGCATAATACCCCTAAGTAAGTAGGCCGTACAAACAGTATGGCTTACGTTTTGAGAGCATTTTATCCAGCAGCTTGCTCCAAGAGCTGAAAGAATCTCTGACTGATTTCTTGTAATTAAAAGACCAGTAGCAGAGCCTTTGATTCTTTAACACCTACTTTTCTCTGCTCTTAGTAGTTTTGCCAACACCTCATGTCTCCAAAAGAATTTTGGTGTTTATTTTAAAAGTGCATTTTTGAGGTAGTTTGAAATATTCTATGGAAGAAACGACACAAAGAACAATAGTTTCATTGGCTTCCACCTTTGTGTGAAAGGCACCTTGTTCAGTGGTAAATGATTTTCATGGAATGCTCTTCATTAAATCATTTGCAAATGCACATAGTGTGGACACTTCACTGCATTCATTCTGCCAGCCCTGTATCCTTACGGGGAGGGACAGATAAAGATTGCTGTGATCCCAGCAATCTACCAGCTTCATGCTGGGCTGAGAAAATGAATGAATGCAATTAGTCCTTCCAGAGTCATAGTCTTCGCTGTTTTAAGGTGAGAGGTATATAATATGTATATGCATCATTACATGAATATGCGTGGCTTTCAGTGCTTGTATATGTGCCCATATATATGTGCAAGCATATATGTATGTATACATTGAAATGTGTCATTAGAAGGAGGTGTGGTGTAGAGTAAATCATCATTGTTTCATGCGAAGAAAATCTCTACAATTTTTTAATCCGTGAACTTAAACATTGAGAAAATGAATAGTTTGTTACAAACTCATTCCCAGCTCTCATCTTCCAGCACATATCTTTTTGGCTTAAAATAATAGTAGTAGTAAAATAAAAAAATACAGATTTATTTTAAAAAGTGGGATCTGTGTTGTGGTTCTTGGCAGTCTTCCCACTGTGCTCTTCCTTTGCACGCTGGCAGCCCCGAGGCCAGTAGGTAGGCAGGTGGGTGGATGCCCAAGCACACAGGCGCACAGATGTAAAATGAAACGGAGAAGATTACAGGCATGTGCTTTGAGAACTCTCAGGGCTTATTAGAGTACCTTGTTACTGCTTCTTCCTGAAACAGCCGGTGTCACTGGGCAGTGTACTACATGGTAGAAATATTAGGCTTCAACAAAGCGCGTAAAGAAGGCTGGTCATTTTGATCTCCTTAGAGAAAATGCTAACAAAGACACAACCTTTCCTGGAGAAAGCATGAGTAGTCAGTAGTTCTTCCATGGCTGTGAGATGCACCTGTCTTGCTCTTCTGGCTCACTGTTAGTTTTTCAAATTTTTTTTTTAAGGCAAAGAGAAGTGTTTTGGAACTGTGTTTTTCTTCTTCAGCTATCCTGTTCTGAACTTTTTTTTTTTTTTTTTTTTGTCTTCACATGATTAATCTAATCTTCCAGTATTTCTGAATGGTGTAATTCACTGTTGATAATAAAGGGTCCTGTTTTGTTTAAGTTTTCTTTGCACTTCTGCTTAAAAAGTAGTCAGTCTGCAGCATGCCAATATAACGAAGTGGAAACATTTGGTTTAAAATAAACAGACACGTTATTGAAACTGCTTTCTGGTGATATTACAGTTATTGTGAGTAAACCCTACTGTAATGCAGTTCAGCATTGCTGGATGGAAGAAAAGAATCCTTCATGCAGTGGAAGTCTTCCTTGCATTTTTGCATTCTCCCCATTCATTGTAGTCTCTACAAGCTAGATTATAGTTGAGCTCATTTAAAATGGTGGGTATTATTTTAAAGTATGCAAACATGGGTAGATGTCTGAAATCCTTTTCTAAGAAACTGAGCATAGGTTGTGTCATTACAAAACCACAAATTCCTATTCCCACACATTTTAAAAATTTGTTTGTGTTAAAATGAAGTATTTGAAAATTAAAATAATAATAATAATAAATGATGCTAGTCTGTGAGGACTGAGATTTTATCTTGCTTCTATAGAACACCATGGTTTCCAATAACAGAAAAGTAAACCCCCTATATGTTTTTCATCTGGGGAAATGTCCATCATATTTTACTGTTGACAGGTTGATGAAAATCCATTGATGAAAATCCATTCTAGTTTTATGAAAAAAATGAGTTTGTTTATTTTTGACTGCTGCAAAATGTAGAGAAAGAGTTTGATGCCCATTTTCTGTTATCTGGTATGATAGGAGTTTTATGCCCATTTTTCTCTTTAAATGAATAACCAGTAAAAATGCTGTCAAAAGAGAAATCAACTAACGAGAAGATACACAAGAGCCCTGTTAATTAGCAAGATCTGCTTGAATTGCTAACAGCAACTTCTTATAGCTAATTCTTCAGGTTTGGCGATTTTTACTGGAAAAGTCTTAAAGATTATGATTCCTATTCTGTCACTTGCAGTATAACCTGGTAGAAGAATTTACCTATCCTGGCTGGTTTATGGTGTGGAAAAAAGGGGATCATAGACTGACAAAACCTATAAGTACAGTATTAGTTATGTTTTACTTCTTGTATTTTGCTTTCCATCATTAAAGCAGCATATTAATCTGATAAAGAACTGTTCAATAGTAATACCTGAAGTTAAAAAAAATACACTTTCATCATAGACTAACTTTCGATTTTTTTATTTAATTTTTTTATATCGGACCCTTGAAGAACCATTTTATTTGAAAGACCCCATTTTAATTTTTTTTATGTCAGTAATGAAGTGGTGCTGGAGTGCAGAGAAGGAGTAATTTGCTTGTAAATCAGTGATCAAGCAAGTTTGCTTTGATCACTGTATGCTAAAATATCTTTTTGTTCCATTCTCATTGATAAAATTCAGCCTCAACATTTCAGAAATATGTATTTTGATCTAATGTATTTCACACCATATTTAATATTTACAGTGTAGCATGGATGCTGTTCGTTCATTAAAATAATATATTTTTTCCTCCCTCGATTCCTCAATTCCTCAATTTTTTTTTTTTTTTTTTTTTTTTTTTTTTTTTTTTTTTTGCTTGCGGGTGGATGCTGGGCAGTGGCAGGCATATTCATATTATGTGGTTTGCTCATCAGTAGTAGTTGAACACTGTGGCCTTTCTCTTGCGGGTAGCAGTGAAACTACCTTTTTGCTTTTGTGGACTTCAAAGTAGTATTTTTTGTGTTAATATTATGGTTCCGAAGATTTTTTCCCATTCTCTCTACACACATTCCTTAATCCCATTATCTAATCACACAGGGAATTGTTAAGAAATATATTTTAATTTTTATTACAGTATTTGTACCGTACACAGGGTTTTTCATTTCGATTTTTTCTTTACATCTGTTTTAATTTTGTAAATTAATTTGAGTACCTTGTATACGGTCTGTGCCTTTGAAGCGGGAGCTAAATACATTCTAATTTTTTTCATCAAAACTAAACAAATAAATCCTCATCTGTGGCTAAGGCTTTGCTGTTTTTGTAGTGCTATGTAAATAAAATGTAGGTTCTTTTTTTTTTTTGTTTGGAGGCAGAAAAAAAGTATTTCACCTACTGGTAGATTTGATGATGATCTTTGTAGTACAGCTATCAGTCTGCTGTGCTGGTTAATCAGTGTTAGGTAAGGACTGCTAACAGCTTTAATGAAGTTGCCTTCCATGGAATTGTTAAAAGTTGCTCCAAAGAAATTTGCTAATTAATGTTGCTAATAAGCAGGAAAAACAGCTGCTTTTTGTGTGTGTGTGTGTGTGTGTGTGTGTTTTTGTGTGTATTCTTTTTCCCCCTTTAGTTGATGTCTAATCAAATTTTAAAAATAGTAGTGTATTCATACAGGCAGGGCATTTGGTGAGCAGAAGTTAACAAAGTAGGATCTATCAATCCTGTTCTCTTTCCTATTGTTTCCAGAAAAGAAGGAAATAAAGAGAGACTCTGGAATTTGAAAGTATTGACCTTCTGACATGCACACACAGCATGGCCATTGCACTGGCACATAAAGTGCCTTAAGCCACCATAATGGCAAACTGCATTTTTGAAGTTACTGATATGAGAGCCAGCTGGATGGGGGATGGAGAGCCAACATTGACTCTACAGCTATTTGCAAGTTCCCACTTTAGAGCTAGACAGCTTCACTTTTATATTCCCAAACTTACCACTTAGGAATAATGTTGCTTTGTTCAGTTTAGCCAGGGATTTGTGACTGCTACATAGACTTAGTACCGTTTGGTCCAGAATTGTGTGGTCATTCTTCATAGAGATCTGCTTCACAGAGTAATTTCATTCATGTGGTGATGGGGGAGGGATGAGAAACAGTGAGGGGACATTCAGATATAGCATTCTTCAAGGAAAATGTGCATCCACATTAGCTAGTCCCTTTCTTAAAACTTTTTAAAGATGAAGGCAGAGATTTAGATCAAGTATTTAAAAGCCAATTTAGACCTGTGTCTTCAGAATACATGTGATCTCCTGGATAGGCTCTCCATGCGTGATCTGGAAAAGACCTCATTTTTTTTTTATTTTTTTTTTTATTTTTTTTTTTTGGTATTTGTTTACAGTTACTGCTCCAGTACGCTTATACATATTTTTATAGTTCTCTTGGGGCTTAGTTTATTAAAAATTAGTGATCCATCACTAAGCGGGGTACAGTACAAATACTGGTGTTCCCAAAAGGGAGTTTTTGTGCCAAAACAGAAGAAATAATAGGGATACAAAAGCTGCCAAAAAGCATGTCTCCCAATTGCTAATTAATCAGGCGAAAAAGCACCTCTGCAACTACAGTTAAATGTGGGACAGTTTGTTGTAAATATTTAATAAAGATGTGTTAAGGGGACATAATATCTTCTTGTTTGTATCTATGTATATATTAAAAAAAGGCAAATAAAAATATCATCTATATGCCAGAGTTGTTAGGGATTTCTTTTATGTTGATGGCATTTTCACTGGTAGAGCTCTTTCAGAAAACCTCTTGTTGCTTTTGAGCAAAAGAAAAATATTGTTTTGTTTATTCATTATTCCTGTCTGTTTTTAAGTTGGTGGTTGATGACAGTGTCTGTAACCAATAAGTGAAGCGTCAGAAAAGATACATTAAAAAAAAAACACATCTTCAGCAATATGGGTTACAAGGTATGGGGAAAAAAAAGAGCCATGGCTGTGAATATCTGGTATCCAAATCTGCCAATCACTTTTGGCACAGCTCCCATCATGGTTGCTGTGCCCATAATTAAATGCCTGTCATTAGTGTATTTTTCCATAACATTTACAATGGAAAAGGCAAGGGGTCCTTCCAGAGCTATGGCTGTCAGGGGAACAATAAAAACTAATTACACACTCTGCTGTCACCATTGTCAGCTCTGCTTTTGGGGGTAAAGAACATGGAAAGTGTGTGCCTAATAATTACATATATAAAATTATATATATACAATACCCAATTGGGGAAACTCAGTCATAGTGCAGTGACATTTACTTGGAAGTTTATTATTCCTTTATTCAAAAGACCTTAATTCTAGGGTTGCATTTTTCCCTTCACTTATGGCTAGGTTGCACGCATTTTTCCCTTTACATTCAGTCACTTTTGCCTTTCTCTGTTTCGTTCTCTCTTGCACACTTTCTGGTGAACTGAGCTTTCCAATAAAATTGCTCGGATCAAAGCTGGTATTTGCCTGCATTTATTAAGTGGGTGCAAATCATCTTATCCTTTGTATTCATTTGCTTGTGTCCTGCAAGTAAACTGGATAAAAAATGCTGAAAGAAAGAAGCTAGTGCTTTCACATAAGTTTGCTTGTTCACCTTTTTTTCTGTTTCCAGTCCACGGCCTGTGGGTCATCCTCAGTAAAATCAGGAGGTTAAGATTTTGGAGTGCTGCAGCAGTGACTCTGGCGAAGTGTGTGCCAGTTCTGTTTGTCAGTGCACGGATATTTCCCAATGTAAGCACGAGGGCATAACTGGAGAGTGAATTATCTGTAGAATGCTATACTTACAGACATTGAAGGAGTAAAGTCATGCCGTTGCACTACTATTTACTGATGTTTTTCTTCTGTGGCCTGTAAAATGAATAATTGATTTAAGCAATTTTTTTTTTTTTAGCCCACAGATTTTAAAAAAAAAGTAGATCCTCAGAGCTAGGATTTTGAATATATTTAGGTACCTAGAGTTGCAGAGAAGAGCCGTGTGGGATTTTTGAGACTGCTTGGTGCCTAGCTGCCTTAGATTTTATTTCTGCCTTCTTACACCTTTAGGTACTTAAATACCCATCAAAAGTGATCCCTAAAGCTGCTTAAGGAAAACTGTGTAAATATATATATATATATATATGTTTCTTTTGAATAGCTAAAGTCTGTAGGATCTGATGTGTATAATGAGGAATCATAGTCTATTTGCCTTATATGCTCAATGGATACCAAGGATCTGAAGTTCATCTTTTTTTTTCTTCTTTTTTTTTTTTTTTTTTTTTTTTTAATCTGCTATCTTTTGATGCTTTCTTATTGCAGTATTCTAGGCAGCGTTCATATCTGTCTCCATGGAAGGGAAGTGATTCTCCCACAGGTTTGGAGAGGAGCTGACTGAGGTCCTGTGGTCACAACGGCGTGGTGTTGGTCGTGAGCAGGACTTTCAGTCATTAGGCTTGCCTCCTTCCACAAGGCCTCGCAAACTGCGCTAGTCAAATCTGCTGAGACCAAGCCATGTATGTGGATATTTGTCTCAGCGGATCCAAATAATATCTAGATGGAAGCCTCTTAAACTGCTTTTGCAAGGTTGGGATTCACAGCTTTGGGGAGCTAAGAAGGTAGAGGTGAAACCAGTGGATGAACAGTCACTGTGCCACCAGCAGTGTCAGCAGTGTGGGCTGACTAGCCATGGGTGGTGAGCAGACGGTGAGGCATTGTTGTGCTGGGCACCTTATGTAGTCGGGGACAATTTGGGATGTGCTAAAGAATGATTAAGATCAAAACTAAAATCAGTAGTGCAAAATTAGGATACAGGTTATGTGTTTTCCAAAGCACTATGTGATACATGTTTCTTTCTTGGATAAGATACTTGTTAAAGACCAGATGGATCTTGTGAGTGTCCAAATATGATAGAGTTCATTCCTTAATGAAATAATTGAAACAGTGTATTCAGGAAATAATTATTTATTTTCTACAAAATAGAACAATAATCTTCTACAAAATAAAAGTTGCTGTTTTGCCAGAGGATCTTACTTCTCCTTTTTAATACAATAACAATGTATTTTGTTACCTGTTTACCAAAACGCAGACAGCTGTTTGTAGGGTTGTGTTTTTTTGTTGTTGTTGTTGTGTGGCTTTTTTTTCCTATTGTATTTTGAGGCTGCTGGAAGAATAAGAAAGCAATTTTTCTTGAAGCAATTTCATTTAAAGCAATATCAAATACTATGTTTTTCTTTATTTCCAGTGGACTTGCTGATGTCTAGGGGCTATGAGACACAACATAATGAGAGAACGAAAATCTTTCAGGAAATATGACACATTTAATTTGGAAAGACATGCATTGATGAAATACACCTCATTTTCTTAAAAATGCGTCTCATTTAAAAAAAAAAATAAAATCAAGTCCTAATTCTTAAACTGAATCCGTCATACATATATACAAAATTTCATCATGTTTTGTAGTTTCTGTTGTAAGACAGTGGACCCAACTTAATGGTACTTGTAAGTATTTGTAATAAGTTGTCTTTAGGGTCCTAGAAATCTTTGAAAATTTTCTGTGAAGTTGATTTTTTTTTAAAAAATATATCTTTGAAATAGTGTGAAAGTTTAATAATTATTTTAAGTTCACAATCCTTTTAAAGGATGTGTACACAATTTTATTGAGGAACTTAAGTGTTAAACAGTCCCCAGACAAACGACATTTACAAAAAATATTAGGAACACTTCCTGCAGTGAACATGATCATTTTCTAACACACATAATTCTCATTTAAATACATGAAATATAAATCAGTCTCTTAACACTTGGTACAAAAGTTGGATATGTTATTTTCTTCACTAGCAGAAGTTCCGTAAGTTTGTTGAGGGTTTTGAGAGTATAAAGAGATTCCTCATTAAAATAAAAATAAAATATAAAGAGTGTTGTTATTTGCAGTATCTTTAATCAAGGTGGTATGAAATTTCTCATTAAGGTTAAGATTCACATTATCATAACAAGTGACAATGTAGGTGAAGAAGGAAAATTAATTAGAGAGGTAGATCATCCTTGTTTCTCATTATACCCTGGCTATTCACTGCATTCAAACTCTAAGCAAACCTTTTCTCTATATCTCAATCATATAAAACTTACTTGCCAGGAACACATTATGAAGAGGATCTCCATATTCACTGTTTCTAGTACAAAGCATGATAGTTTGCTTTTTTTCCTTTTTATCAAAAAAAACAAAACAAAACACTTTTTTGTGATTTACAGCATCGCTTTAATATTACTTTTTCAGACCCTGTCTCTGACTGAACCATATTTTATAGCTTACTGTAAAAAGAAATCTCCGTTTTCCATTTTTCATATTAGCTGTCTTGATTTAGTGCTGATATAATGGCCTTCTTCAGAACAAAGCATTTGGAACAGTTTCATGGGTACTTTGTTTTAGGTGTAGAGTTTGGATCTAATATATTATTACTGATGAAACCAGTTTTGCCTTTGTAACTTCTCTGAGTAAATCTGACCATTGGAATGTCCAATTAAGACTTGTTTGTACGTTTGTTTGTCTTTTTATGTCTGAAAGAAGAAATATTGCATCTAGTTTGTGTGATTTTTTTTTCTTTATAAAACTATGTGAATGCCTACAAGACCTGATTTTTAGAAGAGAGTATTGGGTAGGTTTAACCCAATCGTCTTAATTTATTTGTTTTCTTCCATACTGGAAAAGCTCTACTGTTAAGACAAAATGTCTTCTGTTTTCCAGACTGTGATCAAAATGTTACACACAAAATAATTCATTGTAGTGTCATAGTCTCTAGAGTATAGTGAGGTACCTGGGTGAAAAAATTCTGTTGCTTTCAGTTAAATGTGCTAGAGGTCAGTGCTGTTTCCTGTGATTGCTGCTAGGGATAGTACTCTTACCACTTGTGGTCTGAGAAACTTCTCAACCTTAGAGAAGGAAAAGAAATAATGAAAAAAAAAAAAAAAAGTATTTATTTTAAAGATAAATTCAATATTTGAGAGTGTATCTTTCCTTCAATACTTACCTACTACTAGTATGGATATTGGTCCATATCATTGCAAGAATACTGCTATTTAAATAATATATCAGAAGCAATAATAATGTTTACACAGATATGACCTGTCAGTTGAGAAAATACTTCAGCAATACAGAATATTCTGATTAGTGATAATGCAGGGTTACTTACTACCTTTCTCTGCAGTATTCCATAGTATGTGGTTGGAAATAGGCTTTAAGTAGTATTCTATAGTATTTATTTAGTCTGTTAACATATTGTGACCAGATGCTGTGCTATATTTGTGTGAAGTTTCCATTGAGTGTACTGAATCATTGGGGATGTCATAATTTTTATTTCTGAGGTCTAGGCAACAATAAAAGAGAACAAAGTAAGTATCAGCTGGTAAGTAGACAGTATGTTACTTTCCTTGTTCTTTTTCATTCCTCTCTAAATTTTAAAAACATTATTAGTAATGTTAAACAATTTTTTAAAATGAAATGTAGTTAAATCTCTATGTAGAGATTTTTCATTTATTTTCATTTACCACTTCTGAAATGTCCATTTTAGTTTTTACTTCCTTAGTAAGTTACTCAATATTTTTTTTCTCTTCAGAACTTTTGTTCCATCTTAGCTACTGTTTCAGGCATAGTTACATTTATTTTGTATACATTAGAGTTTGTTTATCAATGTATTGATTAAAATTCTCACCACTCAAATAAGGTTAGGAGAATGTAGTATGTAAAGTGGTTAAGATAAATTTGCTGCAGACTGATTTTGGTATAAAGGGGGTGTATACTCATTTCCCTAGGACAGGGAAGCCTGTATTCTTTTGAACTCTGTTTTGGAAACAAGCATTTTGAAGTTGCTCAGGAGTCTAACCTCTGCTGCAGATGTGTTTGCGTCTTCCCTTAATTGTATTGCTTCTTTCTACCTATTTTTTGTGGTTATAAGCATTCCTGCATTCTCTTAAAATGAAACGGTGGAATGGAAAGCAGTCGGGAACCCCATCTGTTGTTACCAAATGCCAAAAATCAAACAAATGCCACGACAATAATGCAACATTATCAAATAAAGAAACTCAAACAATCAAACCGCCATGCATTGAAAAAAGGAAGATGGGAGGTGGAAAGGTGCATCTGTTCTGCTGTTGCATGACCTTTAACCCCAAGGGCTGACATAAACTCTTTTTCAAAAGATCCTGACACCACAGAAGCTAAAGCTGTAATTTTTCCTGTTGAAGTAGTGGATTGTCAGACTGACTTAAAACTTTGAGTGGAGTCTAATGTGAGAAAGTATGTTCAGGCAAGACTCCAGCTATTCTAAAGGAAAAATTGTACAGCTGCCTTTCAGCTTGAACAGGTAAATGATGATTTTCAATCTGTCTGTTTTTCACTCTTAGAAACATCTTGTGTGTGTGTGCTTGGTTATTAATGTGGATGATGCTGGGGGAAGAAGCAGAAGAAGAAGGGGTGAGATTGTACTAATGACAACTTGTTTTCCACCAGGACATTTGTTTTTGTTGTTTTCGCTGCAGTTCTTCAAGCTTTTGGAAGAAAGTGAATACATCTACAGAAGAGCCATTACAAGGAGAACCCTCTCTCCCTTCCAAATAAAGAAATCCTGAGACTGTATTTAGAAAAACACTTGATTAGAAACATTTAATTGTACTTCCACTATGTGTCAAGTTACCCCTTTTTTGGACTGGTAATTACATCTTGCCCATGTCTTAGGTTCTATATGAAAAATGTCAATTCTTATCCTTTTTTTTCTTTCTTGAAAAGCAGAGAATGTGTTTTTTACTTGTTGTTTTTAAACATCAGAAAGTTGCATCCGTCTGTGCAGAAGGGCGCATTGCTACAGTTGTGTGTGGTCATGCTGTGACGTAGGTGCTGCAAAGAGAACAGGAGCTTTCGATAGTTCATGAGTATCCTTGCATACTTAGTTTGCTTGGGTCACCTTAAGTGGATTTGCATATAGTAGCTGTCTGATACATGATTTTTGAACTTTGCTAATCAGCTTTAGGAGAAGAATGACTTTCCTAATTATTAATGGCTAATTATTCTTCAAACCTAAGTTGCGGTATTGTTCAGTGTGCTCTATACCTCTTCTGTCCCCCCTTCCTGTTTATTTTATTTTATTTTCTGTTTTGTGATAATTATTTCAATGAAGAAGTGGTTTTGATGGTCATCTGTTCACCTCCTTAATTTTTCCTTGTTATAATAAAATTGGGTAATGCCTCAGGGTTCCTGACTAGTGAGCTCTGCTTGGAAGGACCTGTAAAACAGTGGCTCCAAACTGCAGCAAATATTGACTGGGTCCCTGAGCTGAGCCTTGCTCTGAACACTTGAAAGGCTCCTATTGTTCCTCCTCAGTCAGCACTCCATAGCCAAGGCTAAAGTATGCATGTGTTAGAAGAAGAAGAAAGGCAGTGGGGGAAATTAAACAGTGAACACAACTGAACTCTTAACTGCTCCTTGCAGAGGAGAGGGAAACCTCCAACAAAAAAGGGGCAAGAACTTGCTGTAGGTTGCAGAAAACTTTGCTGAAGATGAGTGTCTCACAGCATCCACCCTTTGTCTATGAGGGGTGCTAGATGCACGTAGCTGATAGCTTTGGCATTATTTAGGTAGGATGTGGGAAGGTCTGTGAGAAAGAGTACCAGTGTTTTCCTTCTGGGGATGGTTCCTGGTAAAGACTCTGCTATAGTTTATGAACAGCTGTGTGGTGAAGGTGGAGTCTTGGGCAGGTCTCTCTCCCCTGCTGTTCCAGGCTCTGGTCAGAGCAGTGATGGGTAAAGTTTTTTGGAGAGTTTAACAGCTGCTATTCTGTTCTGTCTACCTATTGTCTTGGCTGTGCAGAAGAAAGGCAAGATGCAGAGCATGCAGTTTAATTAGGCAACCACTGTTTATTCATTCATTTGGGAGCATAGTTTGGCAGTAAAGCATAGACTGAGGATTGTTGTACTTCCCTTGTAAAGTCATTGGAGAAGCTTCTGCCCTGGGTGGATAATGGACCCCTGATCAAAGGCTGGAGGGCTGTCTGATGGTATTCTCCTCTCACCTTTCTGTTTTGCTTAGGAGTACTGTTTCATAAGTTTCTTACACATTTTCATTTGCCTGGATATTTCATTTCTGTATAGCATGAGTAGTTTTGTTGACTAGGTGGGTAATACAACCTACTACATTACATTCACCTGAACTGAATCTATGTATATAGATCTCTGACTTGCTGTGATGAAAGTGAAATTCATCTCACCAGGCTTCCAAGTTTCGCCCTCCCCCCCTTTCCTGCCCAAGAAAAACCTTCAAAGAAATTTATTATTAACATTGTACCTGCTGCCTGCCTTAGAAAAAAAAAAAATCTTTCCTGCTGATTCATTTTTGCTTCTAGATAGGTGTTTCTTGAATGTGATGAAAGAGATGTCTCACATATTTCACAATGGTCAGCTGTCCTCATCCCTGTCTGTTTTTCCTCGGTTACTTCTCCATTCCCTCCTGTCCTTCAGTCTAGACGATGTAAGGAAACTTCAAAGGACCTATGACCTCCTTTTCTTCCTACTCGCAAGACAAAGCTTTGCCCTCTGTGTTTAAGATTAGGAAAATGACAGTGTATCTATCTCATTATTGTAGAGCATATTGTGATCTTTTGAATATGAAAGGAGCCGTATAAAAGCAAATTCTGTTTACTCACCTCAGATGGGAATACGATTGTCTTGTTGCTGCTCTAGCCCCTTATCTAGGTAGGAGAAGTGCTTGACACCGTGTTTAAAAATGAGATTGCACTGTGCTTTGCTTGCACCCTCTAGCAGCACTGTAGCAGAAAGAAAACCCATCTTCAAGAATGAAGTCGGAGAAGTTAAAACATAGATGGGAATTGGTCAAAATATGAGTATGCTGATGATAAGAAACTTCAAGTACAGTGCCTTACAGCTTGCAAAAGCATTGTTTTCTGAGCTTATAGAGAGCAGTACTGTATCAAATCCAGAGAAGCAGACTTTTGATAAGTAAGTAGGTAACATATTATTATAAGTTGCTGTGGAGGAAATGTGATGCAGTTTTATTTTAATAACTAAGGTTGTCATTTCACTGGAGATCATCCTATTTGGTATGCAGAATACACAGGAATATAAAACATGTTAGATTTGGGTAGGAATTTCTTTCCCATAACTTTTTTTTTTTTTTTTTTCTTTCTCACTGTAAGAAGAATACTCCATGTAAATATTGTATATTGATCACCAGATCCTGTTCAAATGCCTTTATGTATTCTGAAGATAGAAGCGTGTATTTGAGGCATGGTGATTCTTATACAGAAGGAGGTTTGTGACTTTTTTTCTGCAGTAAATATATTTTCCTTTGAACTGTTAGTTTACATCTTGCTAGCTGTCTAGTTTTACCCATTACAAAATATATTTCACTGAAAATCACTGCATTACAGACAACAACCTGCAAAAGTTAAAAATCATTAGAAATAATTTTGTGTGTGGCTCAAATGCAAAAGGATTTTCAGTGAAGCCAGGATGAGGAAAGAAGTAACCAGGCTCTTGTATAGTCCAGTTTTCTTTTTTTTTATGGCCTTCTAATTTGTGTGTATGCCTCTCTTCTGCTTTCCTCACCTAACACAACAATTCTAATAATATGATTGATATTTTACAAACAGGAAAATTCAGAGTTACAGCTTCTGCAACAATTGGAACACTCCTATATAACATAAACCTAAGATTTTTATGTTAATCTTAACTCGTGTATATGTGATAGCTTAAAATCCCTGTGCTTTGAAAGGGTTATTGTTCAGATTGGAAAACAACATATGGTCACACAAATTATGTCATTGTTATACTTTATCCCTCTACTTAAAGTCTACTTAAGGAGTTGTTTCTTTGTATGTGCCAAATTAACTGTTCTGAATGACATTTGTTTGTGAATTGACTGGCCTTTATTAAAAAGAATGGCCAATCAAAATTGTAATGCATTTGTATACTTTTTCTTCAGTCCCATACTAAAGAACCAGAAATTTTATTCCTTTCCTAATGTATCTGATACTCTAGCTGTAACCATGAGGTTTTTAGAAAGCCTATCAGTCATGGTAGAAATACGGCTTTTTATATTTTGTCTCTGTTGATAATGCTATGTTTGCCAGACAGCTCAATAATGTAGCTTTATTTTGTACAGTAACATGCCAACCAGCTGTTTTCCCATTTTAGCAGAAACCAGTTTGGAAAACAGGTAGTTGTTGGTACTTACCACTGTGCTCTAAATCACATCTGTTTCTTCAAACTTTTCTGACTCTCTTATTGTGTGAACATTTATCAGAATTTCAGACTAGTATAATTACTACCATATTAATGTAAAATACTCTCCTCCATACCCAAGCATGTCACTGTTTATCTTAGAAGTTCTACATTTATCTTTCCTGTTTTATTAATAGCAGAATCTTACGATGGGCATACATTGTCACCAAATCAAATGGGCTTATTCCAGTTGTGGGATTTATTTATTTATTTATTTAAAATCTATTTCTAGCACTCTTCTTAAAAGATCATAAAGAATTAAAACATTGTAAAGGCTGGGAGGAGTTGAATTTCTCCAAGAAGAGAGTTTTATTTTTCAGTAGGAGTCCACAAAGAACAAAATAAAAGCATTCAAAGACCTGCTAGGCATGTCTCCATGAAGACTGAAGTAATGTATGCAGAGGCAGGCACCAACGTAGAGTTATGTTGCCTAGTGCACTGCTAACCATTTACGTTGAAAAAGACCTGCTTGAGAACAAGGGGAAGAAAACCCCTCATCATGTGTGCAGGTACTGATTTTCAGCTCAGGTTCACTGTAATCAGTTTCCTGGTTTGATTGGTACAGCCCATTTTCTGTGGCAGTGTGGCCTTTTGATGAATTAACTCGGATCACAAAACATGGTAAAGAGCTGTTCCAGAGCCCAGGGTTTACACTCAGCCAGTCTGGTGCTTTAGGTGAATTAATCAGGGACATTCTCAACCTTTTACAAACACCATTCACGTGGGTTTGCTTTTGTGTTTTGAATTCAGAAAGGAGTTGAATTTTAAGTTGTTTGTTTGTTTCCATTTGTAGCTTAAGAGAAATGTAAAAGCAGAAGTTTAGCAGAACTAAATCAACTTGGCTTGATTAGTCAGGAGTGTATTGCAAACAATGGTACAGAAATTGGGCAACATAATTTTATTTTTTGACAACCTGATACTGGTTTTCAATGCTGTATTTTAATTGTAAAGAGAGAATAATTTAGGACATGAAATTCAGGACAATATACATATATATGTTCTTACCATTATATGCTTAAATTATTATTGGGAAGGTTACTGAAACTGCTGTTTTTACATACACTGAGGACATACATATATATCCTGTATGTATATTTTACATTTCTATTTTTTTAAAAAGAGTTGTGATTTAAAGCAATAAAATAAAAGCAGTTTTTACAAGAGTATTCTGTCTATACCACTTTTCTCCTATTTTTCCATATTTTATCATTTGTGTGTATGCCTCTCTTCCTCATTGCTCATCTAACATATCTATTTTAATATTATAATTGATATTTTACAGTCAGGAAAATTCAGAATGCATTGATAAAAATGCCTTCTTAATGATTAAAATTTGCATCTTTATAATATCAAGCCCACACACATGCATTAATATTTTTTTTATCATGGTTATGTCAGTGGATACTATTACTGTACTGAATAGGACATAACAAAGTATGAATCCAGCTTTCAAGATCTATTATAGTCTATAGTCTCTTATCTGAGCTAAAAGTTCAGAGCAACATAGTTTTCTGTCATTTTTGTAAACAGAATATGAAAATGCTCATTTAATCTGTGTGGATGTTACATATGAGTCCAAATCATGCTTAAAAAGCAAACTCAGAGTAGAATAATCACTGGTTTGACACAAGGATCCATCCTAAGAGCAGTAATAATTCTGTCTTGTTGAATATCAAAATTGGCATGTCTTACGGTGAACTGTGCAAGTTTCAGCAGGTAAAACTCATGATATCCAGTCTAGCATTCTGCCTTAAATGGAGAATAAGGACAATTATGTAGACTCAATTGTTTACATTTGTGCGAGAGTTGCTGCTATTGGTGACATTTTCTGGAAAAAAAGAAATAATTAAAAAGTCCAAAAAATTCTAGACTAATATACTAATACACAAAAATACTTTGGACATATCATGTAAGTGCCTGTCCGCTCAAGCGGACTTCTCTGTACTTCTCTGAAGTACAGAGACATTTTAGTGTTTTAGAAAAGTGTAAGATGGTGGAGGGCTGGTAATAATTAAGATATTGTGATGTTTGTGCTTAAAATAGCTTTAAGAAACTTATAGCTTATAGCAGGCTCTGTCAAAAATTGTCAGGAAACAGAACTGTTCTGATTTTTTCAACCTGGTCTTTTAGTTGAACAGTCAACTTCTGGCATATTGAAAAAAAAAAATCCATTTTTATTTAAGAAATGGGTTTTGTAAATGCAGTTCCTGAAAATGCAAAACATATTTCTAACTAGAAAACAGATACACCTTTTTATCTTTGGGGCCTAAGCTGATCAATTAACATTCACAGTATTCTTTTTTTTTTTTTTTTTTTTAAATGGCTTTTGAATTTATTAATGCAGAATTTTAAAATTCTTGCCTCTATAATGTTTTGAAAACCAATTGAAAAGTTTGTAAGTTATTGCAGTTTCTAAAGGTACACAAATTGCAAATTCAACTTCAGTTTTGAGTGTGTTTTTCTACAAAGATTCAGCAATTGACTGGCTTATATTCTGCATTTTTCACAGCCTTCTTTTTTCACATAGGTGTTCAATAATGCCGTTTCAACAGCTTGTCTAAATAATTGCTGAAATGAGAGAAAGCTTTCACTTACTTGGTGAATTATAAAACACACACACAAAAATCCCTGTACTTTGGAAGGGTTAAAGCTTTTCATGAAGGTTAATAGAAAATAAAGAAGTGTAGCAATGTAGTGTTTGTGTGAAGAATTTGAGCAAAGGTGTCTATTTATCTCTAATGGAGGATGACAACGAAGGATTTAAGAAGTCATCTCATTTATTGTCTCCAACACAAAAACCTTCCGTCTGCATCTTTCAACTTGCTTCACCACTTCTGAAGAAGCAATGGGCAAACTGCTGAATTTTTATTAATCAGCTTAACCTAATGAGATGAAAAGACCTTTTCAGAATTACAGGGGGAGAGACATGCGCTTATGAAATAAACTGGTTTTGAATTCTTTCACATCTTGGCATTTTCTTCATACCGGTTGGGATCAGGCAGACCTCTGTTCTGTCTCTGGCTCCCTCAGCTGCCGTCCTCTTGCCTTCCCACCTAATTTTAGATGTTCTGGAAAAGTATGTTCATGAGGTATGCCCCCCCCTGCCCCAGACCTTCAGGAAGAAGTAAAAGGAAGAGATGAGGTGGGCCTGGGATGGAGACACCTTTGGGAACCGAGGAAAGAAAGACTAGGCTGGTAAAACATGACTCTTCAGATGGGGGCCCTGTTTGGATAACTTGCCTCTTCTAAATTCTTCTTTTCCCCCTCCCCCCTGCTCCTTCTCCTTTTCTCTCCCTTGTCAAGCCCACTTCATAAACGGTAGCAGCTGGAGATCTTTTTAGTGGTATTCAGGGATTACTGCCCTTCAGGATTTTAATAAGCCCCACTGCCTGAAATGCCTGTGAGGTTGCTCTCTGAGACAATTACCATTCAGGGCTGGGATTGAGGGCCCTTCATGCCCCAGATGGCCAAGGGGCTGAGCACGGGCAGATAGCATTCCCCCAACAACAGATCACTGAAGCAAAGAGAGTTGATTTTTTTCCCCCTTGTCTTTGGTTAGGATGAGGAGTAGGGAGAGGGAGAAAAGGAAGGGAATAAGGGTGTTCTGCCACTTTGCAGCTAATCAAAGCTAAGTTTGCTCATCCTCCTATACATAACTGGATTTAAACTGTGACCTCTTAAGAAAAGCAATTTGAGGTTACATATCCCTCTCTGCTGTAAGGCAGCTGCACTTTGTAATTTAAAAACACAATACCCCTGATTATGAGAAGTATTTCTTAGCAGCCCCCACAGGAAGAAATAACCTGTAAAGGGCTAGAACGAGGCCTCTTACTTTAGTACCGGGAGCAGAGGACTAAAATTGCAGTCAGAACTGATTGGTAGCTGTGAATGCCTGGGAAATCTGGAAAATACAGCTGATTAATGCTGAGAAAACGTTTAGCCAGGAGGAATTGTGCATTTAGGTCTGCATTTACCTGCAGTACAGCATGGTTTCTACATGAAGCATATGGAAATGGTGGACTTCAGAAAATACTTCTTCCATAGATGAGGTTTTAGTCACTGAAATAAAGGGAAGTGCTGGGTTTAGGAATAAAGTTTGGAGTTGTTTCTGAAGGAAGTACTCCTTAGTGACTTAAGCACTTGCAGAGCTCATTTCAGTACAGCCAGAGCTTTTTGGTCTTGCAGTCCTGTACAAAGAGTGGGAAATGTGGCTTATTAGCTGAACAGCTGTTCTGTGTCTGGATGGACAGACATTAATTTTTTAATCCTTGGACCCCCTGATGGCAGAAAAGCCCATTTGTGCCTCTTCAGATTAAAGTTAATATTTGTGATACAGAGCTCAGTTGCTGCCCATTTGCTTTTGACTTCAGCAATGAATAGTTCATTCTTTTAAATCATATTTAATAAGAAAATAAAATGCATCATGTCATAAAAGAGAGAAATTGCCTTAAATAAAAAGCATACATCTGGACTGTCTTATGGCTGAATAGTTTGGATGAATGGGACTAATTCTCTCGTTATTGATTGCAAGGTTTCTTCTCCCATAGCGTGCAAGCTATAGCAAGTTAATTTGTGGAATGGCTAAAAGTCCAAAGTTAGGAAAAAAAGAAAAGAAAAAAAAAAAAAAAAAAAGATTACTTGATTGGTCTCACAGAAAAAAAAAAATAATGAGTTAGTGGTAGAATTTTGCATGCTGATGTAATGCAAATGTAAACAGCTCTGATTCAGAAATGGTTGATTTCAAAGAATTACACCAAAGGAAAACAAGATGATAATTTCTTACTCTAGAAGGTCTGAAGATGGCTAGGGCATGGAAACAGGTCCTCCTACTACATTACTGAGCTGTTTCTCCTTACTCTGAGACTTCTCATGTCTGTAGTTAGTTTTCTAAAGTACCTGTGCTGAGATATAATACTGCCATTATGAAACTGAAATGGTCAGCTTTATTTCTCCCTGGCAGTCCCATCAGAGTGTTCCCTCCCACCCCCCACACTTACTAGGGTAACAAAATTATGAATAAGTAAATAAAACTTTCATAAATCATAAAGGACTTAACTTTAGTAATGGATGCAGATTGCTATTGTGTTAAAAACTCTGATATCAATGGCCAGGTGAGCCAAATGGCAAACCTTGCAGCACCTTTGAAGTGTATCAGGTATTGAAACAAATTCTGTGTGTCATACTTTGATAAGTAGACTCTTTGAAATAATTGGAATAATGATTGAACTTGGTAAATTGAGGAAAATTTGCCCAGTTTTAAGGAACAATATTATGTATTATCTTTGGAGTCCTCAAATTCAATTTGTATGAGATACAGCATCTTAAATAAAAAAATATTTAACATTGAAGCTTGTGTTTCCTGTTCAATTTGGACCGATAAGATTGAAAAACTTCAGCTGCTGATTACTTTGTATATATAAACACTGCTTCAGACAGCCAGCTCTTTGGTATGACACTTTTAAGGACATCCAGCATACATACTGCTGCATTTCAGCTTTGGGGTGTAGTATGTGTAGTTTCATGCTTGAATATGGGTTTTATTTTGATAATAGATATATGCAAAATGATATAACAGAAAAATGACATAACAGAAATTGTGCTTTTCAGGTGCATCAGTGTGACTCACTGATTGTCCCAGAATTGGGTGAATATAAGACTGGATTAGCAGTGTCACAACAAATCAGACTAAAACTTTGGATAGGATATACAGAAATATCCAGAGTACAAGTAACGGTGTTTGTATTGGTAAACATAACATTAAAATTGCATGATGAGCTCTTGGTTTTGATTATCATGTTGGATCATTTCAAGGTATTTCTGGTTTCTGATCAGTGTGACTTGTCAGGAATGGTGCATTTTCTGAACCATTTCTGGTCTGTAAGTTAGTACTATTTTCATTTCCTTATCTGTGAACATTGCTGCAGTGTCCAAATATTGATCAAAAAAATCTCTATTTATTTATTCATATGGGAAATACCTGTGTGGTATATAACACCTATATATGACCTATGTACATAATGGTACCTCAGACCCTGTTTGACATCTAAAATCTTTCTCAATGTTCAGTGTTTTGCCATTTTTTTTTGGCCTTTTTTTTCCCCCAATGCTAATATAGGACAACTACCATTAGGAAACAAATTTCTCCCTTATTGTCTTTTATCAGGATTCTTTGTTGATAGCAAAGAATGCTAGAGATATATACAAAGACAGGACTTGAATAACAGATGACATATTTGAAGACCTGTTTGTAACATATAAAAACATATAGAGCTGGAATATTCTTACTCCTTTCCTCCATCTTCCAGCATGGCGTGTCTGATTTTAGTCTTTTCACATTTTTTTATTCTAGTGTCAGCAGACAGTGTATGTGCGGTAATTTACCTGACAGTGTCTAGTGCTGCCAGGTCTAGAAGCCTGATGGAGTCACGGAACAGCATTATAGTGCTTGTCATTCTAAATGTCATGGGCATTTAGCTCCTGTAGTCTGGGTGGACTCTTCCTAGTTTTTGTTTTAAAAGAGATACAACCCTTAACTAATATTTATGCATTTTGTCCTAGTTAGTAATATATGCCATATAATAATTATTGGATCCAGATATCATAAAGGCAGATAAACAAACAAACAAACAAAAACAACAATAAAAAAACAGTTTTCCTTGCATTTAAAAACAATGTTGACTATCCCTCTGTGTGTTTTGTACTCTTGAATAGTTGCAGAAGTTACTGTGGAAATAATTCTAACATGCTTATTACATCAGCTAGAAAAAATAAAGACAGATAAAAGGTGGTTGATAGGCCATTACTGTGATCTGTAATTCTGTAATAATCTATTTATAAATTTAAATAGCAGCTTTGAATACTCAGTAGTGGAAGTAGGAGCTTAATATTCAAACATATATATATATATATATATGTATATATATATATATTTCCTTGAACTGTTCACTCAGATTTTGTAGGCGATAAAATACTGCAGAATTTAACTTTGGAACTTCTAAAATTCTCAACTTCTGCCCAAGGTCTTTTAAGAAGTCTGGGTTTTTATGCTTCTGTTAGTGTAGAAGGGTGTTGCTATCTAAATGTCTCCGTGAGCACCTCCAGACCATGCTATTCAAAGTGCGGTACCGAAACATAATCTGGTACACAGCAAATGACTGATACTTTCAGGACCACATGACCTTTAGTGAAACAAGATAATAGTGTTAATCTCAGTGTGTGGGAAAATTAAGGCAATCCTGAAAACTTAGTAAAATTCAGCAGTTAAAGCAACACTCTTTTGCAAAGTGTTGTATGGGTACAGTGCCACATTTGAAGGTTGGGGTAGATTTGTTAGATTAGCAGTGTTTCTCCCATTCAATGAATTAAATCTATTTCTTCATGAAAAAAAGGAAAAAAAAAAAATTAATGACATGTACAAAGCTAGACAGGGAAAAATTTCAAAGAATTAATTAAAGTTCTCTGATGACCTGCCTGGGCCCTGAATATTGGGTACGGGTTTTATGCACCGGTGAAGAAAAGGCTCTTAATTGGTGTTTATTCACTCCAAGTGTCCAAACAGTAAACAGGAATAGAAGTGCTCAGAAGTGTCTGCACGTCATTTCCTCACAACTTGCCATGACTCCCTGGTGCTTCTGGTTTTGTCGGATTATTAGTCTGTGAAGGAAGAGATAAAGCATTTCCTTGTATTGAATTTGAGCACGCTCTGTGCTTTGGGCTGAATGAAATATTAAAGGCTGTTTTCGATCTCACAGATGAGTAGGGCATGCAAACTTTCGCACGCACATGGAAAGGAGGGGGGGTGGATTGAGGCTGAGGCATCCATAGCTTCTTGAATTTTGGAGATTTGTTCATGCTTGCTAGTAGTGTTTCCCTCCTATATACAAAGACACTCCAGCTACATGGCTTTGAATGACCATTTTAAATGTTTTTGTTAGCATCTCTGGATCAAACGTATTTGTTAATCCTTCCATTGACTGTGGCAACTTAAACTATTTCATAGACACAGTAAACATTGCTAATTATAATGAACTCCTTCAATCTAGCATTCCTGAAACCCTCGAGCCTGCAAGACATGCTCCCGTTAATGAGAGGGTGTGAAAGTAGTACTCTCATTTTCATCAATAGTACATCATAATTGCAGTTGGGAAAAAGGGCAATAAATGGTGGAATCCACCTGGGAAAACAAAATAGTTTGGGATACCAGGGGAGGTGGTTAAAATTTGAAAGGTCAAGAGTTTCATCCCTCTTTAATTCTCTCTCCTTTTTTTTTTTTTTTTTTTTTCCCTTCCTTTTAAATAAGTATACTTTGTGCACATGCTTACATAATAACATACTGTCATTACATACACAGAGAGATGGTCTGAGAAGGTTTTCCATAGTGTTGACTAATGTTCTTAATAGTGTATAGTACTACGCAAATGGTATTTGTCCTATGGAGAGATGCTGTCTGTGGCAATCTTTCTTGATTAAAATTACCTTACACTTTGGCTCACTGCTGAGACTTTTCATTGCATGGATGGGTGGTTTTACAAGTTTGGCCTTATCTGTCAGTCTGCCTATGTGGAACTGAACTGAAATGTATCTATATTACTTAATGAGAAACTTTGTTTTAAGTGTAGGGAAGTCTCTCACTATGAGGCTGTCAGCTATCTAAACCCTAAAATCCATGGTAATTACTTTGTCTCTAAAATGCCCCTCATTATGGCACATAAAATGCTTGGCTGTAAAGAACTGCTGTGTGAGGACTGTTTGCTGTGTACCAGTCAGCATAAAATAAAACTCCTGGGTAAAAAATCAATAATTAGGCATTGTACTTGGTTTCATTTGCACATTTTTTGATGAAGGAGATTTCCAAGTTGTCTGACTGTGGTGCAGCAACAATTTCATGCATGCAGTCTTTGCCACAGAGGAACTCAGTGGCGCTCTTGCAGTCTGGTGCTCCCTTGCAGTCTGTTATAAATAACTGTGCTGGCCCTCAGAGACAACTGTGCACAAGGAGTTAAGCAAGGCTATTCGCAGTCGATCAATACTGGAAAAAAAAATGCAGTAAGAACCTAGTAACCTTCCAAAGTTGCTTTGAAATATTCATACAACAATAAAGGTGCAAATTCTCTTCGTTATTTGAAGGGAACTTAGCAAAGATGCATCTAACAGGAGGAAGTATGAAAACACTTTTCCTCAATTACCAATGGTTAGCTCAAAGCAAGTAATGAAATTGTTTCAGAAAATAACTGCATGATTATTTATTGACTTTGGCCGCATTGATTTGCTAAATCATATGGATGCTATTAAGGTTTGCTGTTTTAAGCAACAACACTCAGTGCCCCCCTTCACCCTTTTCTTTCAATTGACATGGTCAAATCCCAATACAGCTTTGAAACCTCAGTTTGAAAGATTGTGTATTTCAGTTATACATGTACTGGTTTCTTATTTCTTAATTCTGTCCCCTTAGCTATCCCCACACTTTGTATTTTGGAGTACTTCTGTGTAGCGTGACCCCCATCTCAGACGTGAAACTATGAACTGTGTTATTGTATGCGTGCTTTTTGTTCAAAACTCATTTAACTGGAGTGTGGACTATGTTTTTCAAGTGGAAACATTCCATGTATTCCGTATTACAATGTCAAATTACTAGTGGATTTTCAAAGCAAACAAAAAATGTAATTTAAAGCCATCTCTCTCAACTGCAGGTTATTTTAAAGGTCCCCTGGTTGTTTTAAAATAGCATGTGTTAGAGCTGTCCCACATCTTATTACTGTGAAGACTGATGACAGAAATGCTGAATCACACAAATGATATTATAGAGAAAGTGGAGCATACTTAAGCTAATCCAAATATTTCAGATTTCTTCCTTAGTCTGAGCGAGGGCCAGGTTTGAGCTTTACCTATGCCTTCTGGGGGAGGTATCAAGTCCTTGATCTTCACCTGCTTGTGATGTTGTTCTGAGTTGCATCTAGGAACAATGTGAAGCTCTCTGGAACAGAAGCTAGAAAATCACGTATCAGTGTCTAAGCGACAGCACAAATGCACTGAATGACATAGTAGAGGAAAATGGTCTTTCTGTAGTAAGTAGTACAAAATTGATTTTTCTAAAATGCTGTCCCTTAAATAGGCAAGTGTCTCTTCCACACTTAAGTAGCCTAAGGTTATTTCATAGCTGCCTTTTATAACTTCAGCATCGCATTCCCTGCCTGAAAACCCATCTTTACCCTTTACTTTGAAAGAGTTAGAGGTGATAGAGTCTGTGCACCCAAGATACCAACGGACTTTGAAACCTGCATCTTCTTGCATGTGTGGCATGCAATGTTTTCTTTTTCCAGTTAAGTAACTCTTTTTAACCCTCTCCAGCGCTATGCCGACAGCAGCATTTTGGCGTGCCCTCCCTACCATCCAAACAGGGGAGTTGTCGGTACATTAAAAAGCTGAGCCTTCCCTGTGAGTGCACCGCATCCACCAGCCGCATATCACTCCTAAAAGAAACATGGCACGCAGGTGTTTAAATTATTTACACTCATAATCGGCCTTTATGTTACATTGCTGAGCCAGGCCTCTGTTATTCTAGTGCATAATTGATGGTGCTCAGTAGTGGAAAAGTTAGAAAAGCGGAAGTAATGTGATGCGAAAGTCGAGCGAGGCAGCCCCAGCTGATGCGGCCAGCCTGGGCTGTGCTGTGCCGCCTGGGAGTGGGCAGGGGAGCAGGTCGAGACCCAGTGGCTGGGGGGGAAAGGGTTCTTCAGCCCAGACACAGGGCTAGCAAGGACTGGAAGGCTAGTGTAGTTTGCCACGGAACACTTTCACAAACCTTTCAGAAGAGTTAGGCATCGGTATTCCCGGAAAAGGGGTAGCTGGGGCAAATTCTGCATGGTTTTGGATGGCTAGTATCAGTGGGTTGCAAAAGGGTTTTAGTGCCCTAGCAATAGTTCTGGTACAGAGAGTTTCTTAACCAGTGATATGTAGTTTGGGATACGGAGCTCCAGAAATTCTCACCATTTCATCACACACAGGCATCTCCCCCAGAAAAAAATAACCCAAAGTCTGTCATATTTTGGATTAAACTTTTGTAATATTCTGACCATCTTGGATGGGAATTAGTACAATACAACCAATAGAATACAACCAATTATTTAAAAATATAATAATTCCAGAAGCTTCTGCTAATATATAAAGCAATTTAATATCTCATTTCTAAGTATTGACGTATACTCTAAAGAAATTAATGTGACTTACAAATACAAGCTCATTACAAAAATTCAGTGCTGTCCTTCCCTCCCATTGCTGTTCGTATTTCTTTTTTGCTTGTTTGTTTGCTGGTGTTTTTTCTTTTTTTTAAGCCAGTAGTTTTA
The DNA here is from genome assembly GCA_011076525.1 of Nettapus auritus. Taxonomy (NCBI): domain Eukaryota; kingdom Metazoa; phylum Chordata; class Aves; order Anseriformes; family Anatidae; genus Nettapus; species Nettapus auritus. The sequence goes on along the minus strand of CM021797.1, from coordinate 58,455,387 downwards.
TTTTTCTCTTTCCACCTACTATATATATATGTCTTGTACAGTAATGCACTGCACACCATTGTATGACAGAGTAGGAGTGATTGCCTCTCCAATAGTAAAAGAAATAATCTTTTCATTAAACAATAATCATTGTTGTTTTGGGCTTTGGTGTGTATCTAATAAAGTCTGTAAAAGTTTAGTACTAAATTATTTTGGAGCAGCAGCAATTCCTTTGTTGCTAGTTCTTCTAGATGAATGTCCTAATCACCAAAATATCCAGCATTTTGTGGTTGTTACTATCAGGATAAAGAGTGGAAATGTTTCTTTTTTTTTTTTGTAGCATTGTTTGTCTTTGAGGCAAACCAGTGTTCAGACATGTGATGTAGTTGCAAATAGACCTCTTGTGTAACTGGCAATGAGTAGTGCTAATGAGCAAGACTTTCTCCACTCGTGAAAACAAGGGCTGCAACTTGTATAAACACTGCTCATGTAACTGTAAGGGACATATTGCGGCATGGGATACATGGGGTACATGGCTGGAGTAACAAAACACTTGTGAACCACATTTTTATTTCAACAGAAATATATTCATGTCTGGAGACCATGACACAAATGTGGTGTTTTTATGCACTTGAACAAATAACGGGTTTTCATACAAAGTAACACACATTTTTGTGTGCATGTTGTAAATGACCACACACTATTTAACTAAACCTCTGCTTACATTACCTTCATACACAGAGGTAGTGCTAATGCTGGCATTTGCATGCTAAACGCTCCCTCTGTGACAATTCTTCAGGTGATAAAGTGGCTAATAACTTTTATTATTATTTCTAAGCAGAGAAAATGAATGTTTCATCCCCATTCATTGTTAAGAATAGTGCAGAGATCCCAAATAATTTCATCCCTATTCTTTAATAACCTTGTCTCATTAATATTTCCTATATTAGTTCTTATAAAAAAAGCCAAACAAACAGTAAGAAACAAACAAACAAAAAGAAATAGAGGAAATCTTATGAAGATTATTATGACAATAAAAATGACAAAAAAGTATAAAATGATATTTCATATAGAAAAGGCAGCCTTATAACGTTTAATGAAGCAACACAAATCCTTACAGCTTCTTTGATGATAGCGCTATAAAATACCCTAATAAGCTATAAAGAAAGAATCCTATGTGCTGCTGAAAATAATGACTGTAGCAAAGTCCTGTGCCACAACATTAAAGAGGAAAAAACAGAGAGAAAACTAATTAGAGATTGACGAAGAAAATCCTGAAGCAACCTTTTTGCTTGATGCTGTGTTAAACAAGACCTGTAAGACTATGATAGTAAAAAGCACATTTTTTCTTTTTTTCAATTAGAAAACATTTTGAACAACTTGATTTTGTCAAATTTGCACATTTAAAACTTTTTCTTGGTGTCTCCTGTGATCCCGTGTTGGAGAATGAGAAAATCAGAATTTTCAGAAAGATGCACACAATATGTATGCTTACAGCTATCTGTACAGATAGGTGTTTGTGTGTTTCTGTGCATGTAATTGCTACAAAAACTCACATTTTGGTGGACACTCCCTGTACCATAAGTACATGAATATTGGTGCCTAAATCAGACTCCAATCTACCTTTGTAATTAGAAGAGAAGGAGGAAGAAAAGTCTTTGTGGCATGAATCAAGATCTGTTCTTCTTCACTTTCTGTCTTTTAATTTGTTATTCAAAACATGGATGTGAAATAAAAAGAACTGCAGTCCTCTAGGTGAGTGAATGAGTGAAGGATTTAGCATTGACAGTAATTCATACCCCAGCTGCAGAGGTGCAACAACAATGGAAAGCAGCGTGTGATTAGGCAGGCTGAATTTTAAAGGTAGTGTTAGGAAAGTTCTCATGTGCAGCGTTTTGAAAATCTAGATGTGTAGCCTGCTTTGATAACTTAAGGTGCAGTTACAGTCTGTTGTGTGTTATACACCTTAGTGACTCAGCAAAAAAACAAGGATTTGAAATCAAAGAATCTCCTTTTTACTTCTCAAGAGATGGGAGTGGAGCTCTATTTTCTCAAGTTTATCTGGCTGTGTTCCTCATTACATTGTAAGGAGGTGGCTCTGGTCCTTCAGTACTTCATTGTAATTGTAATAAGCATCACATTACAGTGAATCTGTCTTGTAGAATTACATTTCGTATTGATCCAAAATTAAACTGTTAAACATGTTTACTACTTGGTAAATAGTAGCTAATATTTGTATGTTAATACTTGGGAATGTGGTGAAATCTGCTGCTTTTGGCTTGGTTGGAGATGTGTGCTTTGGAGTGTCTGGTGATGGTCCAGCTGAGGAGATGGTGGTAGACAGCTAATGAGGTTTCTATCAACTGTATGGCAGTCAAATCACAGATCACAGGAATGTTCAGGCCAGAATGGACCTCAGGAGGTCTCTAGCACACTTGCTCACAGCAGGGCTAGCTCTGAGCTCCGACCAGGTTGAGACCTTTGTCTAGTCAGGGCTTAAATCCCACCAAGGATGGAGAGGGACTCCAAAGCCTCTCTGCCCAACCTCTGCCACTGACAGGCTGTCATTGTGGGTAAAAGCATCTTCCTGTGTCCTGTGAGAACCTCTCCTGTTTCAATTCATCACCGTCATCCCAGCTCCTTCTGTGCATCTCATTAAAGAGCTTCCCCTTAAACTCCCCCCTGCTCTCAGGATGGCTACTGGGCAACCCCAAACCTGTCTCAGCTCCCAGGGTGCAAGTCCTACCCCCTCAGCCTCTCTCTGCAAGGAGAGATGGTCTCTGTGCTCCAGCCATGATGGTCTCTGTGGCCCCCATCTCAACTCACTCCAGTCCATCTGGAGTGATAATACACAAGAAAATTACACATAATGTACAAAACAGTGCACAAAATACAAGGCCTTGTGGCTCTGTGGCCAGAGGGGCCTGCACAGAGTGCTGAAGCCACCCGTCTGCTGCTCTGAATGAGGAGGGGCTGAGGGTGTCTTCTAAAATGGTGTCTCCATCTCCTGACGGCCGTTTTGATGGCTCAGCTCACTCAAGCATCAAATCTTTCCATGAGCACAGGGCTCACCCTCTGCACGCTATAACTGCAGGGAGTGCACTGCTGGCACCTGAGACAGGAGTTAACCCGGCGTTGCTTGTCCCCAAGTTAGTCAGCTTACGGTGCAGGAGGTGAAGGGCCCTAAATAATGCTCTGCTCTCTATTCAATAGTTGTGCAATGCACAATAATTTATTTTAATCTTTCAGGTTGCTTCAGGTCTCTTTTATGAATTTTTCACATAAGACCTCCCATACTCTTTTGTGAAATCTTTTATTGGATGTAAATGTTAAAACGTCTAGATATCATTTATGTTGGTTTATTTTTTTTGTTGTTATTTGTTTTGATTTTTGGTGTGCTTCACAGGTCACAAAAATTAAAACTAAGACATATTTTTAGGGGCAGGCTGAATTACAAAAACTGCCATTTGCCCTCTTGGCTGCTTTTAAAATTATACTAGATATCTCTGGAACTTGAATCTAAGATGTGCATTTGGATAGTTACCATCCTTCACATATAGTTTTTCTCTCTTTCTTGGTCCTTGTATTTTTTATTTTTGGGTCTAACATCATCATTCTTTCTTGATTTTCTGTGAGAGAGAGGTGTCTTAACAGGAAGGACATATTTAATAAAGTGCATAGACTGTTTCTAGGGAATTGCGAATCTGGATGGTCTGTGTAGTTCCATGGCACTTACCTGAATTCCTGCTGGCTTTATTTATGACTTGTGCTGGTGGAGAGGAACATAAATATCTGGGGAGAAAAATATGCAGGGAATACTATCCTGCAGATAAAGGGAGGTGGTGTATTTCTGTATTTAGCTTATCTTTTTCCACTGGAGAGGGAAGAATTAGTGCATCCTTCAGACACATAAAAGATTTTTCTGCCAGAGTAATTTATAGCATGGACTAAGTATTTTTTGTAGCTGCCAAGTGTTCTTTTTTATGTTTTTGGAAGTAATATGGCAGGATTACAAACTATAAATTATTATAGTGGTAGCTGCTCACAAGCTTGCCCACCCATTCAAGCTGCATAGTACTTTATGGAAAGTTATGTTCAATTTCACTTAATGAGTACTTAGGACTGAGTCCTCTCAAATGCTTTGATGGGCTGTTAAATTTACAAATGTTCAGTAGATATAAATTATCAAAAAATATCAGCAGAAAGAGTACATTGTCGTATATTTTATGTGATATACTTAGTGACACAGTCTTTTTTTTTTTTTTTTTTTTTTTTTTTTCCTGAACTAGAGGCTCACAGATGGTGGGACAGAATATGCCCACCATCTGTGATGTTTCTTAGTTACTAAGTTAAGGGTTAACTACTTTTTGGTGTTTTAATTTTTTTTCTGTTTGTTTTTGTAATGAGGAAAAGGAGAAAGGTATATGCATGTTTACTCACCCATGGACAGCAAAGGCATATATGCTAGTTTTTGTAATCAATAACGTGGCATAATCATACAATTAGATAAGAATACCTTTTCACCCCCAAAATGAGGTCAAATAATACTTTTAAATTCTTAAATACTATTGAATGTTCCTCTAAAAATAGCATATACTAACCAAACCTAATTAAGGGTTTAGTCCAGAAAAGCATCTTTGTCATCAAGTAGTCATATTTCTTTGACTTCACTGACACTTTTCTAAGTCAAAAAATATAATTTTTACTAGTCCAGAGATTTTAGATTTAGACTCCAGAATCATTTGCTTTGTGTTTATAATTGAAGGAAAAATGTAATTTGTACCTGTTTGGAACAGATTTCTTTCTTTCTTTTGTCTGTGAAGGGGACAGCTTGGGCAACAGATGAAACAATTCCATTTCTCTTCTTCTGATTAATTTCCAAATTTGTATAAAATAGTGGTCAACCTCTAGAATGAATTGTTCTCCTTCTTATAGTCTTGGATTTCAGTTGAGTTTTAGATAAAAAAGTCTGGCTGCCTTGCTTACTTTTTATCTTGGACATGTCATGTCCTCCCTTCATGGTCTAAAAATAATCTTCTGTTGCACTTGTTTTAATAGATGTAAAAGCTGTGGGTAATAGATTACTACTAAAAATGGTACTGATTGATAACTGTGTGTGATCAGCTCACTTAAGGGGTAATAAATGTGCTTTCCTAACAGTACGTCAAGATAATTTTTCAATAATTATTTTGGTGATTATATTTCTATAAATGTATATCTAAAAACCTCTGAAAGCTCTGTAGGTTTATGTGATGAGATTTAGTGGAGGGGGAAGATAGTTGTGGTTAAGTGCTTTTGGGGATAGCCCAATGCATCTGTGAGGACCTTTTGAAATTATTGCTAACTGTCCCTTTTGTACAATAGTAGCAATTTGTGGGAATATGTTATATGTTACAAAGTGTGAGAGCAGGAGAGCTACTAAAATAGTTTTTGATTGGTTGAATATTTTAATTGTGGTGCTTGTGCCAGGATGAAAGTTAAATTAATGCTCACTGTCCTAGCTATACCTCCTGTGAAGACAATAAAAGTTACAGACAGAATGTAAACTACTGTGATACAATGTTTCACTGAACACAGATTATGTGTGGTCTTGCACAAGAGTTAGGTTATTAAAGTGTGGTAGTTATCTTTACATGTATTCAAAATCATAATGAAATATTTTAAAGCCATTTTATACTATAAACTAAACAAGAGCATAGGCTCCCTTATTATTTTTGGGGGGGGGGGGGGGAGAAAATCATGTTTCCTGTCTTCAGGAGATTCTAAGAAAAATAAATTTTAAAAAAAGAAAGTGACTTACTAAAAATCTGCTGATTTGAAAGGTATCTATATGTACTTCATCCTCCTTCACTTCAACTAGATTTTTTTAGTACTGTTTACAATTTAAGAAACTGTTCTGGAAAGATTATATGAAATTTTTCAGAGCAGTTGTGTGGCTGTTTTTTTTCACTTTATGTGGGAAATGCAGCAAAATGCTGGAGTCTTCTCTTTAAGTACTGTTTTTTTTTGATCAGTGATCAGTAACAGGGAAACCTTCTTGTATCCAATGTTCTTTTTTTAAAAAAATGACATAGAGGTATATTTCAAAGTTTGCTCAGGATGAGATTTGCTTCTTTTCTTTTGATTGCTTGGGCAGTTGACAAGGAGCAGGACTATGTGGCATGTCCTTATGAAACCTGTCTTTCTCTGGAAACTGTAAAAGACCCTTAATATGTACCATATGAAAACTCAGAAGTATTGGTAGGTCCACATATGAGGATTGCTAACAAGCTAGTAAGGCTGTTAGACAGTGAGCATCTCCAGATGATTAGTGTGCTGAGTAAACTAATGCAAGTTACTTGAACTTCATTCGGTCAGGAATCCCATCAGTAAAAACAGACAATAAAGGTAGGGCTTTATACACTTCTTGAGAGCTGGTACTAAATAATGATTTTTAAATCCTGTATTTGTGTTCTGTTATCGGTAAAAGTAGGAAGGAGATGGTAAGGAGATAGTAAGCCAGACACCCGTTAAGGCTAGTCTAAGCCTGGTAGGTTACTCTGCAGATCAGTAATTCTTAGTAGGCTATTAAAATAAACAAGGTGGATCATAGCTGAATGTTCTGAAATCTGCACACCAGATATTTGGTCCTTCACTCAGTTAAATAAAACATTAAAAATCTAAACAAAACAAAAGCTTTTTTTGGCCTTTGATTCTGAAGGGAGAGAACCTGAGGAAAAGGCTAACTTCATTTTTTACTTCTTAAAGATGTCTTTTTTCTGAAGCTCTACTCTGTTATTTTTGATACGTATGATACCAACAGTGATCAGTCATTTCTAAAAGAGGATAATTAAACATTAATTATGATATCATAAATGCTGTTAATGCACAGCTTTAATTTATAGATCTTGAATGGTAGGTTTTACTTGAAAAAAAAAAAAAAACAACAAAAAAACAATATTCTGACTTGTGGCATTTAAGTATTTCACTTTAAAAAAATCTGAAGGTCTCCCCATAGTTTTAGTTTCTGGTCCTAGCTAATTCAACAACAGCAAGCTGCTGCTGTTAGTAAGAGAGATCCGTCCAATAAAAAGCCACACCTGTATTGATTGCACCTTATGAAAGACAGAATTTAAATGCTGGGTGTTATAAGTCACAAATGCAGTGTTTAAAGTCCAAGAATTGTGGTTATTGAGGTATTTTTTAGTACCTTCTTTAGAAGTATGAGAGGATAGATAGCAGCTTACCACACTTGCAGTTTGGCAAAGATCTAATCTTTCTGAATTCATTGCTTGTGAGTTATTATTTCTAATCACATGCTTGATTGATTCCAGCTAAATGACTCTGACTGAAAAGGCAGGGAGTTAAATCTAAAACTGTAAGTATGTATTTTAACTGAAAATAGGGATCATCATGGAATGTGTTCTCAATCATCACTTGACATTCATATGAATACACAGCTTAAAAAAAAGAAAAAAAGGTAAGCACCACTCTATCCTTGGGCAGGAGCAGAGTGTGAAAAACTGTGACTGAGCACTAAGGATGAAAATTGAAACCCAAGAGGTTACACGGAAACAATAAACCCAAGCCCCTGCCTGGATGGCAATACGCTAAGTATGGTTAGTATGTACGAACTGTACTACAAGAGTTAAAAATGACCCTTTGGAATCCTTTCTGGGACTACCAAGTCATTCCAAAGCTTTAGAGAGATACCTATAAATGAGCTAACAAAAGAAATGCATTTTAGAATGAAATGGGACTATATGCAAATGTTATCAGTGTGTGGAAGATATACACTTCAGTCTTGCCAAATTGTTTCTGAGACGAGATCTTAGACAGATGAGTGGTCTCATTTTCCACAATGAGAGAAACTCCTGAGGAGGAGCTTTTCAGTTCGTTCTAAACCGAAAGGTGTTAGAGATAATGATACTGGAATAGTCAACATGTAAATTATTTTCAGGGAAAGCATGCAGAAGGTTTAGTGTTTTTTTTGTTTGTTTGTTTTGTTTTGTTTTAAAGGAAAAGTGATGCTACTTGCAGATTCTCTTTCTACAGGTTTTGTTGCTTTTTGTTTTTATCTGTCCTTCAGACATTTGACTTTGAAGTTCTTGTTTTATCACATCATGCTGATGGAGAGTGAGGTTTTAAAGATACTGATGAAGCTCCTTCTAGATTCTGTAGTTTGCTGTTCTGTTATTTTATAATGTGATAGGGAACAAAATATTTTCGCCACTGCAAACCTGTGTGCTGTGAGAGTATTCAAGATGACAGAAGAAAATTGTCTTTTACATAACATTTGAACATACTTGAAATTCATAACCACAATTAAGAACAGAATTGGCAAAGCAAATCATTTACAAGGCCTAACAATAAAAAATGTTGTTTGTTTTATTTTTAAGTGAGAAAATTGGCAGCAAGTGTGGATAATAAATAATGTGGTATTTTGCAATTTTTATGTACAACTCATGATCTCACTGAAGTCAGTGAAAAAAAACTGCCATTGCTTTAAGTAAATTCAGGATTATGATCTTTCTGAAAACAAAAACTGATTTAACATGTAATAATTCCAGGCATGCCTTCTTGTGTTTCATTTTATTTTGTTTTGTTTTGTTTTGAAAGGCAAGTCACAGATGCTTCATTTTTGCATTGGCAATTACTGTTCCTGTGAATTTTAAAAATTAAAAATTGAGCTGAATTATAAAGAGACAACAAGTCTTTCAACCTGGTCAGAATATTTGGTTTTCATACCCTTAGAGGATGCTTACAGAATATTCAACCATAATGAAATTGTTTTACATCTGCAGATGAGAGTAAGATTTTCATTTGCTGGATGTCATAAATGAGAGTAAAATATGGATCATGTTAGTGCAAACAGTAGATGGTCCTGTATGCTGCCAAGGATATTTTGGTGAAGTTTGTTAGATAGTGACCACAGACAGGTACTTGAGTGGTTGCAGGTTCCCCTGGGATCAGAAGGTTAGCCAAACTGCCCAAACAGGGCAGTTGTTTTATGTCAGTTTAATTATCCTTATGTTTTGTGAGGCAGTCACTCAAGTGGTCTGGAAATATTAGGAAACTGGAGGCTTTCACAGCTTTGAGGGCAAAGTTCTGATTGGGTTTGTTTGGTATTCATTCTCTTTGTGATAGTCTTAATGCAAGTGATGGGCTGTTAGAACCACAAGGCATGCTTAGTGCCAGTACAAGATCTAATCGAGACACTATCATTCAGCAGGAAATGCCTTTCAGTCCAATTTTATTTATATGAATTTACTCTGCAACTCAGTAATCTCTGCTTGGGGTCATTACTTTGATTTTAACTTAGCAATTTAACTCCTGAAGTGCTTCTAGTAAAAATATCCTTGAAGGAGTAATAAGTTTAAATAGCTCTGAATCAGTTGAAAATAGTTTTTTAATTTAGTTCAGGCTGGGAGCACAAACTGGCAAGAAAACAAGTAGATGGAGGAGGGAAAAAAGAGATTAAGCATAAATAGTCACACTATGCCATACTGTTAAAGAATTTAGAGGTAAGGGGAAAAAGGTTAAATATACCCCTTTCCAGCGTCCTGGTATTAGTAAATATCTAGTGGTAATAAATAAAAAGTAATAGCCCAAGTAATATTTACTTTAATACTCATTTTGTTTGTTTGCTTGGCTTTGATTATTCTGATAGCATTACTAATACAGGAGATATAAAAATGTAACTACTGCTTCCTAAATTAACAATTCAGTTACTAAATGAGGAGAAAACATCTTAACATAAATAAAATAAAAATCTCTAGTCATTTCAGCCAACCCCATTGCTTTTATAAAGCACTTGAGATTTTATTTTCATTAGCACTGAGAGGCACTTTGAAATGAGTAACTAGGAAATAAACAAACTGAGATCATTCAAGTTTATATTGTTGAGTTAATAAAACTAATAAAATCTCTGCATTTCTCAAGGTTTTCCATTATTACTATTTAATTTTTTTTTATTGCAGAGAAAATTGTTAGGGCTATATAGTCTTAGGCATCACAGAAATTTTCTTTACCCGTTTTATGTTCTTTTATGACTTGTTGAAGAAAATGAGGCTTGTTTTGCAGCTTGTGAACAAGGAAAATGCGTCTTTTTAGTGGTTTCATCCGGGTAATTCTTTGGTTCCTCATTGTCTTGTACCTGGTGGTGCCTGTACGCTGGCAGGTTCATTTCTTCAAGCCGCCATTCCTCTACGAGGGTGCTGGCATCACAGGATAAGCTTTGGAGGGTAGTAAACACAAACTTTCACAGGGGCTTCACCCCTGTAACAGCTGCTTCACTGCACTATCACAGGAGCTGTGCTTCCACCTAAGGTGCCTCATCTGTCAGTTCTCTAGAGCAGTGAGTTTTTACTTTGCTTTGTCATTGGCAGCTTTTCCCTTGCGCAGCTGCAGAAAGTTTTAGCTTTTTATTCCCTTAATCATTGTTTCTCTGCCCCGATCTTTTTTTCCTCTACATTGTTTTTGAGTTCATGGTTGTTTGTTGTTGTTGTCTCCCCCCCCCCCCCCTTTTTTTTTCTCAGGAAGAGTTGTACAGAGTTGAAATACATTGAAAGGAAAGGTCTTATGTCAGTTAGAGATACTGAAGCATGACTTAAAAGTACATTGAACATTTATCTAGCAAAAGTTGAAAAAGTAGTATTTTTTACATAACTGTGTAAATGCTTATTTCTTCTTATGCTTATTTAGATCATTACCCTGTAACATATTCTTTCTAGTAACAAGAAATCTCCTAATCTCAAAAACAAAAACCAAAAACAAACAAACAAACAAACAAACAAACAAAAACTGGGAATAGACCAAATAATTTGGAAAGATCATCAAAGGATTGTTCAGTAGTAGGTGGTGTGATACTGAAGATACATAGTCCTTTTATTTTATGAGAGGATATTTTGCATTATGCTGGGTGAATTTTTCTCCCATTTTTTAGTTATTCTGTAATTTGCATTTATTATGTGACACATTCATTATCTATGTGACACTTAAATCTCAGTAAATATTAAATGAAGAAAACAGGAAGGTAAGCAGAGCAAAAATGCACACAAAATAGCATATAGGAGTTTAAATAATCTAAAATATGATCTAAAACAAAATATACTTTTTGAAATATCTTTTTTTATTTTTTATTTTTTTTTAAGAAATGTACATTTATTTTATCGACCTCCAGGACCTCATAGTTAATTCCATACTTTTATGATCTCTACGTTGTACATGTAAATATATATATATATATATTCATCTGTCTGTGCATGTGCATGGATGTCTCTTGCTCTGTATTTGTTCATTCAAAAAAAAAAAACCAAAAATGTCTTTTTATAACATGGCAATGACATTGAATTTAAATAAATGTCATTTGTGTATAAAAATACAAAATATGATCATTAATTTTCAGTGCTTATATGTCAGCATTTTAGAGGGAGGAACTGGAAGAGCTAAGCCACACTCTGTTTAATGCCCCTTATTTTGATTTTTCCTCCACTTGTCATTGTAGCCAAAACCAAGAGAGAACATTTTGTGCAGAAGAGCGAGAACGGCACTTCTTGAATGAGCAGATGTTTTGGTTTTTGGCTTTGTCTCACTGGTAGGGAGGCGGTATTCTGAACAAAGGCTTGGCTTGGGATGAATGAGCCATCGAGTAGGGCTGTTTTTATCTATGTGTACAATTGAAGAAGACAGGTTTCCCCCCACCTTTTTTGGGCACAGGTCAATGCGGACGTTTTCCGCTTCGCCCCACGCTGGGTTGCAGGTCTGATTTACAGCTCGTGCCCCATCGCCGCCCCTCCTTTCTCCCACCCTGCTTTGTCTGAGCGGCACATACGTCAGTAAGGAGTTAATTTCCAGTGAATACCAGATAGGAGCTCCTCTGCAGTGTTTCATGAGAGGTTTCGTGTCTGTCACTGCCCCTCTTTCATGCTTCTGTGGGTATGGAAATGATTGCAGACAGAGCAGGGAGCGGGCACCGGGCACTGCTACATCGCTCCTCTGCTGCTCGTGGCACGCGATGCTCCAGGGAGCAAGGCGGAGACAGCCCAAATCCGACCTTCCAGAAATTTCTTTCCCAAGCCAAGCCCGCCCTGCCGGGGATGGGGGACACCCCGAGGCTGCAGCATGGGGGTCGCCGTAAACATGCCACGGTGATGAAGTGTGGGCAATGGCAGTGACTGGTCACGTCAATGTGTTTTATTATGGTCAGTTTTTAGTGGTCGTATGGTTGATGCCTGAAACCTGCATGCTGTCTTGAAAATGGCAGCTGGTTTCTTTTGTGACATTCTCGCTAGGAGTGCAGCTCTCCAGCAGCCATGCATGCTCACTCGCAGCTAAGCAAAGCCTAAAAAAAATGGGGAAGATGCGCCTGTGAAGGAAAGGAAGAAGGAAGGGGAGCAGTTCAGCATTTTGGGTGGTGGTCTTTTGCTTGTTTTGTATTGTTTTGTTTTGGTGATAAAATGGAAAAGATAATAACTCAGCCATTTAAAAGGATTATTTTGTTTTAAACCTAGATTTGTTAATGTGACTTCATTACAAATAATATCTATTTTTGATTATCTAAGTTGGTTTATGTATTTCTTATGCTACGCTTTCAGAACCTCGTTTATTGGAAAATACGAGAATGCCAATGATGCAGCACTTACTAGCCCATCGGAAATGGGTACTGTAACTTCTGAACCTAAATGAAAAAAGCAGGTCATACTTCCTAAGACTATCATGCTCAGCAGAAATTCACTGTATATTATATTGTCTTTGTATGCTCAGAAACAGCAGAATCTAATAACAGGATCATAATGAAACAAACAAAAAAAAAGCTCTGGAAGTCTCTATAGCTGGCACAAAGTGCTATATATAAATACATATATATATATATATTTTTTTTTGCCAAGTAAAAATTGCTTAAGCATGTTGTTTCCCTCCACAAAAAATTACATGCTGTGTCGTGTTTCTTACACTTATCAATCTGTCTAATTAAGCCTTGAAATAAAAGCTAGAATATTCCTTTATGACAGTATTTTGAACAGAAGTTTGTATTTTTCCTTTGCATTGACATCCTTTTGGACATTATCTATCCTTTTCTCTCACTGTTCTTACTGCCCCCCTCCTAATTTTTTTAGTTTGTTTTTCTCTTATTTATGTTTCTTTTTTAACTTTTTTGTTTTTCATTTGGAAATAATAAATTGGCTTTGCTAATTTAATCTTCTTTCAATGTGGTCATCTTTTTTTAATTAGCTGTTGGGTGTGGAAATGAGGGAAAAGTAGAATATGGGCTAGTTTCACATGTAAGTATTATATTGTCTGAAACAAAGTTACTTGCAAAAGGAATAAATCAGAATACTTTTTTTTTAATTACTTTTTAAAGTATGTTTCTTGTGATTGTTCAAGATTAGCAGTGGTTGACTGTGTGCTTACAGAAGACTGTTTTACCGTTTATTCAGCATGACGCTGAATCTCCCAGATTGTTAAAATTTATGTTAAAATTATTTGGAGAAGTAACTAAAAAAAATGTCATTATTATTACTGTTATTTTTTCTGAACAGTTCAGGTTGGCATCTCGGCCGCTTGCCAGTTTTGGCTTCATTCCACTCAGGAATTATTTGCTTCATTCCTCCTTGAACCTGCCACTCCTGCAGCTCATGTTTATAACAAGGATGGACAGATCAAAGGAGTCAGAGCCTCGGGAAGAGGGAAGTAGGGCAGTCCTCATCGGCACAAAACACAATTAGTATTAATTGCTAGGATTATTATTTCTTTAATTTACAGGAAAGCTTTAGTAATGGAAAACTTTAGTTATTGTGTGAATTAATAAGTATTCTCAAAGATAAATTAGTATGGTTTGAAAATAATAGTTGCTTGTCTGCAGACTTGGAGTCAGATCTCTAGCCTGAAAACAGCATGAGCAAGGCTGCTGGCATCCGACCCAGTGAGCAGGAGGAGGGAGGCCGGTAGGTGCCATGCTGAACACCAGGAGCCCTCGTCACAAGGACGAGGCCACAGAAGCTGCCAAAGAAACAGGACCGTCCACAACCTATGTGGCAAATGAAAGAAGGACCTGCGGCAGAGGATCAAGGCTTTGGCTAAAACCATTGCATGAAAATTATCAATAATGCTGTGATAATGTTGTTTTTTTTCCTTGCCTCTCTTTGAGTTTTAGAACTGTTTTAGTTTAACACCCCTGCTCCCCACACTAAAGAAAAGTACGTGGTTTTGCAGTGCTTTGTCCAGCTGTTACTGTGCATAGGTTTGTGTTCTACATTATCACTGGGGCGAATGTTTTGGCCTAAGCCAAACAGAAAGACGTGGATGGTAAGGAGGAAGAGCTGCACCCTTTGGGAGAAGAGGGGCATCCTTGCCTTTAAGTAGCTGTGAGGTTAGCAGGCCTTGTCTTCCCTCCTCCCCAGCAAGTGGCATGATCAGTTCACTCTTTTAACTGTGTCTTCCTGTCTTCCTTACTTGGGGAAGTTTTAGTTTTAGTTTTTCAGTCGTCACCCTTCTTTGGTCATTCAGTGTCCCAAGGTGGGCTGCAGTTATGCTGCTTCTCTTTACTGCCACGCTGTGGAAAAAGAAGCCTGGCTTGGATGCTGTGCTGTGTTTTCCACAGCATGGCAGTAAAGCAAAACATTGCAGCTTTATTTCACTCACAAGCAAGGCTGGATTTTTTTTTATTTTTTTTTTCCCACTCACAATAAGCAGCCAGTAGACACATCCTTACGTTTGTTGTCTGGGGTAGAGACTCATGTGCTACTCATCTCCTGTACTGCGCCACTGATTGATGAATAAAATCACTGTGGAAAGAAATCTATTTTGAATTAAATAACCTGTTTCCAAATTAACCAAGTAGATTCGGGGGCCACATCTGGGTAGGTGTGGCCACATTTTAGATGCAGGGGCCGTGTGCGGGAGGAGAGCCCAGTGCTGCTCAGTGTGCTGGTGGGATGCATCTGCTGCCAAAATCAGCGTGTTCAGAAGGGAGGTAACGCGCTCGGACACGATCTACATGGAGCGAGCTGTTTTAAGTTCTTGAGCCTTGGTCTCTTGCCAAATTAGCTTTTGGTAAGCAGCCGGGCAGATTTGCTGAATGACACTTAGGTAATAAAAAACGGAGTGTTCGCCGTTTAATTTTAAGTGTCTGGTTCACTTCTCCGTGCCTGTAAAACACACCGTAGATGTGACTCGTCAGACAATAAGCAGTGTTTGCCTACAGCAGCAGCAAACACGCTGGATACTTTGTTCAGCAGAGAGAGGTGCTGCTAACATCTGCTGTGGCTGATCTTCTGCTCTTTCCTGCTCCATTTTTGGGAAGTATCTATTTAAACATTGTCGTATTCCTGTCTGCCTACTATTTCCCCTTCTTCCATTTCTGCCTTCCCTTCGAAGCAGCCGAGAGTCTAAGGAGCACAGGGGTAAGGGTTGATGCAGCAGCCAGCTCCCCCAGCCACTCCGCTCCAGTCATTTTCAGGAGGGGAAGCAATGCATGAGATGCTTAGTAGATCAAGCCTGCTGTATAGATTGCTGCCATTTGAAAGCAATTCATATGCATAAGAAATACTTTTTTTCTCTCACTCCCTTGCAGCAACTTTTACTGACACCGGCTGTTTTTCCTTTCTTTTTATTAATCTCATGCAGACAAGGAATAATTGATACCTTTGATGTAACAACAAATGGACATAGCTGTCTAGAAAAATTAAAATTTTCTTTATCACAAGACTAGTTCTTTTCAGGTTTCAGCCACTATAGCCTCAGCATTTGGGCAAATAAAAACAGGTGACAGAAATGCTAAAACAATCATTTTTTGTTTTTGATTTTCTTTTTCCTTGAGGTGGTCTGGGTGGGGTAGTCCTCATCCTTTTTTGCACTCTGTCCATCATGTCTTAATTAAATGTGTGGTAGAGTGCTTGTTGTGCACTGCACCCTATGATGGTGAATGGGATCATGTAAGTACATGCAGTTAAAAAGATTGAGGACGCATGGGATTTTCATGTATGAATGTGTGGGAAATGATGTTCCCTTTTCCCAGAGGTTATTAGGCATCACCTTAGACTGGAATTCAAAAAACAACAACAACAACAACATAAAACACATTTAGATCTTTTGGATCTTCTTAAAAATAACAATAGGAATGGTAGTTAGTGTAAGAAGGAACCCATAATTTGGTGTGGAAAACAGTGTCTTCTGTTATATGTTCTTAGCAAGAAGAAATACCTTTCCTGCCTAAAGTCATTAAGGGTGTTATGGTGGAATTGTGGGTTAGTTAACTTTCTCAAGAAATTGGAAGCTAGGTGAATAAAATGCAGTTATTAGCTTTGGGTATGGTTTCTGTTGTATTAGTGAAGGATATGAAAGTAAAGCATTCAGAAAAAAACTTCTAACCTTTCTTTTTCAGCCTCCATAAACTAGATGCATTTTGCCTCCTGCTTTCAACTAAAAACAACAACAACAACAACAAAACAACAACAAGAAAAAGAGCTTTTGAGACTGAACTGAAAGGAACAATCATTTGTTTCGCAAGAAATGAGTAATAAGCATAGGAACAGCCTCAAGACTGTGGAGTTGCAGGTAGCTTGCTATTGAGTTTACCGGATTTAGGATGTTTTGCCAGTGTAACTGAAGGACAAAAACTCATCTTTTTTGATTTTATGACTTGTGGACACACTTACAGCAAATTGGGAGCCTACTGTTAGGTGACTGCTAAAATGCAGGTAGGCATTTTGTTACAGCATTGTCTTTATTAGCATCACCTGTTGACACACTTAATGCAATAAAACACTTGAGAACTAGGACTAAACCAAATAATTACACAGAAGAAAATGGACTGTAAAAGGCACATGCCTGCTACTGAGCTATCTCTGATTCATTCACCCAGCAGGGAAAGTCAACCCATTTGAACGATTAAAGAAAAATCATTCTTGATTGCATCTGTCAGCTTTGGACAGGCAATTGTATTTTGTTTTTCTGTGATTGCACTTAAAACTTTTTATGCTCCTTTGCCTCAAAATATGTTGATCACCCATGGAGTCAGAATCAGCTTTTCATGCCTTCTGCTGTGTTTCTTTTAAGAGGTCCAAAGAATGAAGGGTGACTTCTTTTGCTCTTGTATGATTTGGATTCAGTGCAATTTGGATTTGCCTGAACATTTAAAATCCAGATAGCTGCCATTTCATTTATGCCTTCAGAGGAGGAATAATAATGGAGGGAAGAACATGAGGCAAAGGAAATAATACAATGAGAAAGGACAGGACTAGCTTTGGAGGAATTGGCAATTGTCAGCTGCTCAGTAGTTTGGAACAAGCAGTCTGTGCTGCCGCCCATTCATTCCTTTTTTCCTTCCCTCTCCTTTTCTATTACTTGTGATTTTGGTGTTCTTCCCATCTTAAAATGACCTGAGCTGATAGTACACAAAGATGAATGCTGTGACGGGGACTGGGGGTCTGATATCCCCAGAAGTACTGATTTGGCTATTAGTTAACAATAGTGATTTTTGTTGTCCTCCTTGAGAGTATTGTGTGAGGTATTAAAGTACAGAGTGTATGAGAAGATACAAAAGGAGAAAATTTCCTCAGGGGAAGGAATTCTCTTAATCTTTGGTATTGTGCATATTGTATGTATTTAACATACTTACTGTATGTTAAAGTTAAAACTCAAAATACTGAGTTTACTTTTTAAGAATTCCTTCTTTTTTTTTTTTTTTTTCTGAATAAGTAACACTTCTATTAACAGTGGTGTTTTGGTGTCTAGAGAGGGAGGTGGATGAGAGAGTACCGGAATGTTTGAACCAGCAACAACAAAGTGGAACTTCCAAGGTCCAGACTGCAGCTCACCTAATAATTACAACAGATGTTTTAAAATTGTAATTTTACAGTGTGTTGTGATACTTAGATAAGAAGTTCCTTTTTTTTTTTTTCCCACTTATTTAATTAAATAAGTGGGTCTACCAGTTGTTTTTCTTTTTATGACCAGGCCATCTCTGTTGTATGGATTACATTATATCCTCATGCCTTCTGTATGGAAGAGAGGTCTCAGTGTTAACATGCTTCTCTCTTGTGCACGCGGGCACACACACATACCCATGCTTACTTTCTCTCATAATACCCATAAGGGGCTTAAGGGAGAGAAGGAGAGGAATATAAACAGAAAAACCACATCCTGACAGCTGCCTCCAGTTAGTCCTGTTTTTCCCCCTGGCTTTTAAATCTGACAGTGGCTCCTAATTTGTCCCACATGAGTCTTCTCCCGATGGGGCTGTTTTCCGTTTCCTTTTTGCTTTCATTTGATCCAAAGCAAACAGTTAACAAAGAATAAACCAATTCAGCCAGCTGTCAGTGGACCATCAGCTTTCAGGTGTCTCAGACAGGAAGAAGTGGGCATATTATTTTGAAGGTAGAAGGGTAAATGGAATCTAAACTTGATGCCTGTGTGGAACAGAAGAGTATTTCCAGGTCAAGACTGCTTAAGACAACATGGCCACAGTTTGTCCAGGAGATACATTTTAGTACTGCTGGTTTTGTTTTGTTAATACACGTGTAAACATCTTGATGTAAAAAGCCTTTTCGATTAAAAATATGTAGGGTGCCTTATTCAAATGTTTCCATGTGCAACGGGGAAAAAAAATCACAGCACCTTACTAGTAATTCATGAGATCTCAATATCCTTTTCAAGGGGACCTGACAGACTATGCAAATGTTGTAGCTGCCAAATATGGTGATGCTGCATTTGTCTGCTGTTTTTTAAAATGAGGTTTCATGCAAAGTCTGAATGTATCTTGCCTTTTTGGGTAAAGGAGTTTCTAGGATCAGGGGGATAACCCACCCTTCTCTTAGACATGTACAGAGCAGTTTTCTCCAGCCTGTCCAGTTAGGTTAATCTCTTCTAAGTACAAATTGCTATTAAACCTTTAAAACTCTACAAAGCCATTCATCATGTCACTTGAAGACTTCTCTAGTCTATATTTAAGAAGGAGCTAAATGATCCTTGTGGCATTTCCTCAAAAATAAAAATAAAAAGGAAAATGAAAAGGATTGATGAATTGATGCCAAAATAATGCACTTGTAACCTGCAGGTCATTATTGGCCTTTATTACCTTACAATATTAGAGTAAAATATATCTTGCCAGCTGTCTAGGTCTCTCTGAAAAAAACCCTATCAGTGTATTATTAAAGCTCTGCTTCCACAGAAATTCAGAGGTATTTCTACACAGACCATCTTCCTGTCATTTCCTAGCTTCAGTAGCTTGTTTTTTCTGGAGGGGGGAGGTCAAGGTAGGGCACTGGATAGGGGAAGGAGGACTAGTTAAGATTTTTTCCATTTTGTCTACAGTTTTTATGAGAAGAATTTTCTGAAATGTGGTTCCTGCTCTAATGTTTTAACTTGTGTTGAGTTGTGCAATGCAGTTTTCAGGGCTTAGTGCTAAGTTCTACAGGTTCTCCCATTTCTCAAAAAGAGCAGTCCTTTAGAAGAAATTTAGCTGTCTTTCTTAATTTTGCTTTCATCTTTTTCCAGGATGTTAACAATATACTGTTAACAGTGAGTAGCCTACAGGCAGAACACATCCACTGTCCCCAGGCTGCCCCTCTTCACAGGACCATAGGACCTCAGCTGCCCCCTAACAGCAGACACCCATCACCGCACCACCAGCATGGATGTTTTTTCTGGCATTTCACTAGGCAGCCCTGTGACGTCATGAAAATACATATAGGAGGTTAATATCCAAGTCATTCTCTAATAATAAAAACTAATGCAGGTGGCTTTGAACACCTAATGCTTTCTCAAGCGGAGTCAACACCATGCAAAGTGAGATCCAAGGGAGACTCAAGCTCATGATGGGTTAAAACAAGCTCTGGTCCTTGCAGTAGGAGTTCACCCTATAGGGAGTAAGATGGAGCTGAGGTGTGCTTGTTGGGAAAAGCGGGCTCTGCTGGAATTGAGGAGGGAGGTGTTGTAAGGCCTGCTGGAGGGGTTCTGGCCTAGAAGACCTCCAGGAAGACTTCCACAGGGAGAGGCGGAGCTGGGCTGCAGCAGCCGAGTAGTGAACAGATACATGCAGGCGAGCTGAAATGCACACAGTTTTTCAGAGAAGGAAAGCAGCGGAGCCAGAGGAGCCTGTAGGTGGCATAAGGTGTCTCATCTGTGGTTTTTCATAAAATTGCAGGGCTGCCTAGTGAAATGTCAGAAAAACATTTATGCCAGTGCTGTGGTAATGGGTGTCAGATGGTATGGGGGCTGCTGAGGTCCTATAGTCCTGTGAAGCTGCAGTCCTGTGAGCTGTAGTCCTGTGAAGAGGAGCAGTCTGGGGACAGTGGGTGTTCTGCCTGTAGGCGGCTCACTGTTAACTGTACCAAGTTTTTATTTTACTGTTTTTTTTTTTTTGTTTGTTTGTTTGTTTGTTTGTTTTTTAAAAAAAAGGATTTGGGGCTTTTTCTTTTTGGACTGACTGATAGAGCTAACGCCTTTCGTAGCATTTTCTGTATTTCCCCTACCACACATTTGTGACATGTATGTGTGTATTGTTTTCTCTAGGTAAAAATACTCCAAATTTCTCCCTGCCCTCCTTATATTTTGCAACCATTTTGTGCATTTTCATACTGAGGAACACTAATATTCTGATTCTTATTTTTAAAATTCTGGTCAGGCATGAACTCTGTCCACACTGTGTCAGAAACACAGGAATCTCTAGTTTTCTGTCCCTTTAGCACTTGTAAAAATAGAATATCTATGTTTCTTCTTATCCCATTGAAAATCTTTCGTTTAACATTTGTTGAAATGAATCTTATTATTCCTGACGTGCATCTCTAGGACAAGCAACAAGGGAGCTTTAGGGCCAGAGTTGCTCTCCTTAAGGTTTTGTTTCTGCTTTATCACTTTTATTTAATGTAAGTGCTGGGCTGTTTCTCCTTTTTGCCATTTTGTTGTCAAAACGGAGTATCAGTGTATGCTCTGATTCAGGTTTGTGCTTTGAAGAGAGGATATGGCATATTGTTTGGTAAGTGTATCAAAACATATGCCAAGAAAAGCTCAGTTCTGTAAAAACAAAAGCAACCAAACAACAACAACAACAACAAAAACACAGCAAACAGGAGTTAAAAAAACTTTCAGTAATCAGGTTGCTGATGGTGTATTTCCGCTGGAGGCTTATGTCCAACTGAAGAGGTTATTTTCTGAACTATACATTATTTTCCGTGGCTGTACTTTTTGGTAAAGAGCTAAAGAAAATGCCAGTGAGAGGGAGCAGGAGTAGAGAGGGGGCTAGGAAGAATGAGAGGTGTCTTTTGTAGCATTTGGGAGCTGAAGAGGAAATAACAAGGCAGACATGAATGAAGACTTGTTCCAGAAGGGGAAAGAAGTGCACGCACCACATGCACACAAATTGCATGTACACAAACGTGTATATTTATGCTAACATGAAGGGGTGGTGTGTATTTATGCCATTGTGACAGGGTAGGTGTTGATGAAATAAGTATCAATGATGCACAGTTTATAGAATTTTATCGCTGGCACCAGTACTTGCCCAACTGGATGTAGTAACACATGCTTGTCTCCTGCAAAACATTCCTTTCATCTCCAGCTAATGCTAGTTAATAGGCCTGGATAAGAACTGCGTAAACAGAAGCAGAAGCTGCATGGTGTGTGTGTGTGTCTGTATTTAGCTTCACTGTTTTCAGTCACTCTGTCTCTCTCTCTTTCTTACTTGGTGAAGCAGCAATTAGAAGAGTGTCGATGGAATGGATGACGGGCCTTGTGTGGCTGTTATCTCTCACCTGTTTTTACATGCTTTTACTTCAGCTGCATCATTACTTTCTCTTGTGTTGCTTTAGAGGTAAACCCAGCACTGCTGGAATAAGAGGAATAAATTAGTTACATCTCTGCATATTTGCTGATTTCTGTGCTGACGTGTGGGAGAAGAGAATCGCGTATGGGGACTGCCAGCTGATTTTTGAGTAGAGGAATGTGAGAGACCTCATTGGGAATTGGTTCTTTTGTTTGTGACTTTTTTTTTTTTTTTTCTCTTGAACTGTCTTAACATTTTGACAAATAAAACAGAGTCTGTGTCCATTCTTGACATGGCAGAAGCTTATGAAGAAAATAGAATTTGTTGAGATCTTTGCTTTGGATTTGTCCATTAGATTTTTCTAAGATGGTATTTATGCCTACCCACCCTACCCCCATCATCCCCAGTCCTTCCCTCAAGGAGGAAGGACAGATGTGCCCCCATGCCCGAGGTCTTTAAAAGCCTCTTCCTCCCCCTCCTTGTCCTCTGTCTTGTACCCTAAGCAGCATGAGGGGAAGCCAGTCAAAAGATGAAGCTATGTGTCTGCTGCCTCGTGGTGTTTGTTGGATGGACCGCAGCAATGTGAGTTCTTCAGGGACTTTGATGAAGTTAAAGTGAAGGCAACTCAAACAAACTGAAAAGTATAATTGCATGGTCATTTTGTCTATGCTAAAACTGAGAATGCAGTCAGGCAGCAGCACTAATGTATTGTGAAAGAAGCCACTACCAGTCCCTGTTACTCTTACCTCTTGTCTGCTCAGTGTCCTAAGCCACAAATAACTGATCCTGGTCTCTTGTGTGAGGTGTATCTATTTCTTAATGAGTCCCTGGTCTAGTTCGTTGTTTCTGCATTTATTAAATGACACAGAGAGCCTCCCTTTGCAAAGAGTTGTTGCCTTTCCCTCTCCTTATGAAGATGAATTAATAATTTTTCTCTCTTAATTAGGTTCCATCTGCTGTTCCTGTCTTGAATTCTAAAGGTTATAGTTATTACCATATTCATAAAATCACCCAACCGTGTAAGAGAACTTTAACAACAATTTTAAAGCCAAGTTCCTCTATTATGTCTCATTCAGTGTACATTTTGCAGTCAGTGATAGGGAAGCTGATCATGTGGGGCAAGTGCTGCAAATTCTTTTCTATCATCTTTAAGCAGAAACATGCCACTCTGCCAAGAGAAATATATCTGTATTTCAATAAACTCATACAAACTAGAGTTTCCAAACAAGAAGTGCCTAACTACCCATAGCTTTTGGATTAAAATCTCCTTAATATTCTGGCTTCCCCTAAGTTTGTAGCACTCAGTTTCTTGCTTGCTTGTAGCAACAGTATGTTATTATAAATGGAGTGCCTAAGAAAACATACAAGCTTTTCATTGAGAATGGATTTGGCACAAAAAGGCAGCCTTGTCCCTCTGTTTCAAGAAATCTGAATAGAAAGCCTGATAGATCAAGATGATCACTATGTGAAGGTTGGCGATGCCTGTTTTTCTGCAAGGGGAGGGTGGGCAGAGCACTGCGGATCTGGTCTTGGTGTGCATGTTGTTTCTGGTACTAGAGCAGTAGATACAATATAATAATCACAGTGCAGTGTTTGGCACAAGCTTGATTTTTCCTTCTCTCTCAGCTTACGTGTACACACCTTTTCTTGCTGTTCTCTGCTTTTCCTCTCTGTGTTCCCACTTAGTCCTTAGAGAGAACCTGAAGGTACGGCTTGTTTTCATGTGCTTCCCAGCCATCCATTCTTTCTGGTCTAGGTTTACGTTCGTTATCTTTTAAAATGACAGTGTGTTTACAAGAAGAAAGAAAATAAAGACATCTCTGGATTGCTTGCTTGACATAATCTCTTTCTTTAAGGAACACCTGATTGTTCCACTGATAGCTTAAATTGTGTGGTTGCTGAATGAAATCAGCTTTTATAAACTGATTCCTCATCTTACCATGTGGGTGATTCCTTACCGCATCTGGTGGGCGGTTGTCTTTGCTTCTGCTCTGGCTTCTCGTTCCCCTCGCAGCCTGTAGCTCTGTGTTCCTAGTTTGAGCTGAATGAACATGCAAGGTGACCGATGACCTTCGGCATGAGTATCAGACAATTCCTGGAGATCAGAGATTTGGGAGTCTGAAAGTTGAGACCTAGCAATTCTCTGGTCGATTTTAATAACTTACTTCCCCCAGCAACCTGCTTCACCCCTCTCCTCAAATTACTGCTTTTCCAATGTGATGTACTCTCTCAACCCTCTGCCAGAGGTTACCAGCGTCATACCTAAGTGGTAAAAGGAAACACGTGCCTGTATCTCAGACAGCCTGTTCACAGGTCAGTGCATTAGTCAGAGCTGCTGAGGAGAGCAAGTGCCTAGAAGGCCATGGATGAAGACGGCTGAGTGATGGAGGGGCAGGCAGGCAGCTGGTGTTCAGCCGTCCCAGCATGGTTTGCCAGAGACATCTGTTAGTGCCCTCAGTCCTTTGTTACAAAGGTGGTAATTTTTTGCCTGCCTGCAGTGGTGAATTACAGTGCTCTGCCCCCGCTAGCGTTCTTGTTTGGCTCTACGTCAGAGGTTTTGTGCTTGCTATTGTTTGTTCTTTCAGCATGGCTGGGGAGCTCTGTAGTGAAGAGGGTTAAATGTTTGTTAATAACCGTTAATACTCTTTTTGTAGTTGAAAATAACGCACACTTGATTTCTCTCTACCTTACATCTCAGCTGGTTCCCTACCATGGTGCCTGCCACGTTCTTGACAGAGACAGGCAGAAATATACTCATCATTGCTGTCTGTGGACTGAAAACCAGTATGAACTGTGTGCACATAATATGCAGACTGAGTCAGTCTGTGCACTACAAGTGACAGTCCATTCAAGTATTAAGGTACTGGAGAAATAATCTTAGCTGAGTTGCCATTTAATTAACTCTTGATGTAGCTGGGAAAGGGTGAGCAACTGTGTAATTTGCATACTGACATCTATTTCAGAAAGCAGCAATATGTTATGGGAGCTAAAAATTAGACCACATTCAATTTCCGCTTTTGGTGATAGTTTTTTTGAGTCTGTTGCTAATGGTAAAGGAGCTGTGGGCATCTCTCCTCATTAGATGTGTTTGTGTAACATAAATTGTACTCACACTTGCAAAGACAGCCCTGGGACATGGATATTTGACACTGGTCTATAAATTTTCTTTACCTAACAGGCATTTGAGCATATTTTTAAGTGCTTAAGAATCCCGTCCTTCTCAGTGATGCCCTTAGAGCTTAGGATTTAGGAGGAGAAATGCATCCCAGGAGAAAGGTGAAATTATGTTTGTGTTTGTGAAGGTGAAGCATGGTAAAACCACCACAGAAGGTCAGGTATATTTTGGGATTGGTAATATTTTCCAGTTTGTATCTGATTAATTTTTAAGTTTATGAAATATGCAGTTATTGCCAAATACGTTTTTCCCCATAAGGCCTCTTGTGGGTGGCTAATATCTGCCCCTCCTGTCCTCAGGGGACAGAGCGTATTTGGGTCTTGTTTTTTGCATAGAATTATCAGCTCTATAGCTGAGGAGTCTGGAAAGCTGTTGAACACATAAAGGAATTAATATATTTTTTAATTGGGGTACCTTTTATTAGGAATTGAAAATGATAGCAATTTAGATCTTACGTAAAATATAATTTGCCTTGATTAACACTACCTCATGTGTGGCTTGTATCTTTCTGTTATTGTGTAAGATGAATGGACAAGAAGCAAACCATTACTGTTTTTTTGTTTGTTTGTTTGTTTGTTTTTTCCCCAGGCATGGCTCACAGATCTAGAAAATTAGGAATTAACAACTGAGAAAGACTAGCATCATTTTTGGCATACTTACTGGAGAAGTTGTGGTGGGGGTGACCCGAAATAAATGTGACTGGTGGCATTCAGAACAAAATTTGCTCTTAGGATTAATAGCAGTAGCTGGGATGGTGAATAAACAAGGAGTTAAAGGCTGGTCATTTTTGAACATTTGAGACCACTAATATGGAAATGGTAGCTAATGATATTTGCTCGCCTTGCCCCAAAAATGAAAGAAGCACCCCTCCTTCCTTCTGTTGAAGTTCTTGTAAAATGGGAAGGTGGTACCCAAAGCCTACGTGAAAATGTGTGTTTGCATTGCACTGAAGTGTGTTTATATAAAATTATCCATATGTTCTCTGCCATAAAATACGCTAGCAGGTTTAGGTATTGTTTATAGCTTAAAGCTTCACCTGAGACTGCTAATTGTAGAAGAAAAGAAATTTTTTTCCTCCTTTCCCCCAAACGAAGGGGAACCGTGATGCAGAGCAGGTCAATGAAATGCTACCAGCGCCATAAAAGCCCAAATGGTGTATGCATTTGTGCTTTGCAGTGGAGCCAAAGCACCTGCTCTGCGAGAGGATCAGTGAAATTACGAGATATAATGGATGTTTGTACAAAACGGGGAGCATTTGTTTTTTCCTTCTTGTGGTTAATGTTCAATGTGATAATGTAAATGAGTCCTCCGTACCCCTCCTGACTCTGTCCTGTCACTGGTACTTTTTATCTTTTCCTTTGTCTTGTGGGTACTAACAGTTGCTAAATGGCTTTTATGGAGGATAATATATTTAGGAAGCAATTTCCATTTGAGATTTTTAACTGCTGCATCTCCCTCTCTGCGACCTAGGGAGTGGAAGGCTGATATAATACAGTTATCTTTCCAAGCTGAGTTACTTTAAAGCATGGGCTTGTAATATACAGTTTTTAATAATCTCTCCTGCCACAGAGCAGAAACTGGTCTCTGAATGAGGACAACCAGATGAAACTTGCTTCTGTGTAAACATGGCTTGAGCAGAATCAGCCAATTTCAAGGCGGATTAGTGTCATTTCAGTGAAAACTGGATAAAGGAAGTATGAATATGGAGAGAACCTGAAAGCCACTTGTGGAAAAAGAAAAATCTACATGGGATCATCTCCCTTCCTCAGTTCCCGATCTCCAGATCCATCTCACGGTCCTCTGTGTGTTATGGATGGGGACCCATGGCTGCAGGGAGAGGTGGCAACCTGGCTCTCTCGGCCTGGCTGTGGCGTTGCAAGTCCATGTCAGCAGGTCTTTTCCTGATGCTGCTCCTGACTCCTGGCCTGTTTTGTCCAGCCTTCTCTTTTGCTTGTAAGCGTGTTGGTGGAGGAAATGCTGTGAAGAAAGGTCTTGTAACGTATTTTGAGAATTTGAGATTTGTACTAGCTGCGTCTGCAGAGAGCCTGGGGCTGCCTGGGCACCTGCATGGACCTCACTTTCTTAGCAGCCCATACTGTAAGTGCCCTCCTGCTGAGAATGCTTTCTCTTGGCTGCAGGAGGTGCACCTCATCAGCCCGTGGGAGCTGCTGCTCTGCTCGCAGCGGGGAGTTAGATACAAATGTATATACACGGTAAAAGTTACCCCTGAGAACCTAGTGGTGTGCCCGCAGCTCATGTTGTCACTTTTGGTGATTAGATGCTCTGCCAGAACTTTGGTCCTACCCTTGTACAACATCATGATAGTCCTGGATGCTGTGTGGTTGTGCAGCTTTGTTGTGCGGGCTTGATGCCTTAACGCAGCCTTATTTTTTTTCTTTTTTTCTTTTTTTCTTTTTTCTTTCTTTTTTTTTTTTTTTTTTTTTTTTTT
>CM021797.1:58409387-58425594 GCA_011076525.1 Nettapus auritus | reverse complement strand
ATTCAGTTAGAATACTGGTATAAAAAATGGTAAAAAATTAAATTAGAAAACATTTTAACTAACTGTAATTTTGAACAGACACCTGGTTTCTTTTCTGTGTTTGAATAGTGAATGATGCTCCTATAAATAATTCTGAAGGCTTAAAATTGCACAAAACCTTTTTGTCTTTTAGTTGCCAGTAGGTTGCAAAAAGCTTTAAAAAAAAAAGAAAGAAAAAGAAATAAAAGAAAAAGAAAAAACTATTTGTGTTCATATGTGCTTTAGCATGTCTATACAGAGTTTTCTGTAAATTATTTCACATACCCCAATTTCTTTAGGGTAGGGATTAGGAATTATTGTTCACTTTGCCAAAGCATCTTTTGATCTTGCTGAAAAATGATGTCACATTAATGAATGTGACCCAATACCATGGCGCTAAAGCCTATTGGTAGAAAGATTCTGCTATTTGATTGACAGCAAAATTTCTGAAGCTGAAAAATTTCTGAAGCTGAAGATCCTCACAGGATTGGAAAATTAGAGAAAAAGTAGTAGAAGCAGATTAAAGACTTAAAACATTTTTATGAATGTCATTGTGAAACTAAAACAGCCAGGCAATAGGGTTTTTGTACAATCTGGACCCAGAAATGAATGCTCTTGAAATCTGGTATCTTTCTGTGGGTGATTTTTATCTTGTTTGTTTGTTTGTTATTATTATTATTTTTATTAGTAGTAAATTTGTGGACCCCCAGCAGTAAGCAGGACTCTGGCTGCTGTGGGACTATCAGAAGCTGTAGGGACATCTGATTTGCTAAAGGCGCTTTCGCGCAGCTTCAGGACTGTGATTAGGCAGCTGACTAATACATTTGTCTTTACGGTGGGACTGAGATATTGCTACTCGCCTTGTCCGGAGCACGTAAGATCAGTTTTCATGTTCCTTGTAGCCAGTGATGCTAATAAAGCTTTCACAGGTTTAAAGGACAAGGACTTTAAGAGGGAGTGTTGCTTAACTAGGGAGGCATTCTCTTCCTCACAAGTTACAGTTGGTGTAAGCAGGGAAGGGTGAAAACAACCATCACATGAAATTATTGAACAAAGCAGCAACAGAATTACTGCTTAATTCAGTCTTAGCTGCAGTGTAAGAGATCACAGAGTACATCTTTTAAAACTGATAGGTAGAGTGCAGCTGGTGCTCAAGTAGCCTCCTGGGGCTTGCTGTTGCTCCTTTTCAATTTCCCCTCATCCTGAGTTTCCAGTTTTAGTCTGGTGAGGATTTGAAGGACTTTTGCAGCTCACTGCAGGGATCTTTCAAAGATATGCATGGGAGCAGCTGAGCCATTTGAGCACTGCGAAAGCTTGAAAATGAGCTGACCTTGAACAAAACATTTTGCTTTGGTTATCGTTGAAGGTAGGAGGGCTGCCTGTTACTTTCTGCCAGACAGCTCGCCCATTGAAGTGAGAACCGTAGCTTCCCCTTGGATTAGCTGTGAAGCTAGGGCACTAAGCACTCCCTCCCCTCCAGTGTGTGTGTACAGGCTTGTGCTTGCTAGTGCAAAATCAGATTACTTGCCCCTTCTCAATTTGAAGATCGTCATTTGCCTGACCAAAGTTTTACAAAATGTTTAGCATTAACTTCTGCTAAGCAGGATGGAATAGTGTAGTCCCCCTTTTCCTTTAAAAAGTATGTATGTATGTGTTTGTATGTATGAAGAAAAGAGCGCTTTTCCAGTAGAAGATGTACCTAGAATCTGCAGTGTCCCCACCCTCCAGTCCAATCAAATCCCAATTGACAGGCATAGCCCATGGGTTTGAAAAGGGGTCTTGAGCTTGCTTTAAGCTCCACGGTGCTGAGATTTTTCACCGCGTTTGGATCGTAAGCAAGATCTGTGATTTCCGTCCATGATATAATTAAACTTTTGGCAGGGTGTGTGGCTTTCTTCAGAAAGGAGAGATGAGCTCTGTGGCTAAAACTACTGAGGGACACATTCTACATTTAAAGTTCACCCACCTAATCTTTCTTTTTCAGTCTCTACAAAAGCAGCTCTTTATGGAGCCCAGCAATTTAAAATAAAATCATCTTTGCCGCTCCAAAACTTGGCAAAACACTGTGCCTAGATTTCTATTAAATAGGGAGAGGCCAAGCTGATCTCTCTTTATATTTTGTAATGATATTCTTTCTTGTTCTGTGTTGGACAAGTGGATTTTGGACGCAGTCCATCTGGAATGTTAGGTACATTGTAGAAACATCCCACTGTTGCGAAGAGCTGCTCTAATTTCCAAGTGCTACTAGGCAAATTGCAACTCTGCTTCTGTCAACATTATCTCTTTGGGAGTTTAACAGATAGGGGTCACCATCCTTGAGACAAAGGCAGATGTGCTTTTCCCCCTGTACTGGAAGCACTGCTATATAAGCAGCATGTATGTTAAAATAAACAAACAAACCCTTTGCCAGAATCCCAGAGGTATAGTGCTCATATCTTTGAGATTCATTTGTTCAAGAGAACAATAACCAAGAAAGAATGATGGCTTCAGATGAACTCTGAAGGACACAAGAAACAAGAATGCTGTTTGGTGCTTTGAAAGTGAGGATTTTGGCTTAGGTTTTGTGACCTGAAAAGAAGTGCTGGCACTGAAAGGTGGAAACCTGTTTGATTGGCCTGTGGTCTTTTTGATCTG
The DNA here is from genome assembly GCA_011076525.1 of Nettapus auritus. Lineage (NCBI taxonomy): Eukaryota > Metazoa > Chordata > Aves > Anseriformes > Anatidae > Nettapus > Nettapus auritus. Next base: position 58,422,942 of record CM021797.1, on the reverse strand, counting down.
TGAACACAATTTAGCATACCATCTGGGGACAATGTCTTCTACTGGCACAGAGTGGAAGTAGACAAACCAAGAACAGCATCCAAATGCACTTTAATTTCTGTTGCTCTTGAATCTGTTCAGTCTCATTTTGATTAAAGGACTAGAATTGTACATCTGCAAGGTAAAATGTACAGCTATCCCAGCCACTGAATACTAGATTACAAGGAGATATTTCATCCTACTCCTATTACAATCTATTACCAGGGCTTTAAAGGTGACTCTTCCCCACACACCCTGCAACAACTGAAATTTGTTTTAGATATGTGGGAAGCTGTTTTTAAAAGGAGTGTCACAGGCTTGTAAAGAAGCATTGGGGTTTGCTACTGTTAACATCACTTATTTTTAGTTAGTTATTGATAGTGTGTGCACTGCTGTCTAAATTGCGCAGGAATAGTATTTAACTTTTGCACTGAAGCATGTATTATTTAACCAGACAAGCTGATTTATAGCTAGACTGTACCATACTACCATTGTTTTTTGAAGAACTTTAGGTTCTTTTATTTATTTTTCTATGTTATTTATTTATTTTGGTAAATAAGTCCATGTCTCTTCCTGTTGAGAAAAGGACCTTCTAATTTAATACTAAAAGAAACTGTATTTTGGGAACTCAAAAGCAAAATGTGTCCAAGGCATTTCCAGCTGTCTCAGTCAACTAAACCTCCTGCTCCCTCAGTAGCAGCCAAATGCTGGATCTTTTCTCCCTAGAAGATTTCTTACAGACGCAGAGGAATTTAGACTCTCCTTCTCTTCTGTTTTTATACTTCTCTACTGAGTATGCCTGGAAAGCATGAGAAATTATGAAAATTATGAAGGAAAATTAGAGAGTGAGGTAGGAATGCAGCACATTCCTAACTAAAGGGAAAAGTGAGCTGGATGAGTAGAAGCTGAGGGAAACATGAAGAGGGAAAGAAGAAGAGCTTAAAGCACAGAGGTGGAACCATCTTCGCTAGGTTCAAGAGAAATGTATCTTGTCAAAGGGCACTCAGGAAAAAGGTGCAGGTTATGCATTGGTGAAAGCAGAAAAAAGAAGCTGCAGATGCAAGTTGAACAGTAAAAGGCAGTTATATGCATATGGTTTTTTTCCATCCTCCAATGTGCAAAATGAACCTTCTTCTGTATTTTCTGTATTTGTTGAAGAAATCAAATCCTCTCTGAGTGTTTATGAAGCATCAGAAACTTCGTGGTGCTCCTCTGCACGTGGGGTGGTGGAGAGAGGGACTGGGTGAGGAGTGTGGGAGAATTTACTGTCCCCACCTGCTAGATGTGATCTGTTTAGCCTGGGACTAGCCAAGAATGGGACTGAAAATAAGTACTGTGTAAGACTGTGTTAAACCCATCTCATTTTCTAATTTAAAAATTATGGAAGGACACTCCAGCATTGGTGCAAAATGCTAAAACACCCTGGGAAAAAGCTCCTGTCTTTTGTAAGAGAGCACTGTATGGCAAGTACTTTCACATCCCAAATTCCTAGTACTAATTCCACTATTTGATCATTACCCAAATAATTTTGCAAACAAAACTGTAGCTTTTACTCCTTCCAAAGAGAAGCCTATAAAATGATTGCTTTGTCTATTATCTTTCTTTTTCTTTCTTTCTTTCTTTCTTTCTTTCTTTCTTTCTTTCTTTCTTTCTCTTCCTCTTTTTCTTTCTCTTTTCTTTTTTTGGCATTCAAGGAAAACATCATACTATGATCTAATGCTCTTAGCTCACTTCCTTAAATAGCATTCCAAAGTTATATGATTGCAGGATTGCTCTAGTGTGTGTGTCTGAGTGACACAATTATTTTGTGGAATCTACTAAAAACTTATCTTTACCAGTTTATATGTTTGAAAATGAAAAATGATCACGTGTAAAACAACTTACTAAAGGCAGCATGAGGGAGAGAGGGGACTAGTTAAGAAAACAATATCATGGTAATAGTTGCTCTGTTTCTCCACATCTTGGACTGAGCCAAAACGTTGATCACTTTAAAATCTGTTGCGTGTGGAGCACTTGGTAAGATTACGTCTGAAGATGATCCTTTAATGGCTGAGGTCCGGTGTTCATTGAATGCTTGAATTTACTGCAAGTCTTCAGAGACAAGTCAATTTTTACGGCACTCCATATGAGGTGTTGAACGCATGTGCTGGAGGGGGTGGTGGACCCTGGGGAATATTTCTTGCTCGGGAAAGGTTTCTATGGTGATGCCAGTAAAGCAAGAAATGAGGTAATACTTTGTGATGGCTGGAGAGAGAAGTGAACAACTCTTGCAGATGACTTTTTGGATACCTTGGGCACTAAAGTATATGTTTTGATTTTTTTTTTTTTTCATGTTTAATCTGATTAATCGGTTATGAATTTCTGTCTGCAAGAGTTACGTTTCACATGGTATATTTTCACCTTATGGTCCACTTTGATTAATCATCCATGTCTTCCCCTGGATGAGAAGCAATGAAAGACTCCAGTTTTCCTCTTTGCTGTATTTCAGGGATTAATGGGAAATAGTGTCATGCTTTGTCAAGGGACGATTTTTCATATTAACGTTTGCAAAGCAGAGACAGTGCCTTGTGCTGTGGCTCTTTACCATATTAAACAGGAATGTCCTTCAAAGTCTTTGTCAATGATGGGTATAAATCAAAGTGAGAAAAACGGTACATACTGAATTTTACATTACTGCATTTTTTAATATGTAACTAGGCTTAACTTTTTTCCAGTCTTAAGCCCATCAAGATCAAACTCAAGCAGCCGTTCACATCCACAATTGAAACTTGCCAACCTTTTCCTTTAAGTTAATGATGGTCCAAACACTCCCCACTGCTTTTGTCAATATATCTTTTAAAGGCAAGCATTAAACTTAGGTTTGCTTTAGTCTTTCTTTTCTTTTCTTTTCTTTTGCCTTTTTTTTTTTTTTTCATTTTCTTCACAGCTTCAGGCCCAAAGGCTTCTTTTAATACACATTAGGTAAGGCCTGGAATTGAGTCGACGTTTGTGAAGGAGACTTGAAGTTTAGAACAGAATTGTCCTTTATGGCTTTTTCATGGAGGAAAAAAAAATCTTCTTATGAGAATAAAGACTTTAGCCTAATCTCTTGCCATCTGGAAAATGTAGAAGCCAGAGGTTGTTGGCACTAGGTCACATCCCTTATGTAAACTGTCAAATTCTTTTCATATTAATGGCATATCAAGTTAAACCCGTGAGGTTTGCGGAGAGCTAATTTATTGATTTTTTTTTTAATTATTATTATTTTGATTCTCTTCTATTCGTACTTGATAACGCTGACTGATTTTTGATAAATGTTGGTTGTCCTGTTTTAGTACAGAATTTTCTGGTCTTTCGCAATTCCTCAGTTCTCTAATAGGTGATAATGTTTTTTAGAGGCCTTTATGTGAAATCCCCATGAAGGGGAGAATTTTCGGAAGTGACTTTTGCAGCTAATTAGCTTGAAATGAAGCTGGAGACAACTGTTAGTTGCAGTGAGAAGGCCTGACACATGCCACCATATATAATTCTAGCGCATCAAATTTCTGGGTGGCTGCCAGCATCCTGTATGGTAGTTATCTGTGGATGACTCGCCACAGCCCGGAGCAAAGGCAATCAAATTAAGGTTTTTTCCCCTCCCCTGGAGGATTTAGCATGGTGGTGGTTGTTGCATTTTGTTTGCTAGTTTGCTAGTTTGTTTAAGAGGTGGCAGACTGGGAGCAAGTCTGCGGTCACATCGCTCTCTCCATCTTTGTGCTCACAACACACGCATCACAATGACAGCTCACCTCCACAGATTACCAGGGAAAAACAAAGTGTGGGATGGGGCAGAAACAAAGAGAGAACGTTTATAATCATTTTGTTAGTCTAGAAGGTAACTCTCTCTGGAAATTGGCCCTTAAGCTCTTAGCTATATTGACAGCTTTATTCAAAGGAGGAACATTTGCCAACAGCTGCTGCTACCAAAGTTGATATGTATTGATTTCTTTTCTTTTTTTTTTTCCTGAAATTTTTCATGGCTTTCCTCCATCCACAAACAAGAGAGAAACCATAAGCTCTGCTTTAGACCTTTCGATAGGCTAAAATACTGCTCCAATGGAACCCTTGTTATTGCAGAAAACAGGCTTCAATTTTGCACACCGAGAACTGCGGCCAGCGGAAGGAGGCTGTAACGCTTCACCCTGTACCCTCAATGCTTTCCCAAAGGGTGAGCCATATCGGGGCGAGGACAGCATCTCCCCATCCGTTTGTCCTTGCTGTGATCAGCACATCCATCCTCCCACTCCCATTTCACAGCAGTGTAGCACCCAATGCCCACCGGGACAAGGCCAGGGCAGGTGGAGGTGTGTGGGGCAGCCAGCCTGGCCTTGCCTGGCTTCTGCCCCACCATGGGGGCTGCTGGTGGCAGGCGGTCTGCTGCTGGTTTCTGTTAGCAGTGCTGCTGTTGGGGCGGGCAGAGCGGAACACATCGGCAGATGCTCTTAAGTAAGCGTTTCCAATTGATGACGGTGGGAATGTGCTCGCGGACAAGCGCGCTGCCTGTGTTACACGGGATTTCCTGTCAAAACCCCGAGGTACTATAGGGGCGTTGATAAAAGGGGACCCATTCCAGCGGTGCAGAAAACCGTGGCTACAAAATATCTTTGTGCTTCTGTCAAACCCCAGTTAAAAAACAATGTGCAAAGGGAGGGTTGAGTTAAGTGCGATCATGGAATGAAGTATAGGAGCGGGATGGAAGGGAGGAAGAAAGAAATACAAAACTCTTATGTTCAGTTGCTATCAGAGCTCTTGGTTTGTGTTACAGTAACCTCAAGTAATACACCTGAGTGTTGATAGTAGGATGTAAAATTACTTTATAACCGTGCCGCATAAATTCTTGTTTGTGAAATTTTAACACTTGCTTACTCCCTGGCCCTTAGCGAAGCAGTGTGTGTATTGCAGCATGCTGGGAGCAGATCCTAGGGGTTACCAGCCACCTTCTTGGTGCCTTCTTGGGTCACACTGGCTGTGGAAGGGAAGTGGGGCTGGGCAAATACTGTGGCTTAAGGTGTGTTACTCTGCCGAGCCATCTGCTTCTTTGTGGTGCCTGGATGAGATCTCACAGTGGCATGGGTGGTCAGGATGTAGCTGACCAGGTTAAGGATCTCTCTGTCAAGGCAGCGTGCCTGTGTGGAGGAAGGCAGCAGGAGGTGCCCTGGGTGATTAAAGACAGATGTGGACAGGGTACCGGATCAGCAGGGAGAGCAGGGCTCACATACTTCATTTAAATTTCTCTCCTTTTACTGGAGTGGTCAGCACTGAAGCATTTTCAGTTCCTTCCCTATATTCCCCCCCATCCACCCACCAGACCAAAAAAAGATAGACAGAAGCCAGGGAACTGTGCATTCCTTATAATACTTAAAACCCTGTGTCTCTTCAAAATGCATTTTGGGAGGCAAGTTCTCTATCATAATGCTCTCACCAAGATTTTACTGGGCTGCGGGGAAATTGCTGTGTGTGAATAATAAACATAATCTTTAGAGAACAACCGTTACTTTTCAGACAGTAATATTCCCAAGTTACAGTATGTAGTTGCTAAAATATGTCAAGCCTTTCATCTCTCTGGAGCAAGGAGAACTTGTTCCTCTGCTGTGTATTCCTCCACATACAAGGGTATATGTACACTCCCTTGTCAGTACGAGAACCACCCTCTGCCCTTGGATTTGAAACTAGAATTAGAAATTCTCGCAGGTGAATATCCTGCTGAATGTTTCTCGTAGCCTGGAGGGGAACGTGGGTTATTAGTTGTGGTAGTATTTTATGCAGAAAGAGAGATGTTGACGTAGGTTTGTTTGCTGTTACACTTTAATTGACAGGCATAGATTTCTTTCATTGCAGTTCATAAGGTGAGTGGCATTCCCCCAAAATATAACACTAAAAAAAAAAAAAAAAAGAATTTACTGGATCTAGGTGCGTTAGGCTGTACCCAGACAGCAAGCCATCTGCACAGTGAAAAGTTCACTGGCTGTACGCTTTGAGCTTGTAACTGCAATGTGCTGCTCTATCGCTGAGTGCCTTGGCTTAAATGGCTGACCCAGTGGGTTCCCATGCACTATGCCCCATGTCGGATTATGCGCATCCCTGATGCTGGAGCGCTTCCCATTCCGGCTGAGGCAAACCAGAAGAACAGAAGCCACACAGCAGGTTGCACAGCTTTCGATGAAGCTTTGCGCACGGACCACTTTCTCTTAACTGGGAATGATCCCCAATAACAGCTGCTACGAGTTACTATTAGTCACTCAGTTTTACTTACAAATGTAATCCAAAAAGGTAATGTTAACAAAATGTAGGTGCTGGTGGAGCAGTTGAAACTACTGTTGCAGACTATTAGTTTCTCCTGCAGTGGATTTTTTCCCTTTTTTTTTTCTTTCTTTCTTTTTCTTTCTTTCTTTCTTTCTTTCTTTCTTTCTTTCTTTCTTTCTTTCTTTCTTTCTTTCTTTCTTTCTTTCTTTTTCTTTCATTTTCTTTCAGTGCAGCATTTTTTGTGGATTTTGTTGTTGCAAATTTAATTTTGTTTGATTTTATTAGTTTCCCTTTAGGAAATAAGTCTTGTGAACAGTATTAAGTCTGGGTAAGGTTCACACCTATTGCTCCCTGATGTGCTCACAATTAATGAAAATGTGTGTACTCTATGTAAAGTCACCTGTTGAAATTCTCTACTACATGAGGTTTTATTGTTCACAAATTAATGTCATGAATCCATTTGGACACCAACCAGGAACTTGTTGTAATTGCTCACACATAAGTAAAAGCTTTCCCTGTGTTTTAATTAGTTGATGCAAGGGATTAAGATGATTATGTGGAAGGCAGTGCAGTTTCTCTCTTAATAAATCAGTCGGTGTGGGTGCCAAATCAGCCCTGGATCCCATTTGGGCAGAGTGCTTTGATAAAGGCACCAACCAGACCGCTAAGACTTCCTGTGGCAGCAGCACTGTAGATCATTTGGGTCTGCTGATACTGTTGATGTGCAATGTGGGATATTAATCAAGACTAATTATACGCATTGGCTTTGAAACAAATTCAAGGCCAGTGCAGGGCATGCTTCTTTATGTAATTACTGACTTTAAGGTACTGGGTTAATTGATAGAAATTAAGAGGACCTTCCATTTACTGACACTATGTTTCAGAACATCAGCTCACCACACTGGCTGCAATTTGGTCTAGTTTGTTTTAAACACGTGCCAGTATATGGTTAAGTAGGCATCCATTACATTTTGTCTACTTTTTTGCTTTCCTGTTCTGTACTTTTTAATTTTCTCTTAAGCCCTACCACAGAGGCAGCAAACAATGAAATACTTCAAGTAATGACAGGCAGCATGCTCTCAGACTGCTGTGTAGAATGTCATTAGCTTCTGTTAGACATTCAGAAGAATTGCAAAAAAATGTTTTGTGAATAACACCAAGGCTCCTTTTTTGATGCAGATTAGAATGCGTACATGTTTACCATATGGATCTGATAATGCAGTTTACGTGTTTTGTTTGGCCAGCAAATGTGTATATATAGAAGATAAAATCTCAGTCTAGCGCACTCGTGTATCTATGTATAAATTTGAGTCAGCGTGTCTTTCTCGATGTATGGTACAAGTGAGCTTATTCAGGAGGGCTAAGAGGTGGTCATCCGTACTTGCCTGTACAGAAGGGAAACTGGAATAAAGAAAGTTTGAGTGTTCTCTAAGCGAGATGATTGCAGATGCTTTTGAGTTTTTACTTTCTTAGTCCATCAAAGATAAGCTCAGATTGATTACAGAATTGGATAGGATTGTCATTCAGAGCTTTAGCCAGAATAATGTACTGAGAGAAGAGAATTCAATAAATATCCCTCTTGCTTCACACTTCTGCAACTGTAATTGTAAGTGGAAGAGAGAGGTCTGAATATATGAGTTAAAGCAGGTATTTCTGTTAGGGTTTCATATCACCACTTCCTTAGTGCATGCTGATTGCTGGATGAATGAAAGAAAATGTAGGAATCAGTTTTTGCTTATTTAATGTGTTTTGTTGTGATCTGTGCTGCTATGAAAAAAAATGCCCTTCTGTCTCTATAAGGTCTGGTTTAATAATAATTGGTGCTAACAGTAATAGCACTATCTTTTCACAGAAATATTTGATTGCAGTTCACTCAGCGCCATCCGCAGCAAGCTTGCTATTGTCAAAGCTTTTTTTCTTTAAGTCTGAACTTCTTTGGCATAAATTGCTTGTAGATGGGGTGTGAGCCAGTCCATTCCCATTGTCTGTGCAGAACGAGACACGTGAATGCCACAAATTAATCACATCTAGCGTGAGAATAGAAAGCTCTCACCCACTAACACGTCTGTGAAAGCAGCTTTGAGTCTGAGGGAAAGAACCTCTCAAATGAACATGAAAAATGTTGGGCTTTTGAAGGCCAGGGAATTGTGCAGCCTGACCGGACCTGCCTGCTACCATGTGGGGGAAGTGAGGGATGGGAAGACGACCAGCCTGGGAGGTTTTCTGCTAAATGATCGGCTTTCACTGACTGATGCTGGGGTCATAAATGAGCTGCTGGCTGAGGCCGTGTTGGCGCTCAGAGCGCAGTGCCAGCTGTCTGCTGCGCAGGGAAACAATAGCAGAACCCTTCTGCGTGTGAGAAAGGGACACTCAGGCATAATATTTTATTAGACTTTGGGCTAACCTTTCCTTTCGCAAACCTTAGGATCCTTAGGTAGGAATTATACAGTGTCATTTATAATTAACCTTTTTTTCTCTGTACCCATTTGTGCTTAAGAGTTCCTAAAAGGGTATCTGTGAATGGCCTGCTTTACACATTCAGATCTTGTCTGTCTCTCTCTCTTGTATGTTTCCTATCTGAAAACCTGAAAACTGAAAAACGGAGGTGATTTTGAATCATTATGATCTTCCAATTTAGCGGGGAAGGGGGAATTGGGGGGTGGGGGCATGTGATTCGAGGGGGGGGGGGGCACAAAAAATATAAATAAATAAATAAATAAATAAATAAAACACCCAAGTCAGAAGTACAGGCAAGAATAATTACTGTATTTCTTTGGAACAGACTTGCAGTGCTGAGCCAGATGAGAAAGGTATTGCTGTCTTTTCCCTCCCTTCTGCTCAAGTCCCTTGGACATGAAGGAATGATCGATGGAGAACTTCTGAGCTCCTTTGTTTCATGGCATTCTTGGAGTACAAATTCTCTGGAACAGAAACAATTTCTATTTAGGTGCATGCATGAAAGCAGACACATACCAGCCACTGTCAGAGCATACACGTAATTATTATATTTATAGTTTATGATAACAAGGCTGAACATGAACTGAAACTGTAGCCAAAGGACTTCTTAAATGGTGCATTTAAAGCATGGTGTTTGCCTCATGAAAAAACAGCCATTTAATGCTGTTTTCCTTAGTCTTTTGTTTAAACATTTATCCTACGATGCTGAAAAATCTTGTCTAACAGAAAAAGTGCACTTTTGACAAACATAAACTTCATTGTGGATGGCCAGAGACCAGATTAGCAAAGAAAATAAAAAATACCATGGTATTTACATAAAGATTGTAATAAAGAATAAAGACAAAGCATCAAGTGTGTATGCTTTTTTTTTTTTTTTTTTTTTTTTTTTTCCTGATCACCTCCTGAACGTCCTAGCTAAATTGAAAGCTATTTCTAGTGTGCAGCCTTAGTTCCTGAGCTGCAGGCTTTGCGTTATTTTCTTTCTTAAATATTCATAAGCCTTGTTTTCTGCATGATACACACCTCCTCTGCAGCATCAGCTAGCCCCATCATGGGCTGTCTTTGTGGCTCTGCCTTGGAGCCATGCTCAGACCACAGCTGCCCTTCAGATCTGCTGCAGCATCTGTACTTTTCCAGCCTCAAGCCTCAAGTCATGCCGAAGGTCACGTTACAGCTAACCCCAGAGAGTAAAACACGAAGTAAAGGGTATACAGTTTCTCAAAGAGATGACCCTTCTGCACTTGGCCTCTGGGAAGCTCTGGTGTAATAACAGAGCTTAGCAGCTTGTGCAAGCACTGGTGGCTTGGGGTTAGCTCTGTTAAACCAGTGGCTGGCTCACATTACTTGCTGTCCATACCATATTCATATCTTGATACCCAAGAAGGACCCTTTAGGAAGTTGTGAAAAAGGAGGAAACGGAGCAACTACAGAGGTGCTGTGGTTTGTTACTCATAGATGTTATTTAGAAATTTGTGTATCCTTTTCTCATCTCTGACTGAAAATTGCTTGTGGGAACTCCTGCGTAACAAAGTGAGTGGCACTTGTCTGAAATAGGAGTAATGCTGAAAATGCTAAAAAAGCCTGCCTTGCGGGTACTCTAGAACTGACTGAAAGACGCAGATTTCTGTAGCCAGGTCAGCCCTGAAATGTTGCAGGTGTAGGTACAGAACTTCCACCCCAAATTCAAATACAGCATCATTTTAAAGAGGAATATATGAGTTAAAGAAGGGAAAGACTGATTTTGTCACTGACTGAGATGGAGTTAGAAGTATGATTACAACTACTATTAGATATTGCTGTCACCAGAACAAGCTCTGCACTGCATGCATCTTCAGGGCTGTTGACAGCTGATGCTTACTTTCTATCCATAAATGATTTTGGACCACTCATATTATCACAAGCTCTTATTAGTCACCTTATCACTTCTTGCTGAGAAATATTAGTATTCAGAAAACCATGTGGAAATGTTGACGGTGCTCTAAAGGCATGAAAGAGTACCTTGATCACTTAAAAACTGTAATTCCTATTTCCTAAGTAGAGTAACAAACAAATCTGGAAACCAATTCCATTTGCTACTATCTGAAGGAACAGACAAGGAACATTGACAAGTCAAAATATTTTCAACATATGAGAGAAGTATCTAGTATCTGGACTTTTTGGATGAATTCTGAAGAAAAAAAAAAAAAAAGAATCTGGAAGGATTTCACTTACTAAATAGTTCATGCAGGATCTCGTCAAGAATTTTGATGAGTGGTAGATTAGTTTTGTAGTGTAGCATTCACTAAAATGTGGCAGTTACTGCAAGAGGCTATCTGTTCTTCCCACATCTTCTCCATTCTTCTCCATTCTCCTTTGTCAGTGCCTCTTCCTTTGTGTCAGCAGAAACATCTGTTTGCATCAGTGTGGACCTATGCCAGTTCAAAGGGGTTGTGAACCCATATGGTAAGTCAAGCTGTCTCTGCAGTAAAGGTGTAAATAGCTACTGAAATTGTGCAGCATGGTCTCAAAGGCAGGAGAAAAAGAATGTTTATTTTGTCAAAACTCCCGTGGCTAAACTTCAGAGTTTGGTTCACCTACTGTGAAAGACTTGTTTAGGCTTTTTTTCTTGGATTTTTTTGGTATTTGGTATTTTTTGGTATTGGATATGTAACCACTGCACAGCTGTCAGAGGACATTTTTATAGCCTGAGGCGTGTTTTATTATGTTGTGTGGTTTGTTTTTTTAAAATATATAGTTAAAACAGAAGTGCCTTTTTACGACTACCAGCATTTGTTTGGTTATATTTACTTATATTTTGGTTAACTGTCAATAATTCTAGTCCTTATAAATGTATGTTTACGTCTTGTAGATTACCTAGATTGTGTGGTGGTGCAGATCTGCACAGGTGGATTCTCAAGCTCAGCAGAATGCTGTTCAGCAGTAAGACTTTACTGTGGTGCTATACTAAAGCAGGCCTGTGTTATGGGGACTTACACAGTATGTGAGCTGACTACCAGATTCTCTCCTGTTGCCCATTATGCAAATATTTCTTATGTCAGTGCTGTACTATGAATAGATAGATTTGTACTGTAATTCGTTTCATAATGTAAGAAAAATCTGTTAAAAAATGTGAAGTGCAAGGAACTTAAGCCTCAGTGGTAGGAATCTAAGGAATTTAAAGTAAATTTCATATAGCGTCTTTCAGGTTATTATTTTTTTTTTATCCCAAAGTACTTCACAATAATTGGTTAGTGTCTAGAACAAATCTGAACACATTATATCAAAAGCCAGTCTATTTAACTTGTCAATTTCAAAATGTATACTGAGCTAAACCATATGTATATATGCATTCCAGTCTAACGCATTCTGGATTTTTCTATTTCGAAGTTGCAATCCAAATAAGTTTCTTTTCTAAAGGATAATGGGCTTTCCAGATGTATCAGCAACTATCTGTGCTGTTTATGTTTGAGTTATAATGCGACTGACATTCTCTCTCAGTAATTCCACTCATTATACTGCAGAGATCACTACGGAAGCCTTCCTCTTCTGCAAGGCAGAGAGTTGTTTTAAAAACTTCTTTTCAATAATTTATTTCCCCTGCTTTGAGAGAAAATATTCTTTCTGCTCTTTATGTTATTTAACTCAATGTACATGCTGATGGAATCCTTGAGAGACAGTCACTCTGCATTTAGTCTCAGATGGATCAGCAGCACCACAGATTATTATTAGGTTCTGCACTAAGGAGTTGAAGAATTCATTGTGTATGTGTTTTCTCAAAAGGACAGATGGTACTGGAACTGTGTTTCTACCTCTGTTTTTAAATATCCTTAAAGCAATTGTTTCATAGGTAAATAAGTACTTGGTCATATTTGATTTCATAAATCTGTGAAAACAGGCACATTGATTCTCTTTATTAATACTCCTTGGAGCAGAACCCCCATGTTGCTACATTTGGCTTTCTCATATCCTCTGCATCCTGCCATCTCACCTCCTCACCTTTTCCCCTTTTGAAAACAATATTATTGTGTTATTTAATTTCTTTAATAAAAGCAGGGAGGTGTTGGGGTGGGGGAGGTAATGACTAGTTAGTAGCTATGCATTATGGCTTCCCAGATTCAAAATTATTTGTCATACATGGTGTTTGTATGCGAGGTATGTGCATATTTGATGGATTAAGTGTTAGTTTGCCAGCTCTTAGAGGACTTGTTTATCTCAGCAGATAAGACCTAACCCTTTTTTTGGCACAGAGCACAGGGTGGAGAGCTAGGTGGCTTTGAGGTTTCTTTCTGTAGCTGTTGTCTAAAACGCTCAATATTAATATTAATGCTGTGTTTTTTCAAGAAACATGTAAATGCAAAACTCAGAGCTGAAGATCAGAAGAAATAAAAGGTATTTGTCATTCTAGCCCCAGAGTCTGGGGGGTTTTCTGTTCTCCTGCCATCACCCCCCCCCCCCCCATCTTCCCGTGTTACTTGGCTGTCTGCTTACTGTCTTCAGCCTGGACTGAGGGCAGTTAAGTAACAGGTAACCCTCCTGTAAAGTTCCTCACTGCCATGTGCACAGCCCTTCTCCATGTGAAGCTGTGCAACGGCTTTCTGCTGCTCTCATGGTGTATCTTCTGCCACAGCAATGTGTACTGCAACATCTGCTTTAGGCCACTTTCATCCCTCTTGGTATGTGAAAAATGGATGTGAGGATCCAGCAATTCAAAGCATGTACTCCACAGAGCAAAAATGACAAAGCTATTCTGTTGTGAGTCCTGCTGGAGGCAGAGGAATGTTCATATCGGAGTAATCGGTATATAACACATCTTGGTGTTAAAAAAAAAAAAAAAAAAAAA
>CM021797.1:58381285-58409287 GCA_011076525.1 Nettapus auritus | reverse complement strand
GGTATATAACACATCTTGGTGTTAAAAAAAAAAAAAAAAAAAAAGAAAGAAAGAATGAGAGGGAATATGTTAACTTGATTAATGTCAAGGGCATGATCTTCATCTCTGCAGGTTACAGAATGACCATTAGTCTTAGCTGGGATCTAGTAGCATGTTGTCTGCAATATAAAGTCCGAGGTGTCTTCATTTCTCAGCTGTCAAAAACAAACAAACAAAAATAAAAAAACCCACGTATGTAATATTTGTAAGTAAAAAAAAAAAAAAAAAAAAAAAAAAAGGCAATATCTACATGTGTTTGCATTTCACATCCAGTCTTCAGCTGGCAAATAATATGGCCAGTTTCCCTTACCATTTATACAAGAGTTAGCAGCCAAAATATGTTAAGACGACTGATCCTGCTACGACAAGGGAGAGAGACGTTAAGCTGTTGGCACTCGCTCTAAATATAATGTCAAAATAGTGCTGCCAGTGGCAACCTCATCTTTGTGGCAGGGATGTCAACCTGTAAAGCCTGACAGCTGCGCTGACTGAAGTTGAGTTTATTGTGGGTGGGAGAGACAAAGGAGTAAGTCACAACAAAAGCAGCGAGGCAGCTAGGAGAGGATGGACCTGGGCTCCCTGCAGCTGGAGGTGCAGCACGGCGGCGGTGAGGAAGGCTGCCTGGTGATGAGGAAGACTGTCTGGCAGTGCTGCGGGCAGTGGTGGAGGTGCCTGCCTGGCAGACAGGCTGAATCGAGACTACCAGCCAATCTGCTGACTAATAAGTCAGTGGCTCGCCAAGCCTTGTCATTACCTCATATGTTTTCCGTCCACAACCTGAGGCCGTGCAGGAGAGCTCCATTTAAGTTGTTGCCTCTCCCTGTTGTATTCTTTTTCTTCCTGCTCCAGACTCTGCTTGGTTCAGCAGCTAGCAGCGAGACGGCTCTCTGCAGGAGATGCCCTTGCGTTTCTGGTGTATGAAACGCTGCTGGTGTTTGGCAGCGCTACCGCGTTAGGAGGTCTGAACTGTTAGCATCGCACAAGTTAATTACCTATATAGAGAGTGGAGGCAATATTGTGACCAGTATCACCACTTTGAGACTTTATAATTACTAAGGCAATATAATTGCTTGATTTGTGTCACTGAACCAAATTGCTGTTGATTTCTATCAAGCAGGAGTTCTGTTACAGCCTTTTAAACAGAGATTTCTTTCTGGCTGAATTTGAAACTTTGATTTAGGCTTCTTGGTATGACACACTATGAATATGCATGTATAGTCCAATATTTTTTCCAAATTGTATCTGCTTTTGTGGCTAAAGTTTTGCATTTACAAGCTGCTGCACAGTTTTTGATAGTGTTTTTGTGCTTTGATATGCCAGTACTGTGACATATAAGTACTTGTTTGCATGCCGAAGCCTGATGATGTTAGCAGTATGTGTCACTGATTCGTTACAGACAGAAAACTGTGAGAGCATTTATTTATGCTTGCAAAATTTAAGGCCTGGTCAAGTCCCAGTTGGAGTTCAGACATTAATTGCTTGTGTGCCTGCTCTCTTTGTAAATTCATTCTCTGTTGCTTAGGAATTAATTTTCTGTGTTCTATCAAAAAAAAATTAAAATAGCACTTCTTCCCAGTAAGACTTTTTTCTTGTTCTGTGAAATGGCTGATGCTTTCCTACCAAAGAACAAGGTAGCCAACAGAGGGAGCACAAATTCTGTCATGTTTCCAGTCTTGCATGCTGGTGATAGCCTGTCTGGAAGGACAGCCAGCAGCCAGCTCTCAGTACAGATGTGGCACTGGGAGCACTGTTACAATATTGCATCAGTGCAATGATATTTGAGCACATTATGTCGTTTTTCATAGGTAAAATCTATTTTTTTTTACTTTTTTTTTTGGATGAGTCATCATAAGGATGCAAAATATTACTAAAAAAATAACACTTGAAAAACCATTAATGGAAGTAGAAAAACAAGTGCACCAGTTTTGTTTTTGTCTTTGGGTAGATCTGACTGAATTGAATGCTACAAACATAACACATGCATATTTATTAATTGTCAAGACTTGGGAGGACAGGAACAAACCAGTGGTACCTGTGCATAGTTTGCACACAGGGTTAAGAAACAGAACCTCCATTGATCTATCTGCCCAGAAAAGTTTGAAAAGATGAGACTCTGACCCTTTTTACTTTATATGCAGTTGAATGAAGTGTTTATGCACTTGAATTTTAAATTGTTATTTTGACAGTCTGCTTCAAATTTGCTAATTTTAGTCTAATCATGCAAATGTCTAAGCGCATGTATGACTGAACTCGTATGAGTGGTTTCACTGAAGTAAGTCAGTAGGACTGCTTGCATGGGCAAAGGTTTGGGCATGCATAACTTACTTAGGAAGCAGGACTGTGGTATGCTTACAGGGACAGGGAAGACAGGTTTATTAACTTTAATTTAAAATGTGCATTTCCCCGTAGATAGTTTTCTAACCTCTGAATTTACAGGGTGTTGTGATGAGCTTGTAATGCAGAGCTGGAACAGAGGCTTGCCAAACTCATCTCTCATGTATTTAGAAAGGGTGCTAAGTATAGAAACAGCTGAATTGGGCTGGACTTAAACAGGGGAAGTCCACAGATGTTAAAGTCTTTGTAGCGCACTAGCAGTGCTCCAAGACGCCCAGCCACCCAGCGAGTGCTAATGTTAAACCTTTGAGAACGGAGCCTGCTTTCTTGGCAGGGAATTTATTCAATCAAACATTGACCTTTTTAAAGCCAGTAAAGGTAAGAGTTTGCTCAGCCTGGATATACAAACGAAATCTCCAGCATTGTTGTCTCACAGGCACTCTGCACAGCCTGCTGCCCCGGCCTTTTGTCAGAGAGGCGCGACACGCAGTGACGAACCAAATGGTGTCGGCGTCCTGTAATCCAAATGGGCTCCTACGGCCTTCCTGCCCCGAGTGTGCTATTAATTTGTACCGAAGGAGCAACTTATGGCTACACAATACAAAGAGGAAAACATTTCTAGTAGCAGTGTGGGCTCCTGTTAGTTACAGTGAAAAGTGACAGTAATACTGTCTGGCAGAAACCCTGGGCTCTGCGTGTGTGAACAGCGTGGCTCAAACTGCAGCTGTATGGCTCAGTTTGGCATGTTTGTTGTGAGAGGGAGTGGGCATGGGTCTCAGTCCTGCTTTGCAAGAACATGGGGACCTTTTTTTTTTTTTTTTTTTTTTTTTTTTTAGTTCTGGAAATGAACTGATGCAATGTATTAGTTTTCTTAACTGTGGAAGGAATGTCAGTTTCTTGCCTCAGGGTCTGCTGTGAAAATTTTGCCAGTGAAACAGGCAAAATTTTTGAGCTGCACAATGATTTTAACGTTACCCAGGAGAAGAGATGAATCCAGACATCCTGGGTTGCATAGCTGGCAAGGACTGCATTGTAAGTGTGGACCTGAGGTGCAGGTGTTTTTACCTTTGTGATTTTGCCAGTTCAGTGTTTTCCTGTAGCTTGTTTGTTTGGAAGGTAAAGCTCTTTGCATTGCTGCAGCATGTGGAAAATAAATCCATTCTGTAATTCTAACTTCATTGGTTTCTTAAGGTCAGGTTTTACTCTTCATACTTTCATGAACAATGAAGCTAAACACGGGGAAACCATTGTGCTTAAATTTGAAACTTAGGGTTGTATTTCAGTACTTTCTCTTACCTACAGGCATTGGAAAACAATGGAAATAATTAGTAACAAGTGCTGTGGAAGTATAATGGACCATGCAAAACGTAGCCTACAAGGGTAGCCGAGGCATAAAACAAGTGGCTGCTTTATCTTTAAGTTTACAAGGAGAACAATTTATATTTCATCACCTTTCAACACTTGGATCATTTATTCCAGCCCCCAACCCCCCAGGCAATATGAGGCTGTAATGTTAAAAGGTTCTGGCCCTTCTTCCCCATCCATATTAGTGATTAACAGAATGAGTAATGACTTCAGGCGCCTTTGTGGCACAGTGATCGCAGGAACAGAATCCCACCATAGTGAAACAGGGTAAGAAATGTAGTGAAGTAGGAGGAAGGCAGGGTAAGGTCTGCTTTGCTTTTTGTTTGTATTCTGTGCACAAAGTCCAAATAACTTCTCTGCCCTTTTGTTCTTCACTAAAAAGAAAAATGGTTTCTTAAATCTGATTTTGAAAAACCAAAACAACAACAACAAAACAACAACAAAAAACAGACAAAATCTTGAACTTTCTTGTTTTGGAAAAGAAAGAAAAGCAGCATAATATCAACCAGGGATTCTCAAACCTTTTTATTATTGTGTTGTTCAGTAAAAGTCCTGTTTATATCCACAGTATTTTTTTTAAATGTTGAGAAATCTATTTGTATGGAAAAAAAAATCATATTAATTAACCTTATGCAAAGAAAAAACAAAACAAAACTGAAAACATCTTATTTGAGAACTAAGAATAGGCAGGAGGTGTGGATGGTAAGAAAAACAAAGTAAAAATGCCATTTAGCAACGCATCACCTGTGTAATGGAAATTCCATTTGTAATTTGAGAGATATCTGTAGCAGTGCAGCAGTACACAATCTGTTTTAATAAGTTTGAATTCACTTACTTCAGTAACTCATGTTAAAATTGCTGTGGAAGAACACTGAGCAGTGTTGCTGGCATTGATCAATGCTGAAACACATAGGCAGGCTGTTAAGAATTTCATGGTTTCCTTGTGTGCTGAGCTATCCTATTAAATGCATCTAATTGCTCTGCCATCTAAACCCCATTTCTCAGTTAGGAATTGGGAACTCTAATGTATAAAATTGTATGCCCAACTTGCATCTATGTCTTCTGGCAGATCATTACAGGAAAAACCGGTTTGCTATTTGCATGTCTGTGTAGGTTGTGTATATGACCAAGTTAGTTAAACGTTAAGAGGTGGCAAGTTTCTGGAAGTCCCTCTGAAGCATGCTGATAGGTTTTAGATGAAACTACAAGAGATAGGGTTCTACATTTTATCCACAGACTACATTCATCTCAAATACTGAAACAAAATGTTCAGATCACTGCACAGCTTTCCTACCTGGCTTTTAAAGCACTTATTTGAATAGGGAGGTGGGTTATCAGTTTATTCATGTCTTGACTTTGCAGAAGAAGACTATTAGCAATGCTAAGGACTATTTCAAATGTATTGGTAGCTCCCATGCATGGACACCTGTTTGTACAGATGAAGACCACCAATTTATTTTCTATAGTTTCTAAATGCTTTTCAGCTGATAGGAGATCTTGTGTATGTTGCTTGAGGTAAGTCTTGAAGTAATTTTGTGTGGCTTCTGAGCACTTACAGGTTTCAAGAAATATCAAGGCCAAGAACAATGTATTTAGGAAGAATGTATTTGCGCCATTCTCAGGCATTACCACTGTTGCTTCCTTTTGCCCAAGAAGAACCTCCAGAAGAAAAGCTCATTAATTTACTTCATCTCTTTTGTGTATATTTACTTGTGCATGCAGCAGACAAGTGTAATGCAGCCCCAGAGATGATGCCTGGATTGTACTGGTGGTGGCTCCCTGCATGGGCCTCTCGCTCCTGTCCACGTCCTGGTGTTGCTGCTGTAGGACGCTCTCCCAGGCCCTCGGTGCAGCACAAGGTACAGGGAGCATGAGCTGCTCAGCCAGCGAGGGAAGCTTATTCCATTTTCCATTGCTTGGCAAAGCTGGCTTACACATAGATCAGTTAGCCCCATTGCTTGGCTGGCTTCTTTCCATGCCACGAGTTCAGATTCCTGCTGGTGGGAATGATACTGAAATCAGGGGTGAATTCTGTATAATTCAGTACCCCGTGTTTCTAGCCACATTTCATTTGGTTAGGAGCAACCAGGACTGCACTGAGGCTGGGTTTCTGGAGGTGACTCCATCCCTGGGCCCTCCTGCCCCATTAGTTCTCACTCCATACCTTCCACCTCTTCTCAGGAACAAGGTGGATTTATCTCTTTGTCAAAATAAAATTTTGGCTAGATATGCTTGGACTGTGCTGACTGCAAGTATCAGCGAATGCAAAAGCTGAAGGCAGTCAGATAATCACAGAAATGCCGGGCTTGTAGTTCCCAGCTCCGAGCCCTCCTCCAGGACCTCCCTCCTCCTTCAGGAAATGCTGCTGATGCTGGCAGTGGTAATCATGGTATTGCCATGGGTGGCTTATCAGTGGTCTCTCCTCTGTCCCATCTCTAAGCCTGGCTATAGAGGTAGTGTGTTTAGTGGACTATCTCGGCCCATCTCCTGGGAAATGGCTAATTGGATCTTATTAGATATTCATGTTAAATTCTTGGAAATGCACATACCTGAAAACTGCTTTCTGTTACCTACTGTCTGTGACTAAATATTATTATGGTGTGGAATATGTGTGGCATCAGCATTAGGTGGTAGGATATAAGACATCCAGCTACTCTAGGAAAGGTAAATACTACTTTGCACTTACAAGCTGCTGAATCCATGTGTACCGAAGCATTTTGCTGGCATTACAAGCAGGTCACAATTCATAAGTCAGGGTTTATGTGAAGCTGCCTTTGTTCAAAGAGTCTTTTTTGTATCTCAGCATGTAGGGTGTGACCATTTGTATTTTCAATGTTACGATTTTCAGACAGAAATGTCATGCAGTATTTCCCATGCTCTGTGTTTGCAATAAGAGAGCAAGACTAGAGGAATAACACAAAGAGCTACTTTTTCTTGCAGTTTGATTAAAACAATCTTGCTTAGATCTGCTAGGTTGTCAGCTCAGGCTTGTCTCCAGCTCTTTTCCTGCCTCATTTTTCCATCTATCATTCCTGAGAGCACAGAAGGAGGAATAGATATAGTGTTCTGTGCTTGCTTAGGCCTTGGCAAATAACAATTCATCAACATCCTAGCTTTAAAAAAGACCATTCTTTGGCTTGGTAGAGCATTACAATTTACCCAGTGTTCCCTGGTGTCAGGAAAATCACATGACCAGATCTAAAACAAAGAGAATCTTGCCATATATTTGTGTAGTTATTAATAAAAATAATGCCATCTTGAAGGGAAAGTGCATGAAAGCCTTTGCTGTGCGACCTTGGCATTTCATGGATATTTCTTGGAGAAAAATGTCCAAAATATAAACACCACCCCTGCCAAAAACAAGAAAACAAACAAACAAAAAACCTCCACAGCATGTTTCTAGGTTTTCTTTCTGTAGAGGCTCTTTTATTATTATTGTTTCAGAGCTGTTGTTACATGGGGGAAGAATAATGTAAGCAAACCAATTGGCTGCTGGAGATCTTTTTTAATGCGGTGCTTTGGACACAGTACATATGCTCTGCAAATAAATACAGAATTAGTGTTCCTGTTGGAAGCATTTGGTGAGAATGAGCAATTTGTCTTCCTTATGAAAGGTGCATATATTTTCCTTTGTTAGCTGTTTATCAGACCGCTGTTTTTCAGCTTATGGATTCTGAGATGGGATTCATCATTTGTCAGCTTGTGAGCAGATGTTCTGAAGACAACCAAATTGATCAAAAGGATGAACTGAACAGCAGTATCAGTGTTGGAGGGCAGCCTTTACAAACTGTATCTCTCTCATGTTCTGGCCCCTCCATCCTGCTCCGATTTTCAGTCGTAGTTGTTTGCCATTAACAGTCCTCCAGAAAATTACAGGAGGAAAGGAAAATCTATCCACTCTGTGTGTGTTCATGTTTGTCTTCATTTGGAGAAAAACCCTCAAGTACAGGGGACAAAGAACAGAGACTGAGTCTGCACTGGACCGTCCCTGGTGCAAACCAGGCTATAATGCCGTCGGTGAAAGCAACATGCAGTGTTGGTGGTCATTTTTGAAAAACAAAACAACAATATTCCCTAGCACAGGAAATGCAAAATTAGAACCCTTTAGAAAGTACTGCTTTGTAGTTTTTCAAGCTGTTGCTATGATGATTTACTTTAATTGTTGTTTGTCTTGCATGCATATCGATGTTTCAGAGAAGTTGATGGGAAGAGAGAGAGAAAGTTATGTGTCAAAATCGACTTTCAAAAGTTTGATTTGCTCTTAGCAGATACAGAAAAGAACTGCTGGAGCTGGGTTGATTACACAGACATTAAGGGCCTTTCTTAAAAACAAAAACAAAACAAAACAAAACAAAAAAAAACTCCTTTTGCGTTTGTGTGCTGTTGAAAATTGTGGTCTAATGCCAGAGGATTGAAGAGCTAAACACATGCTGCTTGAAGAGCTACATGTGCTTTTCAAACCCCAGGTTTCTGACCCCAGCCTTAAGTAATTAACAACAGTCTCTGGAATGATGCAGTGCTCAGTAAGAATTGCTAAGAATAAATACCCGTCCTTCTTCAAAAAACAGAAAGGTTTGGAAGCAGACGTTCTTTTTTATTTAGAGCTGAGGGCAAAAATGTAGTTCTCTGTAAATAGATGAGGAGGAAGGGAGAGGGGTTCTTGTGAAACGTCCTGCTCAGAATGGTGCATGAGGGAGCACGTTGTGGTCAGTGCTCTACAAACAAGACTGATAAAATAAACATGCTTAGAAAAGTTGATTTTTTTTACATCAGAAATTGGAAGTCCCATACATAGTGTTGCATTTTACACAGGTTGAATGTTTTTTGCAGTGCAGGGTTTTATTTCAAAATAGCTTGCTTCATTTATCCCATAAAAAGGAGAATGAACTTCTTACTCCTTTGATACCAGTAATGGTTCGCGTTTCACTGAAGAAGCACAAATATAAGGCTTTTGATATGGCAGCTGATGGAGTAAATATATATGGCTAGCAGCTAAGATCACAGACGGCATGCACTGTTGTCATGCTATGGCCTGATGTCTTGACAGACAGGTAATGTTTGTGAAAGATGTGGCTTTGATGCCTAAGAAACATGAAAGGTTCAGCACGTAGTTTTGATTTCCTCCTTCAGTGGGGAGCAAAGAAAGGCTTCAGAAGGCAGGGAAGGACGTGGGTTCCCAGGCTTTTGTTTGGCTCAGGGTTGCTGCAGGTTGTCAGCCACATTTGTTACCACTGTATTGAAGTGCATGCGTTGCAAATAATAAATAGAATAGGTAGGCTTGCGTGAAACCACAGTTTAAAGATTAAGAAGAGATTATCACTGTTTAGGTGTGATTTTTAAGCACTGTGTCTGCCTGCAGGAGAGCAGGGTCCTCTAAAAGGTTTATTTATGCTGTCTTGGTCCAGGGTCTGATTTTGCAGAGATTAAAAAAAATCACTTCTGAAGTTCCCAAAAATCCAATATTTGCTTTCTTTCAAGCACTTCTTGTCCTAAGTTTAAAACCTGGAGTTCTGCAAGCAATCTCACGAGTCTCCGAGGAGCATCTTTTTCCCGTAGAGAGAGAAGTGGATGTGGCTTGGTAGCCACACAGGTTGCAGAGGAAGAAGCTCATCCACGTAAAGACCAGCAGCTGGGGCTCTGGGAGGCTGTCGCGGACGCCAAATTTCAGGAGCTGTGTACTGCTTATTGCTGTGTTCCTCAGAGATAGGAGGGCCTCTTGTATGTACAAGCACTGTGGTTTCTTGTCTCCCTTGCTTGCCTTTCTAACTCAAACAAACACCAGATTCAATCTTATGCTGCCTGAACTGGCTGACAGTGACTTAGTGCTCTGCATTTGTCTGTAGACCTGTTCCTGTTTCCCAAATTGTTATCATTTTCTAGTACAGAGACTCATTCTAAGGTTTCTGAGTTAGCTGTCTCAAATGAACAAATATTAAATCTAAGGTCTTGCATCTGCAGATCTGTGTTTTGACTCGTGTCAGAGTCAGAGCTTGTGTCAACCTCTCCAAAAAACTTTGTAAATTGCAATATTTTTTATGTTTTTATCTCAGTGCCAAACTTCAGATATTTTTCTCAAATGTCTTTTTTATGACCGGTACTGTCTTTCTTAGGAGCTAAGGGTACTCAGAATATCTTATGGCCTCTTTTTCAGTGTCTCAAGTTGGGCACTCCAGACGAATGCACGGAATTAATGGACACTTTGGATATACAGCTTTTAATTTCTCTGCCCTAGTTTCTTCTTGGAAAATGCAGGTTTATAATACTTGACTGCATCAGATGGGAATATGGGGTTGTGAGGATTAATTAGTTAATTTTTAAAAGTAGTTTACACTTGTGAAGAGCCATATGAATGCTGATAGGAGTTCTTGCTGTTGCTGTTTTCTTTTTTTTTCCTTCTCCTCCAACCTTTCCTTAGTTAGCTTGACCTGCTTAAAGAAAAATAAATTAGTCGTCCAACCAAATCTCTCTCTGCATTCCTTCTTATATGTATAAGCTATTGTAAGCCTTTTTTACTAATCGTCATTACCTTACTACTATCAAAGATGTTTTCATACAAGATTAATAGTCACAGCCAAGTGCTTGGAGTATCTGAAGAATATCCGGGTCCTTCTCTATCAAAGGAAAAATGCTGCTTTGGTTAGAAATTTTGATGCTGATTGGTTTATTATTTCATTGATTTTATTTTTGAAGTAGAATTAGTTGCAGTGGCATCTTCTTGGACAGAAAGTAGTACAGTTTATTATATGGTAATAACTTATGTTATGCCTGGGGCCTAATTCTTATCTAGTGTTTGGAATCAACTGTTCACAGGAAGCATATGATTTATTTAGTTTAAGTAAACTTTTTTAAAAGAGTTTCTGTGCAGTTTAAAGCAAATGGCTTAACCTAGACTTTTCACAGGTGATTACTAACTGCATGTTCCTCATTTTCTGGGTGTCTGAGATGAAATTAGGGGATCTGATCTGCAAAAGCGCTCAACTCTTACAGGCGCGAGTGTAGTCAGTGGGAACTGTGCTTTGAACACAGAACGATAAAGTGCTAAGCACCTGAACCATTGCCATTTGTGGACCCCAAATTGTTGGTTACTCTTGACACTAACCTTTTTCTGTCTCAATTCCATCTCTGTACAGAACAGTTAATAATATATTTCAGCTGACAGAAGTTTTAAAATAAAAGTTGCATCAGTGTTTCCAACCTAAGTAAATAGTGGAACAGGTGGCAATAAGAAACTTCTTATGTCTTTGTGGCAAGACTGTTTTCTAAATTAAAAAAAAAAAAAATAATAATAATAAAAAAGAAAGCCTCAGTTAATTCAAGTGTTTTTTATTGAAAATAATTAACCATCCCTTGAACAGACACTTCTCACTCTGACTGAATGGGACTGTATTGTAATAGATGCAAAGTGGGACCAAAGTAAAATGCCAGCTTTCCAAGCATTTCCTAACTTCAAAAAGCCCAACAATTTGCCAAATGTTTTTAACATTTCTGTGAGTGTGCAAGTGTTTTTGTTTGTTTGTTTTTTTAATAACAAGTCTAAGTGGGGGGGATCATGGGGAATGCTGGAATTTGTAATTCACTCCATAGTTCTCTGCTATTTGACCTAAGTGAATAAATAGTAACAGCAGCAAGTTGTCATCTTTTGCAGAGTAGCACTGTGCAGGGAGGGATTTGCTGATGGGCTTTGATATCCTCTGACAGCAGGGTAGTGGTGGGATTTGGGAATCTCCATGCCAGGCTCTGTAGGGAAGCATTTTCTAGTGGGCACGACTTCTGCTATCCTTCTTTCTGCCTTCTTATCTGTACTGTCCTATCTCAGTCTTCTTTTCCTGTTTTAAATACCCTGTAGAAATATTCCAATTATGTGAAGTTGGACAAAATGAGAAGGAAACGGGAAACTAGGTTTTATAAATGGGAAATACTGGACTATTTTTATGGATGTTGATAAGTGTTATATTCTACGTAAAAGTCTTTGCTGAAAGATCTGATACAGTTCTTGGTTGCAATTGGTTCTGTGTTTCATTGTTCAGTCCTGGTAACAGGATTATAGTAATATAAGTGAATAAGAAAATGGATGGAAATTCCAGATGTCATGCTCCCATCACCAGTATAGTAGCTTACTTGCCCTTATGGAAGCAGATGTATCACGTATGATATTTAGCTTTTTGTTTTGGGGCCTGAATCGCTGAGAAGACTATACTAATAAGTACATGGTCCTAAATCCAGAAGAGGAAAAGAATCCATATCAATTAATATATCTGAAGATCATGTACCTTTTCAAAACAAAATCCTTAACACAGCTGTTTAAAACTCACTCTTCCTCCTCCCTACTATATTTAGATGCAAAGATGTGGTGCAGAATAGAACTATATATTTAATAGAAAGCGATCACAAGTAAAAATTGCAAAGTTGCTAGTACTACTTGCAAGAGCTTCAAGAGTAGCAGCATTTTTTTCTGTCTTCTAATTTTATATGTGCAAGGTAGCTTTGTATACATGGAAGTGAGAGACACTGAACACCTGTGTTGAAGAGACACCTTTGTCAGTGCTATTTTCATTCTGGACCTCTCTAGAGAAGAAACTGCCAGCTGTCAACTTGTTTTTTAATTGCATTTCCTTCCTTCCTTCCTTCCTTCCTTCCTTCCTTCCTTCCTTCCTTCCTCCCTCCCTCCCTCCCTCCCTCCCTCCCTCTCTCCCTTCCTTCCTTCTCTCCATTTCTCCCCCTGCTCCCTCCCTCCCTCCCTCCCTCCCTCCTTTCCTTCTTTCTTTTATGTACATTTGAGTTTATCATTCTTGTCTTTCCTTGGCCACATCCTGGAATCTGCATCCTCCCTGTTTTCATCCTCTGGACATGCAGATTTCCAGACCTTTGCACAGTGGGCTCTTGATGTGCCTAAAGGACTACATGAAAAGGCATATTTCTTATTTCCTGTGTTGTCTTTGTTGGTATCATGATACCATTGTGTCAAAGTATTTTTCACTTATTACTCAAAGCCTTTTGTCTTTGTTTCCAACAAGTCTTTTCAAGGCATAACCCAAAAATATAGATGAAACTGTGATATGAGAAATAGATGGTTAAGAAAATTAAGAAGAATTAAGATTTTGAATACACTTCCCTACTGTGTTTTTTTGCTCCTCCCTTTGCTTATCATTTATAGTCCAGGATCTTGAACTAATAGCTAGTTGAGGCTGTATCCTGTGAAGATACAGACAAAATGGTATGGGACAAGGAGGACTGTTAACAAAAGTGGAAAGTTTAATGTGCGTATGGTAAAGTAAAATTAACTCACAGTCCTCATTTTCAGACATTTTTATGGCAGTCTTAACATGCCTGATCTTGTACTAAGATTTATATAATGAATACCTAAAACAGAATATCTCTCAGACTCAGCCTGGGACATACAACATTGTTTTCTTCAAACTTAGTAGTAAATGAATGAAACTTAAGACCCTCAATCTTTCTTCTGTTTGAAGATGTGCCTTTAAAGGATTTATTATCTTCATATGCTTACAACGTCCATGAATTCAGGGGTTGTAATCAAAAGGAGCAGTTCATTGATAGTATGTGATCATAGCTCTGCTTTTGCTCACATGCGTAAGAATTGTATTTCAGAATAGGTAACACTTCATTCTGTAAGGAGTGGCTAGATTTTTTTTTTTTTTATTATTATTCTTTGAAATTCCCTCTTTTCTGCTGTTTGATCTCAGTCTGCCAGGCCATCTGTCTCACTGCACAGAATTTCCCAGCCTTCCTAAAATAGTCTGGAACAAATAGACATGGCCATAAGATAGCTAATGAGTTTTTAAGTGTGAAATGCTATGTAATAGCTGTGGCTGGTACCTGCTCTAAGTGTGGTAAGCGACTGGAGCTAAAGGCTATTTTATTTTATTTTATTTTATTTTATTTTATTTTATTTTATTTTATTTTATTTTTGAGGTTATTTTGAACACTCATGGTATGAAGCTGTTCAAATGGAAAAACTGAAGTTGCATAGCCTTTGCCTGTGGTAATGCATCTATCTGTACATGGTACAGGTTTGTCTAATTATTTGGAGTGTAAATGGTCCAAATCTTTTCCAGTATCTTTATAAAACCCAGGAGGATTTTTCTTAAATCCCTTTTGTGTATGGGAGTAGTTTCTTTGCAAGACAGTGATCTTGAATTAAGAATACTCCCAGGAAACTGAACCAATGTTCATTGCTGTCTCTTGTGGCTCTGCCATTAGCTCTTAAAAGACCGGTGTAATCCCTTGTGCATGCAGTGCAAACTATAGCCCTTTGCATTTTCTCAGTTTAAGCTTCAGCTCCCCTAAAAACATAAATTAAATTAGCACGTGTTGCGCCCTTAAACAGTCCAGACATGTAAAGCACAGTTATCTTGCTGAGAAAATGATCACAACAACATTCAAAGAGCCCAGTGTCTCCCAGCAATCTCCCAAGGACATCTCAATGTGGCATGACCTTTTCAGGATAAATGGGATTTTAAATTCAGCCTTTTCATTAGTGTCCTCTCTGTGTATTATGTCTTGCAAGTTGGAGCGAGCTTTGAAGCTGTGAATGTTGTGACAGTGGCTATTGTTCCTGTACGTGCATTGTTAATTGTAACAGCAGGAAATGTGCAAGCCATATCAAAACAAGTGAAAAGAGGGTGGAGAGGGGAGAAGGCTGAAGGGAGAATACTTCAAAGTGAATGTAAACAGAAAAGGTGCAAAAACTATAATTACGTTATTGAGGAGTACAATTCTGTATAGACAAACCGAGTTTTGCTGCCCCCGCCATGCTGTCCCTTTCGATAAAAGAATCACATGGAAGCATTAGCAGCTAAACTACCTTCATTTCTGAGACACGTTTTGCTCTGAAGGGTGTATTTAATTCTCTCTGCATAGGTGAAGAAGAGCAAGCCATTGGTCTCAATACGAGATGCAGTGCAATGGTCTGAATGCTGAAGAGATTATATACATATATATATATATGTATGTGAAAAAGCATGTTGCTCTCAGGTTTGCACTTCATTGTCTGGTACGAGGCACATTTTTGTAACTAAAATGGATGAGTAAAACAGGAATCATAACATGGGTAGCTGGAATAGGCCACTCAGCCTTTCTACTGGCCATGTTTTTGGGATAAGGTGGTGATCTGAGAGTGATTTCACTGATTCAAATGAAGCAGACCAGAGAGTGAAAACAGACTGAAAGAGCAAAGCATGGTAATGGAGAAATTATACCACTAAAGACAAAAATAATGCTATTATTTGAATTGGGATAAAAGTAGATGCTTAACATAAAAGCTTATTTTTAGACATGGACTTAAAATACCTGAAAACATTGTAAATCAACGATACTAAATTGTAAAATTGTAGCTCATATATGACATACATTTGCAAATAATGAAGTTGTAGTTCTGGTAAGCTTTTGTTTGCTTTTCATGTATGTTTTGGTTTTTGTGTGCTCAGTGACAGTGTAAATAATGAAAGTTAAGTCATTGTGCTCCTCTAAGGTTGAAAGAAAGTTGCAAGAGGAGATTACTAGAATTTTTTGAATGATCTTTGAGCAATATCATCAGCTTTAAAAAATATTCTCATTTGCATTTTTAAGGCCAGCTATAAAATGTTCAGTCTCTTCTCCTCCTCTTTCTGTTGTCTGAGTTGTGCTTACAGGACAAAAGAAAGGGAAGCAGCATATGAAGGGTACAGCAGATGTCCATGTGATTTGGCTTGAACAAACAAAATCTTCAGCTATATAAAAGAGACAAGGATTGTTCTGTTGTTTACTGTTGTTGCTTTTTTGTTGTTATTGTTCTTTTTTTTAGAAGTTTAGACCAAGTATTTGCAAAAACAGGGAGAAAAAGTGCATAACTTCCTACTTTCTACCATGAGTAAGCTTCATCTGAAATTGACTTAAACAGTATGAAAAGATTGTCTCCATAAAATCAATACCTGTATTCACTTTTTGAGGTTTAAATAACATTAATGCTTAAATGCAGTATAGAGAAAGAGAATGGGGAAGAAACAGAAAGAAAAGGAAATGGAGACAAGAATCTGTTACACTTTTAATTCTAGTGTTGTTAATTCACTTTTTTTATGAAACTGTCACAGGTTAAATAGAAATTACTAGCACTAAAAAGAAAGGTTTTTTAACTGTTCAACTCATATGAACTGCTTTTTTAATGACTTCTCAATTATAAATGACAAACTGAATTTTGAGAGAAACTAGCATGGAGGAGAAGGTTTTTTAAGCAGCTCTATATTGAGTGGTGCAGTTTTATTTAGTCTTTTTTTGGTTCAAGTTGAAATTTTATTTCCTAAGTCCACAATTCATTTAACCAGATTCTCCTTATTAACACCAGTTCCCAGCAGTCAATTATGGTTTTTCCCTGTGGGATCCATTAGTTAGAGTTGTTCTCAACCCTCCCATTTTGCTCTCTCCCTATGTCCCTGCCTTTTCCTGTCAAATGAACAAAAATTTATATGCATACTAAGAAATTCTTATTCACTGTCCTCTTTATGTGTGTATTCCTTAGTTGTTGAGTGTGTAAAAATTTAAAGCTTGCAGCTTCATCCGAGGGTTTTGGCAGCAACACTAAGAGATAAATCATGAAATAGATTAGGGTATGAACAATACCAGGCAGAGATACTAGTGGAACTGCATAAACTGGAAAGCAGAAGTTGCTCAGATGTGATGCAAAACAAAAATATGTGCACTGCAGTTCTGTTGGAATATTTGTGCTGGTGGTTGAAGCTGTAAACATCTTCCTAAATTTAAAAAGATCATATCTCTGCTGTTAGTATCTACATTTTCAATCCCTCAGTGTTTAGAAAAGTCATTAACAGCTGCTGTGTTCAGTCCTTAACATGAGGTATTTTCATTCACTCACACTGTGCTGTTCACTTAGCAATGTGTATTCCTCCTTCCAGTGACAGAGAAGAGTTAGGTCCTAGATGGTATTCTTGACATAACAGAGAGTGTATTATATCTTCCCACTTATGTGTGTTAAACTGTATTTATGGTGAAAGTCAGGGTCTTGATATGCTCACTGCTCTCTATTTTAATTGGTTTTATCTGCTGCTATCATAACAGTCTTATCTCTGCAGACAATTGCGTGGATAATATTTGGAGATCAGAATTCAAGCCCAGCCACACGGTGTCATCCAGCAATTAAGTGTTATTTGATAGTTCTGTCTGTGGCTCAGGTGCTGAGGAGCTCCTGTCTCTGGTTGACAGTCTTTATAACATCATAAAACATTTCTCAGGGGAAATCTGGATATGGAAGTCTTTCCGAATGGAAATGGATAGAAAAGCTTGGACAAAGTACAGTTCAAGCTCTAGTGGCAGTTCAAATCGTTGACTGTTGGCTAATGACTATGCAGTTCAGGTCTGAAAGATGTTTAATTATTTCTGTTATTGCGTTCAATGAAGGAATAAAAAAGCCTCTGTCTCCGTGACACGGCTGCTTATGTGTACTATGAGGGAGAACGTTAAATGTTTCAGTATTGCTTTTCTTATGGCTAATTTAATCTTTCATATCAGAACGATGTAAAAACATAATATGTGTATGGGAATACTGTATGACTGTGGTCTAACTGCATAAATCTAATTAATTTAGTTGCATCTCCCCAGGTGATTGACTGGTTAAGTAGTCTTTCTGTTGTTTTGTTGGGTTTTTGGCTCTTCTTCCCTACTATATGTTGAGAGAAACAAAAACATTCCATAAAGGAGCTGCAAAGGTATCGTGACATTGGTGTAACTAGAGTTTGCAATGACTGTAGCATCTTTTTGGCTCCTTTATGATTCTGGGGTTGTTTCTTATTTCTCTCTGCTTATTGTAAGGAAAGATACAAACAAATTCAGTACGTCCTGTTTTGCGGTAGATATGCAAAGGTAGATATTCTGTGCCTTAGGTGTTTTAATTGCTCATTGTGCCTTATGGGGTGTATTAACTATTGTGGTGCCTGATTAATTTTCTTCTTTTTATTTAGTGCAGATGAGGGCAAAGACAAAAGGATGACAAATGGGACTGCTAAGTGGAGCACTGATCAATAGAGAGTGCTGTCCATTTGGGTAATGGAGATCTCTGTCATATCAGCTGTTAAAGAATTCAGTTGAGATGGGTCCCCATAGATCCACAAACCGTAAGCCATCCAATACGAGACCCATTACTCTACACCCCTAATATATAGAGGAAAATCTCAGGAGCTCTGTCTGTGAGATGCTAGAAGCACTCATTTGCTGAATTTATTAGTTTTTATTTATTTATTTTATTTTGAACCATCCTTTACTTGGAGACAGCACTTCTTTTCTTGAAAGAAAAGATGTATTAGCATACATGTTATTAAGATCATCGTGCTTATTTTATTTAATAGAAGCAATATGTCTTTAATTCCCCTGTAGCCAGAGAAAAGTAATAGTTTTCTTTGAGAAGACTGATAAATACTTTTATCCTCTCATAGCAGATGTGAATAAATTGTACAGCAGATTATAGCAATCGTTCAGGGGCCCTGTTGTGTCTGAAGATGGCTACATTCCTATCAAGTTTTGCCATTTGGGCTATCACTGTCACCTTTGTGAAGTATGTAATCCAATGACAATGAGACTGGCTCTAGAATGAATCTTTTCTGATGATCATCACATTAATCCTTTTCTGTCCATCAGTGGTCAAGTTTTCTGGAACTTAATTTGCCATGGCCCTTTTGAACTGTGAAAGGTCCAGGTAGAAGGCTGAGTGACACAGTTCTGGCATGATGCTCCCCATCTATTGAGTACATGTTCTTCCAGTATGGGTAGGTCAGCTTCTGAAGGAGAAAGATTTCCCTGACAAACAACTGATGGCTTTTGAGTTGAGACAACATCTCTGTATCACTCAATTCTGAATCACTGTTTTGGACTTTATTATAATGGGAGCATCTTGTCTGCTCCTTTTTACTTGCTTATTAGTCTTTCACATGTTCCTTTACGTGTTCAAGCTAGTAGGACCTCTTCTGCTTAGCAGAACCTCTCTGGCCATCCAATTCCCTTTAGCCCTTCATGGTGCAATACTCCGTTTGGTCCCTGGTCCTGTCTTGTGTTTCCATTTGACATGTTCCTGCTTCTCTCCTCTGCAATCACTCATTTCTTAGGTCAATGTATTCCATCAATGGCTTTTCTATAATTACTCTCCAATGACAGGAAAGGCAAGACCCAGAAAAATTCTTCTTTCTAGATCTTCTGAAGAAGAGCAAGTGGAAGAATTCCCTCCCAGTTCTCCTTCAGAAACTAGGGCACCTGGGTGTGGCTTGTTTTTTTCTAAATTTGACAGCAAATCTACAACAGTTCAAAAGATATACTAAGAAAGGGTCTGTGTAAGAAGAAAAAAAATAGTGAAAGCTTTCAGAAAACCCAAATGCAAATACGTTCACCCTGAAGGTATTTAAGAGATGTGTAGATGTGTTGCTTAGGAACATAGTTTAATGATGGGACTTGGTAGGTCAGGTGTATGGTTGGATTTGATGATCTTCAAGATCTTTTCCAACCTACATAATTCTGTGACTCTATGTAGGTAATAGTTTAAATATACCTATATTTAAAAATTAAATAATTTTACCATTTAATTTCAGTGGGAATGAATCTGGGTGTTACCACATACTATCATACCATTTTTGAGAGGCTTTCTCTTGGAATTGGTAAATATTTTCCTGGCTGATTATTCTCTCAAGTTCAAATCTTTCGGTGAAATAAGTTTCAAGGCCAAAGCCATAAGGCTTTATTAAGAAGTTCTTACTTAGCTGCTGGAATACCCCTTAATTTTAGGGTGATGTTACATCCTCAGATGATAAATTGAGAGGTCAAAAAAAAATGAGCTGTGTAGCAGTGAAGAAACAAAACTGCATTTTAGCTAGAACCTTTGTTGTCCCTTCTTTTCCTTTCTTCACTTCTCCTTTATTTCCTATTTCTTTTCATCTTTCATCCTTCATTGTTATCACCCCTCTTTGTCTTACATAGGTACTGTTAGTGTCAGACTGTGTTCATGACCCCAGAGGCAGGGATGCAACATCGCAACATCACAAAAATGATGGTACAAATTAAGAAAAATGGGAGGGGAAAGTATCAAGGAAAAGGACTGATACGTTCCTAATCTTTTTTGAAGCTAGAGGCCAACCTGTTTCCCTATTGAATTCAATGGGATAAAGTTTTATTTTGAGAAAACAGTTGAAAGATTAAATTTTTTTATATAGTTGTTTTTTTATATACCACAATCATATTTTCCCTTCCTTTAATTTTTCTGCATCAAGTGATTCAATAGAAACTTTTTATTTGATGATATTTCTACTGCTGAATTGCTTGAAAGTTCAGGTTAAAGGGATCAGGTGAAGCAAAGGAAAGTTAGTAGGCTGAGTACAAGCAGTATGTTTAGTGGAAAATAATTCTACAGTATTGTGTATTTTGGAATTGTACTTTATCAGAATTAATTAACTTTATAATTACATTACAATGTCTAGTTGTAGTTTAACAAAGAGCTTAATAAATATCCTTGAACCTTAATCAGTTTAAATTGTTTAGTGTCAGCACAGGAAAGGATGTGGTCAATATTTTTGTGTTTAATGGAAGATATTGTTCTCATTTCCCTGGTGCTTTCTGATACATTTTAATGTTAAGCATCCACTTTGCTGTGTGTTTCACACAAAGCTGCAAAGTCCTACGTATTGTTATTTAAACTGGTTTGCATCACTGTATGAGATGTTAAATGTTATCTGTGTAGGTTTTTTTGTGTGTTCTACAGTGAGGAGTCCTGTCTGACAGCTTTCATGATCTTTATGCTTTCGTCTCCATCCAAATGCTTACATCTTCTTGCCTTACAAATTCTGGAGTACACAGAATGTAATTTTTATTCCTTCTGCTTTAATGCTTTTTAGTTAAAATTATTTATCCTCAAATAGTTTACAATAACTGCTACCTGCTAAATCCATTCTTAAATGTAAACATTGTTATGAAGTGTAGACTTTCATTGGGCAGTCAGATGCAGGTCATTAATTTTCAGCGGTGCTGTTTGTCTGTTAATGAGGTCATGACCCAAATGGTAGGAGTGATTTTACCTATCAAATGTCCCACATATCCCAGCAGGCTGCTCACTTTCAGCCAGGGGTCTTCACCAGTAATTGTCCCATGTAATGTTCACACTCCATTGCTTCATCTTTTAAGCTTACCTTCGAAATAGCAGAGACTTCCTTATCCTCCTCTCTACTATCATTCATCTTCTGCTGGGCCCATAAAACAAAGCTGTCCACATACTCCATTAACCTCCATGTCCTGAGCCTAATTGATATACATACTTGTTTTGTCTAAGGACTACCTGTTTGCCATCAGAATATTTCTTAGCTGTCCCTTAGTTTGAGGAGCGTCACTCCCCCTTGTTACTCACGTTATACAAATGTGCTATTTCTTTGCTCATATTTTTGACATTTATTTATGTCTGGCATTACAGGGAAAAAAAAAAAAAAAAAAAAAAAGGAACAAAGTATATAAGTAGGTTTTCTAGCATAACAAATGCTAAGTTATGTCTGGATCATTGAGACCTTACAAAACTCTGGGAGATCTTTCTTCTGGTATGGCCTTAAGTTCTGGGGATCACAACAGAGTACACTCTGAAAAGACAACCTTCTTGTGATTTTATCTTGCTGAACATATTTTCTGTCCCTTCTGCTGCTGCATGCAATATTGTACACTCAATATTGTTAGTGCATATTACACTTCAGTTTAACTGTTTACACTCAGAACAGAACAGATGGATGGTGTTCTGTCTCCCATGGCTACAACACTGCTAAAAATCATTCATTTTGCATTCTGTAGCAATTGTGTAACCTTAAATAAGTCACTTGTTTTCTATTCCTCAGTTTTCTATCTAGTAAAATAGAAGTGAATTCACTTTTTTCTCTCCTCCACCAATAGCGTGTGACAGCCTATAGATGTGTGTGGTAATTGAAGTTTACATATGGTACTGGAGCTGTCTAAATACTTAGATGATCCTAATACTGAGATTTTGAAAAGACTGCAGTATTTTGCATTTCTAAACCAGAGCTTTTGTATTATGAATTATGAAACATCTTGATTTATTAAAAAAAAAAAGGAAAGAAAACAGAAAAAAAAAAAAAAAAAAAAAAACTGAAAGAACAGATCTCAGAGACTTGGCTAGTAAAATCAAAAGACTTCCTCATATTAATAAATAAATAAATAAATGGAGAGAATAAGTTATAGCCTAAACGTGCCTTGGAATTAGAGCCCTTGCCATGATTTTATAAAGAAAAGAAGGATGGTGCTAAAGACACACTAGAATACTTATATTGAGATTCCTTGTTAAAAGCAAGATATCCAGTAAAAACTGTCTGCCCTTACAGTTAAGCATGTAGACTCTGTGGAAAATAAAGAAAGAGTAATAAAAATGAGATATTTGTGTATATGGATTTGGCTTGTTTTTCAGCTGAACTACAGTATATTTTTCAGCTGAGTGCATTACTGTTTCCCTGTTAATATACACCTACTTCTGCAATACTGCACTTACAAATATGTCTGACAGAATATGTACATTAAAAAAAGACATCAACATGCACAGACATTATCTGGAAAATAAGGAAGCATACAAATAGTAAATCCAAGTATATAACCAGGATTTTATATGTCATCAGTATATACATATATTTAACTTATTGTGTATAATACTGTGTCTTGAGTGCTATTTTAAGCTTGCAGGAAAGGTGTTTCTTACACTAATAATACTTATGGAAAATCTTAAACCATTTTACTTTTTTGATATTGTCATGGGAACTATTACTGATCTCTGTATATTTTACATAATTTATTTAAATAATAAATAAAAAAAGAATTAACAAGTTTAAATTGTACCCCACTTGTGTTATTAGTATCCATTTATATAGCTAAAAACAAATTTATGGCAAAGGAGGAAATAAAAATATGATTAATAAAAACATAAAATCTGCATATTGGGAATTCAGACATAAGTTTTTATTGTGAATTTCCAAAGGAGTCCTAAATACAAGCATTTTAAAATTCAATTTATATTTATATGCCTGCATTCCAGCTTTCCTTAGCTCAGCTGCAAAATAAAACAATTATTATAGTTTTATTACAGCTAAGCATTTTGGAGACAAGCTTTCCTAGCATTTGTGTGATGTTCTTCTCCAACTGTACTTAGAAAAGGCTGCAGATAAATTCACTTAATGATGACTGCAGTGCAAAATTAAAAAAAAAAAAAAAAAGTTTTTTTTGTTTACCTTGCAGAGCACACTTGCTCCATGCAGCATATAATATGAAAATTATGACATGTCAGTATTTTTGCCTTGCCACAGTGCTCAATACTTTCTGTAATTTATGGAATGCTGCAGTTATCAATTTTTCTGTTTATCTCTAGCTTCCCATAGCAAGGAGAGACTCTACTTTAAATTCAGGACTGTCCTCGTGTGTTATCCTTGCTCAAAGCAGTCACCCTGTAGTAGTGATGTGACATTATATTGTGTGATAGTGGTAGCTTGGGGTTAGCAAGCTTTATTTGCTTGTAGGAATATTTTCCAAAACAGAATAAAGTAGTAGCGCTGATCATGATCCCTGAAAATATACATCTTTCACAGGCTAACATCCCATTTCACTTAAGAAATCCCATTTTGATTCCAATATTTTTACTGTTTATGCCTTTCCCATGCATTGTTGTTCTCCTGAGAAATCATGCTTTTCTGTTTACCTTCTCTGGTATTTTATTTGTGGTTTTTAGTCTTAAATCAGTTGTAACGGACAATTCACACATACTTAGTATAGGCTGTTCAGATAACATGAGCATTCACTTGCTGGAGTAAAAGATTTTTGCTGTTGTTGGAAAGGTGATACTTATGCTGAAAAACAAAAACAATAGGAAATCTTTAACAGTAAGTGTGCTATGGCTGAGGGCAGGGCTGCAGAAAGGGAGGTGAAAAAAGCTCCAATGCTCTGAGAGCATCTACAGGACAAGAGAAGAATGTCCAGAGAATTTCAGACTTGCTGTTTGTATGGCATAGGATCATAAACTGAGCAAAAATTGGTCTGAAACTTTTAGATGTCTGCAAGTCTGTGAAAACAGAGTCTGGCCATTGCCACCTGTGCCCACAGCATCAAGAGTGGATTAAATATTGATTTTGCCAGTACTTATTGAGCAGGTGGAATTTTCAGCCTGTGGGTTTTTTTTCTTTTTTTTCTTTCTTTCTTTCTTTCTTTCTTTCTTTCTTTCTTTCTTTCTTTTAATATATCTGCTAATATCTTTTTCTTAACCTCATGAGGTTTATTTTAGACTGGACTTAAGGTATAAGCATAGCAGATCTATTCTGAAGGGCTCAGCTTCTAGCATCCTCTGTTTACATTTGCTCCTCATGACTGCAAATAAAGGTTTGCCTGAGTATTAGTCTCAATGCAGTGATGTTTGCTAAAGTCTCTAGTTGAGAGCTGTGAACTGACCCATTCATCTCAGCGATGATACAATTAAATTGTAAGACCTGCTGTGCAAAGGGAGAAGAAGACGCTGTAAGAGAGGCAAGCCTGTCGATTCAAAAGATTTTTTCTCCAGACTGCAATATGCACTATGAACCTTTGCCTTTTAAGATGAGGAAGAGGTTCTGAAACACTGCATTGGCTGCTTTCAGAAGGAGAAGGATGCTGATGATATTTCAGGGGGGCAGGAGGAGTTTCTTTATTCACTGGGAGGCAAAAGCACTGCTATGCCCTTCCACCACCTCTGCTGGGAGGCAGGGAGTCCAAACTGTGCTGGCTGTATAGCTTCAGACACATCCTTCTGCCCACCAGAAACTGCTCTACTGAGAAGC
Organism: Nettapus auritus; assembly: GCA_011076525.1. Taxonomy (NCBI): domain Eukaryota; kingdom Metazoa; phylum Chordata; class Aves; order Anseriformes; family Anatidae; genus Nettapus; species Nettapus auritus. The sequence goes on along the minus strand of CM021797.1, from coordinate 58,384,724 downwards.
TTTATTAGAGTTCAGATTTAAGGTACACATAAAGAATTTATGCCACAGCTCAGTCTTCTCATATTCACAGTGAAATTTTATTATTTAGCAACACAAGCTTGATTCTCACGTCAGAGCTATTAAAAACTAAAATTCTGGGACAGCCCCAAACAGTCTATGAAATAACATCACTTTCTGATGAGATCTTTCCAGACTAGAATCATAAAATAGCTTTTTAAAATGCGCTCATTAGCATAAAAAATGCTGTCTCTGTTACTTACACACACTCACCTGTTGTATAAACATATGAGTGCTTACAACAGGAACAATCTGAGTTTGATTGAAGACAATGAGTCCGATTCTCAGACATATTACTGGATCTGTCCATTAGAATACTGTAATGGAGACGATTCACAGTAATGTGCCTTTCATAGGTAGATACCACCCTTCAGACGGTGAGTGCTGAACAGGTAAACGGTTTTATTTAAAAAATCATTAGGAGAAAAGGTAAAAAGCCTCAATTGCTGATTTGAATAATAGTACCAAAATTAATTCCTGAAGCAGATTTACTTTATTTCAGTCCACAGTGTTCGGTTTAGTTTTGGGACATAAATGTTTTTGATATGGACTAGTAGTTTGTTCTGCTGAAGATGGTTAAGAATATTTTTGCAGTTATTGTGCATATATCAGCCATTTAGTTCTAGAGAAAATATTACTTTATCTTTCTTGCAAAATGAAGGGGGCATCTGTTGGATGCATGTATCAAAATGTTGATGCTAAGGGCAGTTGTGCATTACTTTCACACTCAACATCTTGGGGTGATGTCCGAATATGACTAACATCTAGACCCTGGAATTTCTTTCCAGTTATGATCTGTGAGCTAGGGAAAATGTTACCATTCTTTCAAAAGTATTTATGCTGTGCTATATGTTAGATAATTATGCACAGGAGTATTTTCATCAAATCATAATTTAGGTTGATCATAGGGAGAAATGATCTCAAATGTATTTCTCTAAACCCTTTCTAGATGCAATATATTCAGTATTCAAGCAGTCCAGTGGTGTCTGCAAGCATAAACCTCAAAATAGAGTATTCAAAATGTAATTTGACTGGAACTTTTTCAGGAATCACAGGTGTACAGAAGGAAAGAAACACGTTAATGCATTAAACTCTAGGTAGCGTATATGGGAGGTAGGTTGGATGTGCTGGTCTAACTGCAGCTGATTGTTGTTAAAGGGTACTTATTTGTGCTGCTGACATTACAGCATGTGGGGCTGTATTCCAGCCCCGTTCTGTCAATGTGTTTTTTAAAATGCTACAAAGTTTCTGATGTTTACAAAAATGGGAAAATATAAACTACCCCAGATGATACTGCAGTTAACAGCTGGCTAGACACTGGATTATGCCAGAAGACTGGAGGAGGTCTTCACAGCAGAAAGTTGGGAGTCAGGACTCCCTGAATTACTGTCTTCATCTGGCTCAGTTTATGCTTCACGTCATTCACACAGTCTGTTCATCACAACAAAATTATGCAAATAGTTATGAACCTTTGATTTCATCACATGAGATAGTCCTGTATATTTAGTATGGAAATTAACTGGCCGTCACAGTACTTCTTATTGTGAGCCCTTTAAATAAGATACTTAGATATGATGAAATGTGTAGAAATCTCTGGTGATTCAGTGACACATTTCTAATTCTGCTGCTTGTATATGCCTTTTTTCCTTTAATAAAATTGAGGAAGGCCTCTAGTGTTTTTCAAAGCTTTTATATTTAGAGAGAGAAATAAATGTTTTTATATAACTTGTTGGTAGTATGTCACATGAAGAAAAATTATGAGTTTAGAGCACTGGAAATACACAATTTGTGAACTTCTAAATTTGCAGTTACTTACTGTAATTGTTCTTCACTGGAGAGTCCCTAAAACTGCCTCAAAGCTGTTATAGATGGCCAGGTAAATATAAAGGGATATATGCTGTCAGTCTTGCTGTTACTGTGTCTCTTTGTTCTGTTTAGGTTTGTAAATTGTGTTCATAAGACTTTATATGATACTTTAACTGAGAGAAAATATACAGATATTGTAGGCTATTATTGAACCAGAATCCATCTTTTGTTTAAGAGTATCCCCATTAGGCTACCCAAAACCCAACTTGATTACATTGCACCTTACCAAATAAAAACAATGTTAGGTTGTTTTAAGAATTAAACTTAATTTGTTTCTATGGTATGGTAGGATAAATGAATGAGGATCCTAAAGTTCATTTACACTGCTTAACTTCTGTGGATAGCTGAGTACAGGTTTTAGTGATAAGGTGCATGCATGTTAAGAGGAACAGCAGTTTGTCACTAGAAATTATTCCCGTCCCTCTTTTCCACTGGTCCATTTCTGTTCTCCAGAGACTGGACAGCACTTGATTGCAGAGTGTTTGCATCAGAATCTGCATTCACAACTCTGATTAACCAGCAGCCTTGCAAGTGGAATTAAAAACCTGAATTTACATAGAAAGTTAAATTCTTTACAATCTTCTTTCAAAATAAGAAAAAACAACTTAAAAAAATTTTTAGTGCTGATGATATCCTTTGTTCCACTGGCAACTACACTGAAGGACAGATTAGGAAATCTGCTAAACTGGACATGCTACTTATAGTTGGTGGAGGTTACTCTAAAAATGTTATGTTTTTATTTCACATAAATATGGTAAAAATAAGAAATATGTTGTAGGAAAAGAAAGAGATGTAAAGAAGTTCCAAAACAGAAACTTGTGCTGAGAATCTGCATAAAACCCTGATTTATTTTTAAATTATGTAGGCAAAATATATCATACGAATAACATTAGGGTGTTAGAGTCAGCATATGGGTGGGTTCTTTGTTTCTATTTTCAGAGAATTCTAAAGGTACTTTCCACCTAAGGTCTTTATCAAACCTTTTATGATTTCTCTGTAAGGATTTATGTCTCAAATGTGAAGTCTTCATATAAATACTTATTAAATGCTGGAGAGAAGGAAGTTAAAGCCATGTTCAGCTATTCAGATTGCTTATTTTCTTCTTAGTTACTGTGCTTTTGAGGTTACTTAATTCTGAGCATGCATATACTCAGAATTAAACTTACTGATTTTGAGTTGTTGCTGTATAAAACATTAGGGCTTTTAAATTGCAGTGGAAACTTGTGTAATTTGTTTTATAATGGACAATTCAGCATTTTGGAAGTAATCCTTTACTTTACTCATGTGAATGTCCTCATTGTCTTCAAGCCCCACTTGATAGAAATCACAGATATAGTCAGGACCTCTCTGCCCTTGCAGAATGAAATCTCAGGCTTTAAAAGCTTTAAAAATACCTTAAAGTGGTTCCAGCAGTATTTTTGCAACTTTCTAATTTCTATGTTTACTGACAAATACATCATTTGTAAATTGCCATCTGAGGATTATGTAAATACATTCAGGAAACCATTTTTCTATA